>OZ029924.1:23379776-23884776 GCA_964023275.1 Norana najaformis
GTAAGCAATGTAGCAAAGTAAGGTAAGGTAAGGCAAGGGGTAAGGCAAAGTAAGGTAAGCTAAGGTAAAAAGGCAAGATAAGGCAAGATAAGCCAAGGTAAGGTAAAGTGAAAAGGCAAGGTGAGGTGATGTAAGGTAAGCTAAGGTAACGTAATGCAAGGTAAAAAGGCAAGGAAAGGTGAATCAAGGTAAGCTAAGGTAACGTAAGGCAAGGTAAAAAGGCAAGGCAAGGTGAGGTGCAAGGTGCGGTAAGGGAAAGAAAGGTAAGGTAAAAGACTTCAACATTCGTCGGTAACAGCGGGCAATCACGGGCGCGACCGATCCGCGAAGAGACGATGTCAACGCTAATCGCCCGTCATACAAAATTCAGGGCAGCAAAACCGGCAACAAATGTAGTTCATTAGCAAATCCCTCCTCTACGCCGCCCGACACGACACCCTCTCGAAAGTCAACATGGCCCTGCGAAACGTTGGCGGGTCTTCCACCTCTTCAAATCTCGTCTGTGTAACCAATGCGTGTATGGAAGTAGTACTCTAACAAATACAGTACAGAGTGTGCCTAAAAGTGTGGACCAAACACCTAATGTAGAGGTCTGGCTCAGTAAAGTGTAGACTTTTCTGCAACAATTTTTGTACATGACTCCGTTGTGTACACTAGTTTATGTCAACACTTTGATGCAAAAACATCCAAACTAGTACTGGACAATCAGCTAAACAAAAGATGTATACAGCCTACACATTTTTATACATGTATGTATGTAGGCAAGTAGGCATACAGGTGTGTAGCAGGTAGTAAGTAAGCAGTCATTAGTCACTTCTACAGCGCCTGTGTCTATTGCACAAGGCATCAACCGATGGTGCACAAAACTCAAAACCGCAATCATTTCAATATCCAGGTCAGCCTAAACATTTTTACGCTATGAGGTATGAATACATGGATGGATGGATGGATGGGTGGATGGTTGGTTGGATGGATTGGTGGATGGATGGATGGATGGGTGGATGGATGGATGGGTGGATGGATGGTGGGATGGATGGGTGGATGAATGGTTGGTTGGATGGATGGTTGGATGGATGGGTGGATGGAGGGGTGGATGGATGGGTGGATGGATGGGTGGATGGATGGGTGGATGGTTGGATGGATGGATGGGTGGATGGATGGATTGGTGGATGGATGGATGGTTGGATGGATGGGTGGATGGATGGATGGGTGGATGGATGGGTGGATGGGTTGATGGTTGGATGGATGGGTGGATGGATGGGTGGATGGTTGGATGGATGGGTGGACGGGTGGATGGATGGGTGGATGGTTGGATGGGTGGATGGATGGATGGGTGGATGGATGGGTGGATGGTTGGATGGATGGTTGGATGGATGGTTGGATGGATTGGTGGATGGATGGATGGTTGGATGGATGGATGGATGGTTGGTTGGATGGATTGGTGGATGGATGGATGGATGGATGGATGGGTGGATGGATGGGTGGATGGATGGGTGGATGGGTGGATGGATGGATGGATGGGTGGATGGTTGGTTGGATGGATGGTTGGATGGATGGGTGGATGGTTGGATGGATGGGTGGATGGGTGGATGGAGGGGTGGATTGTTGGATGGATGGATGGGTGGATGGATGTACGAAATGATAGATGTATGGACGGATCAATGTACGCATGTATAAATTTGTATGGAGAGATGTATGCATGAATGGAGGAACGTATGTATGCAAGTATGCATGCTCTCATGCAGGTATGTACGTAGGAATGAATGCACATATGGCGTGTGTATAATTGTACGATGACTTCTAAGCTTGAGGCTCTTCCCACTGGCCTCTTTTGCTTTTGTTTACGCAAAGGAAAGGTAGCCAGTGAAAATGTTCTGAGTAGCCTGAGGAATATCTCCGAGGTGTTCCAACCCCGATGATCCCAGTCAAACTCCACCTTGTCTAGGGTTACGAAGGCCCTGCCCTGACCCAGATGCCAAACAGCCAGAGAGGCCAAGAAAGCAAATTTTTCCTTTCTCTGTTATTTTCAACACGCTGAATAAACACTGCAACAGTACACGAGGCCAAGAAAGCAAATTTCTGGTTCCTGTTTGTTATCATCAAGGACTAAACAATGCACACAGCAACGGTAAACAAAGCAAAGCCTCCATTTCTTTGTTGGCTACTTTCAACCGAGTGGATACACAATGCAATATCACAGAAGATGAAGACCAGTCCCTTAAGCAAGCCCTGATAGGCAGTCTTAGCGACTTCATTTTTCTTAGCCTCGGCATATCTGCTCCCTCGCTGCCTAATCTTCCCACTGAGAGTGTGCTCATTATAGCTGAGTTGTCCAGGAGGCGCTAGTGGCGCCGAAAGCTTGAAACAAATTTCTGCCTCAGCCGTGGGGGATCGCAATATCATACTAGGCCAAGAAAGCAAACTGTTCGTTTCCAGTTGATTGTTTTTCTCTAAACAATCATAGCAAAACAGACAGGAAAGCAAAACTCGTCAAGCGGAACACAGCCAAAACAACGTGGCGTTGGGCGGAATTCCGTTTCAAGCCCAAAAGCCAGAATCCCGCTCAGCACGAGATAAGCCGAATTGATAAGGCGCCGCTGATAAGCACATCAAAACTCGACAAGCACTTCAACTTTTCAGCATATGGAAAAGGGTTCTCTGTCTCTTGTAGGTTGTGGGTGATACCAACGACAATCCCCCCATCATTGCCCTGGACCCCGTCGAGGGTATGGGGTGAACAGTCGGAGTGCTATCCTGTGCCACAGTGACACCATTGCCCCACTAACCCCACTCGGCATATGCCCCCTTCGGCAAAAGGCTGCCGTCTGGTTTATGTCTGCTCGGTCGGTGTTAGGTTCAGGCAACGCAGGTCGTCCCTTAGCATCGCAGGGAAGTGCACTTCTGCCAAAACAGTAACTGAACATGAAGCCCCCTAGACTATACCTGTACATCTTTACAAGAGCATCCTGTCGAAACTCTTCTTCCTCTCTCTTCCTCTTCCTCCTCGTCTTCTTCCTCTCTCTTCCTCTTCTTCTTCCTCCTCCTCCTCCTCTTCTTCCTCTTCCTCTTCTTCCTCCTCCTCCTCTTCCTCTTCCTCTTCTTCTTCTTCCTCTCTCTTCCATCAGGCGTATGCAGACGATGACGTCTGAACAAGATGTCTCCACTTTACTCTATCCCTGATTGTGTGGATGGCAGTTCTCATGTCCAATCCCTTGGTTTCCAGATCTTCCCCCACACTGTCCATCCATTTCTTGGACTGCCTTCCAAAACAATGTTCAGCATATGCATGCATGCATACATATAAACTTACATACAAACATACACATACATAAAATACATGCATACATACATGTAGCGGAGTTGTTACGGGGCACAAGTGGGGAAAAATTTCAAAACATCTGTCTGCCTTGTCAGGGCTTTGAACCTCAACCTTGCTGTTAACATTCAGCACACTAACCACTCAACTATCGCCAACCCCAGTAGCTCTATCTTCATTAACACAAATGCATTTTAATGAGCAATGTTGGCTATATTAGAAAAGAACATTGTAATCGTAAACTTGAGATTTCTACAGCACCCAGTGAAAGCCAAGTCGTAGGAACCTGCTCATTCACAGGCGCTCAGTCAAAACAAAATCGTTTGGCAGGAGGGTTAGACACGTTTCCAGGTCAAGATCCAAGAGTCAGGCAGGTGGATAGTCAGCTGGCTACAGTGGACGGTGTTTGGAATTGGAGCAGCAAGAGAGACGAGGGGCAGAAGCGGAATCAGGATAGGATCTGTGGAAGAGGAGTGTTTTTAGTTTTGATTGCAGATATTACAAGGGGTGAAGTGTTGGTGAGTTCATATGATGGGTCGGATAACTGTCGTAATTCTGGCGGAATTGTCTGTAAATCTCTGAAACTTCATGGGCAGCACCACACACAAGCTGCATCAGAGAGACCGGCTTTTCACTGGCGCTATATCAAATCAGGTCCACAAGAGCCATGTTGTTGAGGCCAGTTTTGGTACCAGGTCCGAATTCGATGCAGTCCGGCCGGGGCGAGGGGGCAGCCAGGGCGCTAAGGTGGAAAGGAATGATGATGGCACGGTGGTCGTAGGATGGTAGCTTAAAGACACTGATCGACACTTCATGGGCCACACTAATGTCTGCTGTCCCCAGACACCGCTGGGACACTAATGCACGCCGCATTTGCGTCCAGATACCGTCAAACAGAAATCCACAGAGACAACATTTATACACCACCACTTCCTCTACCACCGCGTTCACCGAGAGAAACCAGCTGCACCGCTCTGCGGCTTGGCCTTCCTGCATGCCAGGCGGTTCCTCCTAGACCTGCTCTCCATGCTACAGGAACCGTATGGAGGAGTGTATGGAAACTAGACCCAAGACACTGAGACACGCAAACGACCCTGGAGGATTTGTTCAGACCAACCACTCCACAAGAAAATAAACAAGAAAAGTAAGTAAGTAAGTAGGAAAGGAAGTAAGTAATTTAGTAAGTAAGTTAGTAAGTAAGAAAGTACATAAGTAAGTAGGTAAGTAAGTAACTAAGTTTTTAAGCGGCTCGTGTTCCTGTTCGTTATGATGTTTGGATGTGTTGTACTTTGCTCACCGATGTAAGTAAGTAAATAAGTAAGTAACTAAGTAAGTACATCAAAAAAGAAGATCGTAATCATAGACTTGAGACTTCTACAGCGCCCAATGAAAGCTAAGTCGCAGGAATCTGCTTATTCACAGGCGCTCAGTCAAAACAAAATCGTTAGGCAGGAGGGTTAGAAACGGTTCCAGGTCAAGATCCAAGAGTCAGGCAGGCGGGCAGTCAGATGGCTACGGTGGAGTAAGTAAGCAAGCAAGCAAGTAAGTGTTGCATCGGTTAACATGATGTATGTACATTGGCTGAGCAAAGCACAACACATCCAAACATCATAACGAACAGGAACACGAGCCGCTTAACAACTTCCGAGTCGTAACGGGCTTTTGTGAGGCTTCGAAAAATCCACTGCACAAAATTCTCCGATCTGCTTCAAATTGCTAACCCACGGCAGCCTGACTTCCGGCTTCTCTCACTTATCCGGATTTTGACTGAGCTTCTCCAATGGTTTATGATTACATATATACATACACACATATATACATGCAGATACATACATACATATAATATATACACACAAACATACACATATACATACAAACATATGTATATATATGTATGCATATACAAACACACAAGATATATACATATAATACATACATTCATATATATTATTTTATACATGCATACATACACATATTGACATATTTATATAGTACATACATCAACATATAACACATAGATACACACACACACACACAGAGAGAGAGAGAGAGAGAGAAAGAGAGAGAGAGAGAGAGAGAGAGAGAGAGAGAGAGAGAGAGAGAGAGAGAGAACAGGAAGAAGAGCAGTTCCTTAAGCTTGCCCAAGAGGCACCTATGGGCATAAAAGACAACTATACTTAACTGTACTTAATACAATACAATACAACCAAAATTTGTTAATGCCCTCCTTACAAAGTTCAGAAGTGCACTCGAAGCCGGGTTATGTGAAGTATTAAGAACCATACGCAGACTGGAAGAGGTAAGGTTTAAGGTTAGAGCGAAAGACAGCCTCAGTAGGAGAGTGACGAACATAAGGATGTAGAGAGTTAATCTAATCTAAAGGCATAATAACACCCCAGGCATCAGTCGACGGTGACATCACTACTCTCCTCACATACCTGCTCGCGACTGTTAATTTTCAGTGGCCATAAACTGTTGTTCAAGGTCCTCGTTGGCAGTTACTAAACAAACAAGTTCCGTTTTCAAGAGGATCCGCGAGATAACAGATGAACCGGTCCAATAAAACATGATTTTGACATGGCTCAAAATGTTTCAAGATCTATAGCACACATACATAATACGTAATGATACGTGCATCTGTGCGATACGTGTATCAACTCGTTGTACCTTTGTAAGTATGTGATAAATAAATCTTCAAACTTGACACATTACATGCACACAATTGTGAGGCATGGTTGCTGATTGGTCAGAGCGCTCGGCTTGTAAAGCGGAGGGCAGAGGTTTGAACCTCCTTCCCTGAGACGGTTACTGTGTAGAGAACTTGAGCAAGTCTTTCACTCGCAATTGAGCAGCGCCATCGATCAATGTTTTCTGATCTTAAGCAACCCAAACTATGCCTTACATCAGCTACTCCCGCTAGCTAAAACCCTCAGTTATTCCCTACAGCCCCACATTCATGAGCGTATCATTCCTCCTGCTGATAATTTAACGCGTAAAATGTTTTATTATTAGGATGCTGTACGCATATTAAGTTTTTCTTGTGTTCTTAAATACTTGTAAACCGATGTGTGATTAGCTATTGGTTAATAAAGAATATACTAATTTACTTACTTACTTATTTACTTACTAACTTACTTACTTAGTCACTGACTAAATGAAGGACAATACATAAATGCAGGAAGTTGTCGTGGAGATCGTACTAATGTAATGAAGTTCTCTATAAAATGCTGTGGCCCTAAATTATGGAACACTCTTCCACCTGACCTCACTCAAGTTCCCGGCCTTAGCCTCTTTAAGGTGCACTTGAAACATCACTTATTGTCCTCACAGATTTAAACTGTACACATGATTTATCACTGTTTCACTTTGCACTGCACTCTTCGGGTTTATTTTCTGTAAAATTAAACTTGACTTTGAATCAATTACGAGCTAACACGCCGTGTTGTATTAACCGCCTGTACACAATTTACGTAATCCATACTGTAGCGGGACATTTGACCCTTCTGGATTGCCCTTTGACCCCAGCACTTGTGATATTTTAGGTGAAACTGTTTAAACTGTTTAGATTGTTGGTTGTTGGTGATTCAATAACTTTAAATGAAGTAAGTATGTATGTATCCAAATGAACAGTTTTATCTAGCACACTCTAAGTATATCTCGAAGGTACTCTGTGCTAGCCTAAAATAATTTTATTTATTTATTTATTTTATTTATTTAACGCACTTGTGATGCGCGCAATGTCAGTTCACATGAATCTGAGGTGCGAAAATCTATAAACTTGACACATTACATGCACACAATTGGTAGGCATGGTAGCCGATTGGTCAGAGCGCTGTTCATTATATTGATTATGTTATATTCGTTATATTGTTCACTTAAGAACAAGTTCGTTCACATGTATCAGTGTATGTATTTTTATATCAAAATATTAATACAGAGCATTTTAAGCATCTCTCAAAAGCACTACTTCATGCATCACTGTAAGCAAAAAACTCCGACAGCTGGAAGTCACCGCTGATGAGCTCACACACACACATAGAGCCTAACTAACAAAGTCCCATCTACAGTAGATGGTTGACACCACGTATATCTATATGACAAAGTCTTTCTTTGTGACAACAAGTACCCCTAATATATATATTTATATTTATTTATATTAATATTTATTTATATTTATCACTGGACATGTGAGTGCAGTGGCAGCCCAGTGGCTAGCATGCCGAACTACCAAACCACAAGTTATGGGCTCGATTCTTCAATACTTAACAACCTACCTGGATATTCTGTTTGGTTAAACACAACCCACCCTCACAACTCCTCTCCCCTTCCCCCTCTGGTCTTCTAGCAACCGGACTTGGCTCTTGACATGGCATCTTTGGACAACCCCACTGTCTTGACGCAGCGCTTGTGAATAAGCTGGTACCATGTGCTTAGCTTTTAAGCAGTGCTTTAGAAATTTAGAGTTACGATTATTACAATTGGTTCCTTGAGTTTGACTAAGAATAGCTGCCCCTTAAGTCAACCCAAGAGGGTATGAAGAGTTCACATCCATGTGTGCATATATATATATATATCATAAATACATATGAAACTACGTGAGGCCGCCATATATATAGATGCAGACATCCACAAATATATATATACATATATATACACACAACATTGCATACACTGTGGCCTCCTTATAAAACGCTTCGTTATAGATGGGATTCTGATATAGCCGAGTCATGCACATGGTACGTAGTTCACTTTGGAATGCGACTTCATTTTTTTAACACGGTCCAGACCGCCAACGTCAGCATGATAAGCAGGGTTCCAGTGTATCTAATAATAAGCAGCCAGCCTTGTAGGGGAGTCCACAGGAGTTAGGATCCTAGACTAGGAATTAGGAGGTCAGCAGCTCAAAGCCCACCAGCGCAGAAAGATATTTCAAAAATTCTCATCCAATTCAATCCTCCTGTGCTTGTTAGAAACGGAGAGACAGACAGACAGAGACAGACAGACAGACAGACGGACGGGTAACAGACAGACGGACAGATAGACAGACAGGCAGGCAGAAAGTCAGGCAGGCAGAAAGACAGACGGACGGACGGACTGGTAACAGATAGACAGACAGATAAACAGACGGACGGACAGACGGACGGACTGGTAACAGACAGACAGACAGACAGACACACGGACGGACAGACGGACGGACAGACGGACGGACGGTCTGGTAACAGGCAGACAGACAGACAGACAGATTGGCATACTGACAGCTACGGAGAGAAACTAGATAGCCCGCAGGGGACCAGTCACCTTCCCCGATATCCATTTAGTACCGACTGCCAACTCCACTTTACCTTATCTTTGAATTCCTTGTGAAGCGATAATAGGTAAAGTAGATAGGATGGTGAGAAACAGGGTTGGCAACACACACTTGCATACAGTCGCTGAGAAAATCAAGTTACTAAGAACTTATGCCCTCACGTCATAATATATATATATATAAAAACTCAGAGGCTTGATTATATATATATATATATATACAGTGATTTTTTTCTGACGGAACGCTCCGGAACGGCGTTCCGGGACCTTTTTTCGGCTGATAAAAAATAATTTATTTTTAATAAAAGAATTGTGTTACTAAGTTATTTTAATTATGTAATATAATGTAACTTATTTTAATTCAATTTCAGTGTTTACAACTTTACACTGTTTTCAGTGTTTACTGATTGATAAGAATAATGAAAGTTTAGCACAAAATTCCATAATTGTTCAGTTCCGGAACCCTTTTTTACAGAAAGAAAGCACTGTGTATATATATACATAATATATATAAAGATATACAGTATATATATTACAATATATATAAATATAATGTATATATATATACATATATATATATATAAACCTCTGAGTGTATAATTCAGCAAGCTAACCACTAGACTTATCACGTCCCATTCCTTATAATGTAAATAATAATAATAAATAAATAATAGTAAATAATAAATTTATAACAGGCCCAGTGTCACGTGACATAAACAGTTGCACTTATCAAAGACAGTTGCTTGTTGTTAAGTTCTTAAAATGAGCTATATGAATTGCCAGCAAATAATGTAGTGTAAAGATAGCATAAGCCCTCTGCCGAGCAAAACGAGGACTTAACACGAGGAACAATTAGGTCCAGACGATCTAGAGAACGATCTCGTTGGACTGACCCTTGCAAAAGACCAGACTGCGGATCTGTTTTTGAGCATCATCACCGGATGTAATGTAACAAGCATTTATATAGCGCCTTTCAAGCATCTCCCAAAAGCGCTGGTCACATGGCTATCCAAACGAAGTAAACAAGTGCGTCTTAAGATGAACAGAAAATGAATGTTGAGTTAAACTAAGAAGTAAAGAATGAATGTTTAAAATATACACACAAGCTTACACATAGACAAACATATATGATATATATGTATATACATACATACATGATATATACATATAATACATACATAGATTCATTATATATATATATATATATATATATATATATATATATATATATATATATATATATATATATATATATATATATATATATATATATATATATATATATATATATATATATATATATATATATATATATATATATATATATATATATATATATATATATATATATATATATATATATATATATATATATATATATATATATATATATATGAGGCTCTTCTTCCTCTTCTTTGTATATATATATATATGAGGCTCTTCTTCCTCTTCTTTGTATATGTATGTATGTGTCTATGTATCTCTTAATATTCATTCACGTTAATCTCTTAATATTCAAGAGCATTTCCTTAAGAGAGGAACCCCAAGAGTCACCTGTGTACATAAAACCCTAGCCAAAACTGTACTTAAGCTAAGATTTCTATAGCTCCGTAATCATATTATCCAAGAATGTTTGCACTATCATAGCGGCGCTATAGAAGTTCTAAGATAAGATTAGAGATTAGGAATCATAATTGTTTTAAAAGAGTCACCTGTTTTTTCTTTAATCTCGCATAAAACTTGAAAGAGAGCGGACTTCATCCTGTGGCAGTTCAGCGTGTGTTTCCTGGAAAAGCCAAACACAAAAAAGTTATTCTTATACCTGAATTTAGTAAGAGCCACTACATAATGCACAGCATAGTGGTCTAGCGGTAACGCGTTTGGTCAATGATCAAGCGGTTGCGGGTTCGACTCTGTGTAACGACCCTGGGTAAACTGATTACGCACACCGTGCCTCTGTCACCAAGCAGTAGAATTTTTCACCGTCATAAGCTGGGAAGTAAACGGCAAGTCCTGCGATGCACTGGCCCCGTGTCATGGCCCACTGCCGGCTCAAGGGCCTAAAGGAAAGGAAATGAACACCTCTCCTACGTCTCACTTGTGGGCTATGGGATACTTTGCTTTACTCCCAAATGACTAAGCATAAATCGAAGGCACTGTGTTAAGGACTTGCTCAAGGTCCTTACAGGGTAACAACCGCAGAGGAGGTTCTACCACATGCACTCCCCATTATAGGGTAAACAAAAGCAAGCGCCCATATCAGAGTAACTTGTCACACAAAGTGTCAACAGCCGGTCTAGATTCGCCACAGCCAACGCTCGTAAATAATTTCACGTATTCATCGAAGACTTCACGATCTTGAAAAAATGCTTGATCAATGCTGGTCGGTTAGATTTCAAGGACAATTCCATCCAGGCATATCGCGCCACAAAAACACCTATTAACACCCACACAGCATTTAGATAACATCGTACTAACAGGCATATAACATCCAGATAACATAGACATCTGCTAACAGACACATAACATCGATATAACATCGACATGCCACTAACAGGCATACAACATCCAGATAACATCAACATCAACATCTTGCTAACATCCAGATAACATCAACATCTTGCTAACAGGCACATAACATCTAGATAACACTGATATCCTACTAACAGGCATATGACATCCAGATAACATCGACATCCCGCTAACAGGCACATAACATCTAGATAACATTGACATCCCACTTACAGGCATATGACATCCAGATAACATCAACATCCCGCTAACAGGCACATAACATCTAGATAACATTGACATCCCACTTACAGGCATATGACATCCAGATAACACAGACATCTGCTAACAGGCACATAACATCCAGATAACATCAACATCCCGCTAACAGGCACATAACATCTAGATAACATTGACATCCCACTTACAGGCATATGACATCCAGATAACACAGACATCTGCTAACAGGCACATAACATCCAGATAAAATCAACATCCTGCTAACAGGCATATAACATCCAGATAACATTCAGGCATAACACAAATAACATCCAGTAAACATCCAGATAATATAACACCCAGAATACTTCCAGATAATATAACACCCAGAATACTTCCAGATAATATAACACCCAGAATACTTCCAGATAATATAACACCCAGAATACTTCCAGATAATATAACACCCAGAATACTTCCAGATAATATAACACCCAGAATACTTCCAGATAATATAACACCCAGAATACTTCCAGATAATATAACACCCAGGATACTTCCAGATAATATAACACCCAGAATACTTCCAGATAATATAACACCCAGAATACTTCCAGATAATATAACACCCAGGATACTTCCAGATAATATAACACCCAGAATACTTCCAGATAATATAACACCCAGGATACTTCCAGATAATATAACACCCAGAATACTTCCAGATAATATAACACCCAGGATACTTCCAGATAATATAACACCCAGAATACTTCCAGATAATATAACACCCAGAATACTTCCAGATAATATAACACCCAGAATACTTCCAGATAATATAACACCCAGAATACTTCCAGATAATATAACACCCAGAATACTTCCAGATAATATAACACCCAGAATACTTCCAGATAATATAACACCCAGAATACTTCCAGATAATATAACACCCAGAATACTTCCAGATAATATAACACCCAGAATACTTCCAGATAATATAACACCCAGAATACTTCCAGATAATATAACACCCAGAATACTTCCAGATAATATAACACCCAGAATACTTCCAGATAATATAACACCCAGAATACTTCCAGATAATATAACACCCAGAATACTTCCAGATAATATAACACCCAGAATACTTCCAGATAATATAACACCCAGAATACTTCCAGATAATATAACACCCAGAATACTTCCAGATAATATAACACCCAGAATACTTCCAGATAATATAACACCCAGAATACTTCCAGATAATATAACACCCAGAATACTTCCAGATAATATAACACCCAGAATACTTCCAGATAATATAACACCCAGAATACTTCCAGATAATATAACACCCAGAATACTTCCAGATAATATAACACCCAGAATACTTCCAGATAATATAACACCCAGAATACTTCCAGATAATATAACACCCAGAATACTTCCAGATAATATAACACCCAGAATACTTCCAGATAATATAACACCCAGAATACTTCCAGATAATATAACACCCAGGATACTTCCAGATAATATAACACCCAGAATACTTCCAGATAATATAACACCCAGAATACTTCCAGATAATATAACACCCAGGATACTTCCAGATAATATAACACCCAGAATACTTCCAGATAATATAACACCCAGGATACTTCCAGATAATATAACACCCAGAATACTTCCAGATAATATAACACCCAGGATACTTCCAGATAATATAACACCCAGAATACTTCCAGATAATATAACACCCAGAATACTTCCAGATAATATAACACCCAGAATACTTCCAGATAATATAACACCCAGAATACTTCCAGATAATATAACACCCAGAATACTTCCAGATAATATAACACCCAGAATACTTCCAGATAATATAACACCCAGAATACTTCCAGATAATATAACACCCAGAATACTTCCAGATAATATAACACCCAGAATACTTCCAGATAATATAACACCCAGAATACTTCCAGATAATATAACACCCAGAATACTTCCAGATAATATAACACCCAGAATACTTCCAGATAATATAACACCCAGAATACTTCCAGATAATATAACACCCAGAATACTTCCAGATAATATAACACCCAGAATACTTCCAGATAATATAACACCCAGAATACTTCCAGATAATATAACACCCAGAATACTTCCAGATAATATAACACCCAGAATACTTCCAGATAATATAACACCCAGAATACTTCCAGATAATATAACACCCAGAATACTTCCAGATAATATAACACCCAGAATACTTCCAGATAATATAACACCCAGAATACTTCCAGATAATATAACACCCAGAATACTTCCAGATAATATAACACCCAGAATACTTCCAGATAATATAACACCCAGAATACTTCCAGATAATATAACACCCAGAATACTTCCAGATAATATAACACCCAGAATACTTCCAGATAATATAACACCCAGAATACTTCCAGATAATATAACACCCAGAATACTTCCAGATAATATAACACCCAGGATACTTCCAGATAATATAACACCCAGAATACTTCCAGATAATATAACACCCAGAATACTTCCAGATAATATAACACCCAGAATACTTCCAGATAATATAACACCCAGAATACTTCCAGATAACAACACACATAATCAAATCAAATCATAGTTAAATCAAATCAGTCGGACTACGCAAAATCTTTGGCTGGTCATTATTCATTTTGCAGAGAGTGCCTGCTTCCTGTGCAATAAACACAAGACTGAAATTCATCAGAGAATCAGACAGCCTTGTATTCTAGACGGCTATTTAAGCCCCTGAAAAGCTCAGGCTGTGTTTTTCCAAGGCAAAAAACCCGACTCCGTTCTCAAGGCGCCGCTGCTGCCTTAGGGTGTTTTTTATGAGGAATTTCCACAATGAAACACATGTGCAAATGCACGAAAAATGCAGATGGCCTTGAAAACAAGCTCGGGGCTTTTCTGGAAGCAAGTCCCGATGAAAGTGCAGACCCTTAAACTAACCTCTAGTATTCATGGTGGCATGAGTATTGTGTATGTAAGAATGTATGTGTGTGTATGTATGTACTAAGTATGTACTGTGTATGTAAGTATGTATGTGTGTGCATGTATGTATTTAACTTAAGTATGTATTGAGTATGTAAGAATGTATGTGTGCATGTATGTACGTAAGTATGTATTGTTTTGTATGTACTCATATGAAAGGTATGTATGTGTGGGCAAGTATGTATTGTGTATGTAAAAATGTAAGTGTGTGCACGTATGTATTTAACTTAAGTATGTATTGTGTATGTAAGAATGTATGTGTGCATGTATGTACATAAGTATGTATTGTTTTGTATGTACTCATATGTAGGTATGTATGTATTTATGCATGCACAAATGTGCATACATATGCATGCACAGAACAGGAATGGGGAAATCTTGCCAGGAAACTGAACACCCAGCCACAGGACTGACAGTCCAACACTCCAACCACGACACCACTAAGCATCATGAAGTGTCTGTGATTCAGTTCCATGCAAAAAAATCACAAATATTTTCTCTTACATTACATTATTTCACATACAGATCAGCCGCGTGGTTTTGTTGGCTGGAAGGCACAGTGAAGTTAAGGAAAATTGAGCTGGGTTAACACCTAGATCAGTGACCATAAATGGAATATCAAGCCATCTGGCACCAACTCAGCTCTCCATACTCTGTTAGCTGGTAAGCAAGTAACAACGAAAACTGGGAGATTAAACACGTGTCCTGTAATTGGACTGCCTCAGCCAAGCAAGAGGCATGTAAACAAGTATGCTGCCTTTAAGTAAATAAGTAGTCATTACCAGTGTGAGACAAACACTCACACTTAACAAACAAAAATACATAGAAAACAACATCAAACTGAAGCAGTGACAGTAAAAGCAATAATAATAATAATAATAATACAACAATTTATGTAGCGCCATAGCTCGGCCAAGGCAGAAGAAAAGGGTGCTGTAAATGAGTTAAAAAATCAACAACATTCATAACATATCCAACAATTAAATAACGCAATGAAATTTAATAGTTTAAAAATCAAACTTTAATATGCAGTTAAGTTAAAACTAACAGCAGTTACAGTTAGTTTTTCTTGCTTCAGCCATGCTAAAGTACTTTGTAAATACAGAATTACATTCCAACTTCTGTAAATAAAGAATTACATTCCAACTTTTGTAAATACAGAATCACGTTCCAACTTTCATAAATAGTGAATTACATTCCAAATTTTGTAAATATAGAATTACATTCTAACTTTTGTAAATACAGAATTACATTCCAACTTTCATAAATAGAGAATTACATTCCAAATTTTGTAAATACAGAATTACATTCCAACTTCTGTAAATAAAGAATTACATTCCAACTTTTGTAAATACAGAATTACATTCCAACTTTCATAAATAGAGAATTACATTCCAAATTTTGTAAATAGAGAATTACACTGGTCAACATAGAAATCGTTACTGACTGGAAACGGCCCTCATGTGTAGCATCTTGGTGTGATGAACACGAATATAACCATAAAAAATTTTTATTGGCTCTCGTTTTGAAAATATTTCATATAGTTCATTTTTTATGTTTCACCATGTAAATTTATGCAGTAGGACTGCGACAATATCCTAAATAAGTCTAGAATGATGTAATATTCCACCTCATTGCATAATCCCATCATGGACACATCATGCACAGTTGATTACGTCATTTTCTGATGCAATGTAAAACTACAGCCAGTCGGCTGCTGACGTAAGATGACGTCAGCAGTGTACTATATAAAGCGAGTCGGAACGGTTGAGCATTTACAATATTACAGACTTTGTGCGAGACAGTTTAAGTTACTGTTTTATAAAACTATTATTACTTTATCCATTTAGATACAATACAGAACAGTAATGCCTCGGAAGTGCGTAAATACTGTGGACAACTTTTGTTACATTTGTGGGGAAGTGACATTTGCCAACCAGAAGAAAAGTATCACTTATCAAGTCAAGAAGGCATATCATGCTTACTTCGAATGCAAGGTTGGTGACCAAGACAAGCCATGGGCCCCGCATATATGCTGTGCTACATGTACTACACAGCTTTCACAGTGGTTGAATGGCAAAAGACCATCAATGCCGTTTGCAGTTCCCATGGTGTGGAGAGAGCAAAGCAACCACGTAGATGACTGTTACTTCTGCTTGGTTCCTCCTCTTTCCGGTGGAATAACGAAGCAAAAGAAGTCGACAATAGTCTACCCAAACATTCCGTCAGCATTGAGACCAGTTCCACATGGTGATGGACTTCCTATTCCAGAACCTCCAGCAGAATATATTTTCCTTGATTCATCTGATGAGGACAAGGGTGAGCCGACATGTTCTTCTCCTTGTCCGTCAGCGTGCAGTGATCCCGATTTTCACTGTGGTGCATCATCAACCCCACACAGAATAACACAGGAAGAACTAAATGACCTTGTTCGTGATTTGGACTTATCCAAAAACAAGGCAGAATTGCTAGGATCAAGACTCCAACAATGGAATCTTCTAGAAGAAGATGTCACAATTACTTCATATAGAAAGCGCCATCAGCAGTTGGAACCTTTCTTTATGAAGGAAGGTAATCTGGTATTCTGTTCCAATATTGACGACCTCATGAATGCCTTACAGATCACTCATGACCCACAAGAATGGAGACTCTTTGTAGACTCTTCAACACTGAGTCTTAAGGCTGTGCTTTTGCACAATGGAAACCGTCTTCCATCTATTCCATTAGCGCATGCTGTCCACATGAAAGAGACATACGATAACCTAAAACAGCTACTGCATTCCATTGACTATAACAGGTACAAATGGCACCTGTGTGGTGATTTGAAGGTAGTTGCCATTTTAATGGGACTGCAGCAAGGATATACAAAATATATGTGTTTCTTGTGTGAGTGGGATAGCCGAGCAAGAGAGTTGCACTACGTGCGGAAGGAATGGACTCCCAGACAAAACATGGCAGTTGGACAGAAGAATATCCAGCACCCAGCTCTGGTCGAGGCTCACAAAATCCTACTACCACCCCTTCACATCAAACTAGGTTTGGTGAAGAACTTCGTGAAAGCCATGGACCGCACTTCGCCAGCTTTCCGATACCTGCATGAAAAATTCCCTCGACTCAGCGAAGCAAAGATTAAAGAGGGAGTTTTTGTGGGTCTTCAGATTAGAGAACTCTTCAAAGATGACCGCTTCAACAACTTGCTGGAGGGTGATGCGAAACAAGCATGGAATGCTTTTCGTCTAGTGTCTACAGACTTTCTGGGGAATGTTAGGGCAGAAAACTACAAGGAACTAGTAGAAGACATGCTCAAGCAGTACCAGAAATTTCGCTGCAATATGTCTCTGAAGATGCATTTCCTTCATTCCCATCTCGATTTCTTCCCTGACAACTGTGGTATGGTTAGTGACGAACATGGCGAACGTTTTCATCAAGATATCGCAACAATGGAGCAAAGGTACCAGGGAAAATGGTCCACTACAATGTTGGCTGACTACTGCTGGACACTCCGCAGAGATGCTCCCGAACAGCTGTACAAGAGACAGGGAAAAAATCTAAGAACTAGTCTATGACCTGGTTTTTTACAAATATTAACTGTAAGTGTATCACTATTGGCATGCATTGTGCGATATAAAATTACTTCATTTCAGATTACAAAAAAACTAGAGCCAATTCGGCATTTTCACTGTCATATTCGTGTTCAGCACATACAAATTGATAAGAACTGACTAATTTCATTTCAGTAACATGACTTTTGTAAAAATTTGTTGTCCAGTGTTATATTCCAACTAAAATACTTTGTAAATACAGAATTACATTCTAAGTTTCATAAATACAGAATTACACTCCAACTTTTGTAAATACAGAATTACACTCCAACTTTTGTAAATACAGAATTACACTCCAACATTTGTAAATACAGAATTACACTCCAACTTTAGCAAATACAGAATTACATTCCAACTCTTTAAATACAGAATTACATTACACTATGCTCAATAAATTACACTAAGCTGGCCTTAAGTGGGCCAATCACAAGCAAGTACATTGCAGTCACACACAAGGGCATGCCATGAATTGGCCCTCAGTGGTACTTGAGTAGCTCCTTGGCCTTCGAAACTTTCTCAGAACACCTTTTCAGATAATCAGATTAGACAAGGACCAAGAACAAGAAGAACAATACCGACCCCAAGACAGACCAGAAGGGTACCCCTGGGAGATGCATTTGCAATTTTCAGCATTTTTATAGCACCTTTTAAGAACCTATGAACAAAGATAGAAGAACCAATCAAGCAACGAACTGGATTCCTGAAGGGATATGGAGGAAAGGAAGACCAAGGAGAACTGGCCAGAGATCATCAGAGATGACCTTGGGTGTTTGGAGATGTCGTGGGATGAGGCAAGAAGACTGGCGGTCGAAAGAGATGAATGGAGAAGCTGTGTTGCCCGATGCGCAGACCTGCACAGGAAGGACTAAGTAAGTAAGTAAGTTTTAAGAATCTACAAGCACTGATAGGCCGTAGAAACTCTTAATCTAAAACATAGTTTAGACACAAGCTTCTTGTCCTTTCTCTGCCTCTGTATCAAAAGTGGTTGAAGACCATTCTATTCAACAGTGGTCTCGCACTGTCAGGTCAGGAGCACCTTTGAGGAGTTTTTTTGATAAGGTGCTAAATAAATGTGCATTACAACCAAAGACAGAAACAGAACAAGAAACAAAAAAAACACAACAAGAAACAGGATTAACTAAAACTGACCAAGGCAGTAGCAGTGCTGACATGCACGTTTCACTCATATACTTTGACAAGGAGAGCAGTCCCTTAACCTAACCCTGTGAAGGAATTAGCGACTTCATTTTCTTAGTCTTGGTATATGAAAGTGGGGAACAGTCCTCTTCCTTCATAGTCTCATCTTCCAAGAAACAGTGCACAGCTGATGCACTCATTTTAGACCAGAATTCATTAGGGGGTATTAGTGAAACTGAAAGGTTGGACTATGTTTCAATCCTAGTGGGGGATTACAACCCCAACCTCTGGATTGACAGTCCTGGATGCTAACTACTAGACTATTGTGCAATACATGTTACTTTATTATTAGCTTTGCAGCAGGACTGGCACGCAGTGAACCTGATCATAAATTAACATCGCTTCAGATACTGTACAAAATAGTTACCCAATATGACCATTCTTGGCCCACCATATTTATTTAGTTAACTTTATTTATTTAAAGCACTTGTTACTCATGCAATGTCAGTACATCTGAATCAGAAACGAAAAGAAAAGAACACTGGAGGAAAGAACATAACAAATACACCCAAGAACAGAAAAAGATCTGTAATGCACAGCTAAATCAATTTGAATTCGTGTATCTGTTCTGATATTAAATCATAAATATAATTAATTCACTACGAAATCAGCAAGTTAATGAGATTTAGCTCATAAAGTTAATATACGATCATGCAGTTAATTCATGCTTAACTCCGGTAGTTATTACCGTAAGTAAATACCGACTCAAAGTCGTCAACTCTGAAGTCAGCACTATAATTTGTGGTTATTCAGCATTTGTATACTGTTACTTGGTATACAACACTTAGCACTGACCATACCTTGCTTGAGCTTCATCAAGACTTTGGTCTGTTATGGTCATGATCTGTTGCAGTAAATCACTAATATCCTTTCTTGAGTCTACGCCATCCAACGTATTTCTATCGTGAACCATTGCCGAAGTCTGCATAGCGTAGGGTACGTGGGACAAACCATGGCCCATCAAACCAATTGTCTGCTGCTGCCCTGGACCATTCTGGTCATAACCAACCCTCGGATTATCCATTTTGTTGCGCTATAATTTACGACGAAGCAACTCGACGAACTACGTGCTTGTGCGCAGCGAATCCGGCTACCGTATATCCTTAGCCGGGCGAGTCTTTGTATTATTATGCGTGATATGCCGTTCCGAGGCGAGGAGCTCAGATTAGCAGTTTCCAAATTCCGTTTGCACTTCGTTAATAAATTGCACGACTTCTATCAATTAAATATCAAGGGCCGGCCGTAAAGCAACGCCCGCGGGCGACTAGCGAAGCAGAGGAAGTAAATCACCCTACAGCCATAAAACTGTTATCGTCCTCATAATCATCTGTCACTCAGCCATTAGACAAGATGGCGGACATGTTCGTGACGTCACATGCTTGACCTGGTTTCAGCCAATCACGTTTTCGCTTTTAACCCTCCGCCCAATCGGCGCCTCAAGCCGTAACCGTAAATGTCGTATATATTAGTTTTTTACACTAGTAAAAATCACGATCGATTTTGTAGCGCTTTTTGGAATGCTGCCAACATCGCTGCAGTACAATAATATCTCTTTCCGTTAGCTTAGAGGTATAGATTATTAGCCAGAAATCGGAATATTTATACTTCAGAAGCGAACGAAAAATTCGGACCTACGAAGCTGCAAATCTAATCATTCTTTTCCCATTTCAAGCATCTCTACAATATTAAGACTCCAAACATTCCTTTGAAGACGCCACTTTGAAACATCATTAACAGAAACATAATCGAGATCATATAGCGCTATGAGTTTTGTTTTTTTAGCGTAAAGGCTTCCATGTAAACAATAGGCCTGTATAATATTATGGTCCAAAATCCATTAACTAGCTGTAAGAAATTAGATTAATATAGTAATCATAATCATAATGTCAAGATATCTACAGCGTCCAAAGGTTAAAGCTAAGTCCCGAGAATCAGCTAGTTTACATGCGCTCAGTCAATACAAAATCGGTAGGCAGAGTCAGGTTCGGTTGCAGGTGAAGATCCTAGGGTCAGGCGGGCGGATAATCAGACAGATATGGGTGGAATGTGTATAAAAATGGAGCGGCCATAATAGACCTAGGTCCCACTTCAGTAAATGTAAAATGTAAACGTACACGTTATTCTATTAGGACCGTATGGCCTCGACCCTGCGCTCTCTTTTCAGTTAATTAATCGGGCGAGATCCTTTACTACCACCACCAGTTCAAATGGACGACACCCTTTTTGTATTAATACTTAGTGTTTAATGACATCTTGTGGCTGCCAGGGTACGTTACGTCGACCCTTCCCGAGGAAGATCATCCATTTAGATAAACTAAAATTGACGAATATAATTATAGCGTCGGGAAACTGCGATGTAAAGGTGTCTAAGCACAACCTAATATTGTAAAATGTAAATGTTCCTCTATAACGATCGTATGGACTCGACGCTGTTCATTATTCAATGAATTTATCGGGTGAGATCCTTCACCACAGCTGCCCTTTTGAAGGGTCACCACAACATTTAAGGAACCTGTGTACGGACCGTGCTAGCCCCCAGATTCAAATATCTAAAATGTCTACACTGTACGGAACTAGTGGAGCGCCAATCTGCTGAATATAGGGTCGCATTCCGACTATGAACTGAACTTGACCTTGCCCGTCTACTGATTTTGTTTTCACTAAGAGCCTGTGAAGAAATCTCGAAATTACGATTACACAAGTTTACGATATATCCTAGCCGATCAGGTCATTAAAATCATCGCTACATCCGCACGGGGTATGCGCAATACGAATCTACAGATCGATATGTGGATTGCATGAAAATCCTGTTGGTCAATCAATTGATTGATCGATGCAGACGCGTACGTCAAGGCGCTGGTTCGCCTTCCGGTCGTGGCTTATTTCAGAGATTTAAATCTCGGGTTAGTACGGTTCGTACACGGGGACCATGAATGGAGTGGCGTCCAATCAAACGGGCAACGGTGGTGAAGGATCTCACCCGATTAAATAATTGAAAAATGAGCAGGGTCAAGGCCGCACGGTTGCTATAGAAAGACGTGTACATTTACATTTATTGGTCAATCAATTGATTGATCGACTTGCAAATAGTCGTCTTTTCGTATATGATATTTCGGCTGTATATCGACTTCCCTTATCTGTCGATTGATTTGAGTCCTTGGTCAGAGTATCAATCGATCCGACCAAATGATTGATTTCTGCTATTTTCCCGGTTATGGTCAAAGAATTGATTTGTAAAAATGTTGTGATATGATAAAATTCAACTTATTCCCTATGTGGCGCCACCAATCGCAGCCGACGAACGCGAAACTGTGCAGCAAAACTTAGAAACGTCAGCGGCCTGAAGTTCAGTTCTGAAGTTCACCTGAAGTCACTATAAACAGAAATTAAACTGTCTAGAGTCTTACCAAAAATTCAGAGGTGGACCTGGATTTGAAATTCTATTTTAGAAATTCTGTCCTGATTCGTCTTTCGCCGCTCAAATTTTAAACACCGTTCACATACCGTAGCCATAAATGTAAATGATGTAATCTTCGAAATTTCTCGGCGTCTATTCTTGATCCCGTTGCGAAGGAAAGGTCGACGTTAACTACCCTGGCAGCCACATGCTGTCGTTAAACACTGAATCCTAATATAAATATTACGTTTTGTTTAGACACCTTAAAATTAAACTCCACCACCGCCTTTAGTCGGGTAGTGCCAGTCCCAAGTCTGGACAGAGGAGGAGGGCGACGTCAACGGCCTTTGATGGCATAAGATGTCGTTAAACATCGGAACTACTACTCTCGGCGACCCCCAAAAGCGGCGTCAGGGAGACCAGCTAGCACTGTATCAAATCATTTGCAAGAGCCAGGTTGTGTGGTCAGTTTCGCTGCCAGGCCAGTATCGAAGGGGTGTTACGTTATTTTACGTTACGTTACGTTGTGTTATTTTATGTTATTTTACAAAAATGCATAAAATATTGCGTTGTGGCTAAAGGCAAATGAGAGAGTATCAGTAGTTAGTCATTGTTTATATATCTTAGAAGGTTGCGCTCGAAAAATGAAAGGCCTTAAAACATAAATCGTATACATTTTTATAATAGTAGGCCCACAAATCATGCATAGAATATGTAAATATTCATTAGCTCATTGTAAATTATCTCATTCAGATAAGCAGAATGGGCGACAACACCAACATAAAACTACAAAACCTAACTCCATGTCCGTCGGTCCGTCCGTCCGCCCACCCGCCGGCCCGCCCGCCCGCCCGCCCGCCCGTCCGTCCGTCCTTCCGTCGGTCCGTCCGTCCGTTCAATGCTCCTTCCAAGAGTGCCTACTTGCATGCCTATCTGTCTTCCTGACTGCTTGCTTACTTATATACCTGGCTGTCTGTCTGCCTACTTACCTGGCTGTCTGTTTGCCTATCCACATGGCTGTCTGCCTACCTACCTGGCTGTCTGTTTGCCTACCCACTAGGCTGTCTGCCTACCTACCTAGCTGTCTGTTTGCCTATCCATCTGACTGTCTGCCTACCTACCTGGCTGTCTGTTTGCCTGCCCACTAGGCTGTCTGCCTGCCTACCTATCTGTCTGTCGGCCTAACTATCTTCTGTCTGTTTGCCTACGCACCTGGCTGTCCGCCTACCTATCTGGTTATCTGTCTACCTACTTTTCTGTCTGACTCTGTCTGCCTACCTACGTGCCTACCCTCTTACTGCCCCTTTCCTTGGGCAAATGCCAACCCGTACTGCATCGCCCACACCGAAGATTTTCCGCCAGAATCGCTCAGACTACAGCCATAAAGACGCACTTAATTGCGCGCGGATTATTATCGGCGTTGTCGAGGTGGTGATACGACCTGTCGTCAGGGCGAATTACCAAGCGCTTATATCAGACTGGAGGGCATGTGATGTTCATCACACGCATGTTTATGACGATTGGTTTTGGGTTTTATTTGACAGACTGCGGACTGTATAACCATAGTAGTAGAAGGATGTAAGGCGCGTGCTGGTCCAGCTATAACTGACACACAAGTCACTCCGCTGGGCAGAAGGACGGACGGAAGGACAGACAGACAGACAGACGGACGGAAAGACGGACGGACGGACGGAAGGACAGACAGACACACAGACAGCCGCACAGACAGACACACAGCCAGATAGGTAGACATATACATGCATTCAGACAGACAGACAGACAGACAGACAGACGGACGGACAGACAGACAGACAGACGCACAGCCAGATAGGTAAACATATACATGCATACAGACAGACAGACAGACGGACGGACGTACTGACGGACGGAAACAGGTAGGCAGACAGTTAGATACAGAAAATACCTCATCCTGTATCTCCATCAGGCATAGAAGGATAAGGGAAGTTGAAATTAGAACCCATAGCACGATACGATATGTGGGGTAAACACCGAAAAGAAACGGGAAATGCATCTTCCTGAAGATCAGCCTAAACAGTTAGGGGATGCCCCCATTTTTCCAGGGTACTAATAACATCTTATCTTATCATATATGACACAGTAACCGACTGGTGTGAGCGCTCGACATGTACCGCGGAGTGTTAGGGTTCGACTCGCCCTTTTCTGAAACGGTTACTGCGTAGGGACTTTTATCAAGTCCTCCGTTACGCATGATGAGATAACTCGATCGACCGAAGCTGGTAACCGGACTTGGTTCTTGACATGGCATCGTTGGAAAACCCCACTGACTTGACGCAGCGCTCGTGAATAAGCTGGTGCCCTGCGCTTATCTTCTAAGTAGCGCTTTTTAAATTTGGAGTTCACGATTACGATTACGAAGCTAAAAATCCTATCCCGAATCCTTCTTTTCTCCTTGTCTATTTCGCCTCTAGTAGCGTTAAACAATGGAAACTGCTTTAACCTGTTTCAAAGTGCATATTCACCGTAGGCTGCCTCTCTGTCATGTGGACTGACCTTCTGAATATTGATCTGATTTCTTCTTGGCTTTGGTGCGCTATCAGTTGGTACCTTGTGCATTAGACACGGGCGCGTTAGAAGTTACAAGTGCAATTACTATCATCCACCGTAGCCCTCTATCTGTCGACCTGCCTTGACTTTGCATTTGGAATTGGAATCGAACCTGTGCTGCACCGATTCTGGGCTTGAAGCTGAAACTAGAAGTACACAAATGCGTCATCGATTCTGTTTTGACTGAGCGTCTGTTAGCAAGATAGTTCCAAGACCTGGCGTTTTGGTCGCTGATGAAATCCACAGACTACGACTACGACTCGTCAGTAAACAAAGGCGCCATCTAAATATACGAAATCAATTAAACAGAAGACATACAAGACAACTGATATGTTTGCCTGTCAAAGCTTGCATTATCGTAATCGTAATCGTAATCTCGTGATTTCTACAGCGCTCAACGAAAGCTAAGTCGCGGGAACCAGCTTATTCACAGGCGCTCAGTCAAAACAAAATCGATAGGCAGAAGGGTCAAGATCCAGGAGTCAGGCACTCAGACAGTCGGACGGCTACGGTGGATGCTGTTTGAAATTGAAGCGAGAAGAGAGATAAGAGGAAGAGGAAGAATCAGGATAAGATTTCTGGAAAAGAAGTGTTTTCAGTCTTGAGTGAAAGACCTGTGCAGAAACTGAAAGAGGTGAAGTGTTGGTGAGTTCGTATGATTGACCAGACAACTGTCGCAATTCTGGCGGGAGTTTATTCCAAAGGGGTGGGGCAGCTATGGCTATCGAGCGATTTCCAAATTTTAAGGATGAGGTGACGGGAGGGCGAAGAAGTGTTAGGACAGATGAGGAGCGGGTTGAACGGAGTGGTTGGATAGTAAATAATTGACGAAGATAGGAGGGTTGGGAGGATTGAAGTGTGTTGTAGGTGAGGGATAAGACTTTGTACTCTATTCGTTCTGGTATTTTAAGCCAGTGCAGTGATTTGAGAACAGGGGTGATGTGATGGTGTTTGGGGGTTTTGGTGACAGCACGTGCGAGAGCATTCTGGATAGCTTGTAGGCGATTTATCTGGGTTGTGTCAATATTGAGGAAAAGTGAATTGCAGTAGTCAAGTTTTGCATGGACTATGGATGTGGCAATGATCGATGCGGTTTTGAAGTCAAGCATAGGACGGATTCTGCGAAGGTCGCGGATATGCATAAAGCAAGAGCGGGAAAGATGGGTGATATGATCAGAAAAAGTAAGGTTCTGGTCGAAAATAACACCTAAATTACGGACAGAAGAGTTAGTATTAAAGGTGTGGGTGGAGGCAGAGTCCAGGCTGAGGGAGATAGAGGGGTCAGGAATTTTCTTGAGCTGGTCACGTAGGCCGATAAGTATGAATTCAGTTTTAGATGGGTTCAGGCATAAGAGATTAGATGTCATCCAAGAGGAGATTTGTTTAACCACACAAAGAAGATGATCTGTAGACTGACTGAAACAATTTGGAGAGAAAGAGATGAATAGTTGGGTGTCATCAGCATAGAGGTGATGGTCAACGGAGGATGCTTTAATGAGTGAACTGAGTGGGGTAGTGTAGAGGATAAACAGAAGAGGTCCAAGAACGGAGCCTTGTGGAACTCCGCAAGTAAGAGGGCATGACTCAGAAGAGGCTTCCGAAGTTTTAACAGAGAAAGAGCGGGAGGAGAGATAAGACTGTATCCATAGGAGAGCAGTGTCAGCAAAACCAAACCAGGTTGAAAGTCGGTGGAGTAAGATATTGTGATCTATGGTGTCGAAGGCTGCAGAGATATCGAGGAGACAGAGGCAAGAAACCTGTTGATGAGAAATGGCAGAAACAAGCTTGTTGTAGAGAGATGTCAGCAGAGTTTCGGTTGAGTGGCGTTTAGTAAAACCAGACTGGTGTAGGTTAATGAGTGAGTTAGAAGCTAAATAGTTATTGATTCGAGAGAGGACAATCCGTTCAGTTAATTTGGAGATGAAAGTGAGGTTAGAAACAGGTCGGTAGTTAGAAAGGATTTCCTTGTCGAGAGATGATTTCTTGAGAAGAGGGGTAACAAGAGAGTGTTTAAAAAGAAGGGGAAAATTTCCAGTAGAGAGGGAGAGGTTAACTATTTTGGTAATAATTGGAACAAGGACAGATGCACAGTCTTTCAATAAGGAGGTAGGTATAGGGTCAAGTTCACACTGTTTGTTTGGGAGAGATTTTAGCAGATTTAGTATTTCGGTCTCTGATGTAGGTTGAAAAGCAGAAAATGAGGATCGAGGTGGGGAAGGTGGGCTGTCATATGTGGAAGAGGGAGCATCAGCAGCTGGATTGTTGGAGGTTTTAGAAAGTAGAGATTGAAGAGAGAGACGGAGGGTACTAATTTTGTTCGAAAAGAAAGAACAGAACGAGTCGGCTATTGAAGAAGACGGAAGAGAATTTGGAAGTGGGCTAGATGAGTTCCGATGGAGGAGCTGGTTAATGGTTTTCCAGAGAAGGCGAGGGCTAGAGGATCGAGAACGAACTAGTGAGGAGTAAAATCTTTGTTTAGCTGCAGTAAGAAGGCGATGGTATTTATTTGTGGCAGATTTAAGGGCACAGAGAAGTTGAGGATCCCTGGTGCGTTTATAGACACGCTCAAGGCGTCGCCGGAAAGATTTGAAGGCCTGGAGATAGGAACTGAACCAAGGATTGTTAGAGTGAGAACGGGATTTGGTAATAATAGGAGCATGCTTGTCAAGGATAGTGGAAAGAGTGGTGTTATAGGAAGAGAGAAGGTCATTCAGGGAGGAGGGTGGATTTAACACGAGGTCAGAACAGGAAATATCTTGTATGAAGGCTTCAATATTTATTGAACTGATGCGACGAAAAGAATGAAAGACAGGATCAGGACGTGGTGTCGGAAGAATGTTAAGATATGTAAAGATGGGGTAATGATCAGATGGCGTGTCAAAAGAGAAAGATATATCAGGCGATAGAGTGGAGAATGATGATGTGATAATAAGGTCAAGTGTGTGATTGTGAATGTGGGTGGGGAATTTGACATGTTGAACCAGATTAGTTGAGGACAATAGGGTGAGGAATTCAGAAGCAAATGTGTCGGAGTGGTTATCGACATGTATATTGAAGTCACCTGTAATCAGAAATTCATGAGGTGTAGTGGCGGCAGTAGAGAGGAGGGTGGTAAATTCTTTCAGGAAGACCGATTGAGGACTTGAATATGAAGAGGAGGATGGAGGGCGATATACATTAAAGATAGTCAGATTTGTGTGAGGAAGTTTAAGCGTAACTGATGCACATTCAAAAGAGTGGAAACAGTAACCAGGTGAGTCTAAAACTGTGGCAGGTTCTCGGGTGAGAAAGGCAATACCACCTCCAGTTGGATTTTTATGAGAAGGGCTAGATGGTTTGCAGGGACGAGGTGTTAGTAAGTGTGCACGCCATTTAGGGTGGTCGTGTACGGTCCGTGCATGGGGAACCTAAATGGCGTGGCACCCATTCAAACGGGCAGCGGTAGTGAAGGATCTCACCCGAATAATTCATAGAAAAATGAACAGGGTCGAAACCGTACGGTCGCTGTAGGAAAACATGTACAATTACATTTAACAAACATAAGGTTGTGCTTCGACACCTTTAAAACATTTTTCTCAGCGTTATATATAAGGCAGTTTCGTTACATCGCATCGTGTGTATGTCGTTGAATCCGGATGCAGTAATCGCCAGTGAAGTACAGACCTCCATACGAAAGGTCGACGGTAACGACCCTGGCAGCCACCAGATGTCGTTAAACGCTGAATACTAAAACAATAATTGATATGATGTACTTTAAATCGCATTTTCCGAAGCTATAAAGGGACTACGCGTAAATTTCATTCATTCAAAACTCCGCCACTGGCCTTTAGTCGGGTAGTGCCAGTCCCAAGCCTGGATAAAGGAAGAGGGCGACGTCAGCGGCCTTTGATGCCATAAGATGTCGTTAAACATTGGAAACTAATCGTTGGCCTCTCCATAGAACCTGACATGGAAAGGTCGACGTTTAACAGCCCTACCAGCCACAAGATGTCGCCAAACACCGTATATTAACACAAAAACCGTGGCGCCCATTCAAACGGGCAGCGGTGGTGAGGGATCTCACCCGATAAATTAATTGAAAAATGAGCAGGGTCGAGGCCATACGGTTGCTATAGAAAAACATGTATATTTACATTTACATTTTACATATATTAGGTTTTGTTTAGACACCTTTAAACTGTTTATTTCCGACACTATATAACCCTCAATTTCGTTCAATCGCTAGATATTCGACAGGCTATACTAGGAAAGGTCGACGTTAACGGCTGTGGCAGCCACAAGATGTCGTTAAGCACCGTATAGTAATAGAAAAAGCGTGGCGCCCATTCAAACGGACAGCGATAGTAAGAGATCTCACCTGATAAATTAATTGAAAAACGAGCAGGATCGAGGCCTTCCGGTCGCTGTAGAAAAACGTATACATTTACATTTTATATGACGACCTCTACTCTCGGTGCCAAATGGACCGCGATGACATTCTTCAGGAGGAGGAGGAGTGTGGACACGACTACCTACTGCCAAAGCAGCTGCAGGCCTAAATGTACACAGGCAATTTACATAATTATGTATGATATGTGTAATGAAAATAGTATGCCAAAATAGTATGACTCAATGCATGTTTATAATGTCTCTCTCTCTCTCTCTCTCTCTCTCTCTCTCTCTCTCTCTCTCTATATATATATATATATATATATATATATATATATATATATATATATATATATATATATATATAGATTATATATCTACCTATAGCTGCATTTAATCATACACACGCACACACACACACACACGCACGCACACACACAGACATACACGAACACACGCACACACGCACACACGCACGCACACACACACGCATGCATACAGTTGAATAAATGTGCGAAACGTGCATATATATATGACTTGTGCACGATGCGCAGAAACCGGCCCTAAAATGAAGGCCATTAATCTCTGCCTTTCACACATGCGCCCAATATTGAAAACGTCGTCACATGACATCGCCATAAATGGCTTTCTTAAATGAGATACTATTCACTGCGCCTGTTTCTTATATATCAAGAATACGGGTCTACTTATTAAGACCTAAAGGGCAACGAATGCGATGTTTACATGTCTAAACAAACAGACTATGTAGGCCTACACTATACGGGGAGGACTATTTAGTCATTTCGTCTGAAAGAGGGGTGTCATATTCGATGAAGGCTTTGCTTGTACTGCTTGAAGTGAGGGTCAGTCGAAGCTGCGGTTGGAGTCGTTAAGTGTTTTTAGTAGCTGGACTTAGAAGGAAAATCTTTCTGTCAAACGGAGGAAGTCAAGTCTGAAAAGTAAGTCGATCTAGGAATGCCGACTTCTCTATCAACAACCTATCTCTCAACACTGTCTGTCTGTCCGTCTGCGTGTCTGTCTGTCTGTCGGTGTGTAAGTGTGTGTATGTACGTGCATATCTGTGGACATGTATGTATGTATGTACGTATGTATGTGTGTACGTACGTACCCTTGTATGTATGAAATTATGTATGAAGTATTTATGTACATATGTGTGTATGTATGTATGAATGAATGTATGTATGTATGTGTGTGTATGTATGTATATTTGTATGTATGTTTATATTTATGTATGTATGTATGTGTATTTGTATGTATGTATGAATGTGTGTATGTATGTGTGTATGCATACATGTATACATGTGCATGCTTGTGCACGTATGTATTTATGCGAATGTATGTAGGCCTTGGTAATTCTGTCTGTTTGGCTCCACGTAGTCTGAAGTCTAATGCGGCTGAGGAAATACCTGTAGTGTTTGATCCTAACCGATAAATTCATGCAAAGTGAGCAGGGTCCAGGCAAAACAGTCGCTTTAGAAAATTTACATATACATTTTACAAATTGTAAGTTTTATTAGATTTTGCTTAGACACCTTTAAATTCTTTTTCTCTGGCGCTATATATAAGTATAAATATATGTCCGTTTCGGTTCATCGGTAGGCTCATCATAAAAGCCATAAGAGAAGATCGGCTACAACAGCCCTGGAAGCCACAAGATGTGGTTAAACATTGAATACTAAAACAATTTTAGGTTTAGCTTAGACACCTCTAAATTTCTTTTTCCGAAGCTATATATTCCTTAATTTCGCTCAATCATCACTCAACTTTAACCACTTTAAGGAAGGTCGACGAGATGTCGTTAAGCACTGGAAATACTATTACAAAATACAAAAGATGTGGTGGCGCCTATTCAAACAGGCAGCGGTAGTGAAGGACCTCACCCGATGAATTTTTGCAAAATGAGCACGGTCGAGGCCATGCGGTCGCTATATAAAAACGTGAGCAATTGCATTTACATTTGACCTGTAATGGGCAAAATGGGGGAAATGCAGCCTCGGTGGATGGGTAATTCCCTGTGCCACTCTGGAAAGAGCCATTTGTTATCCTTCCGTTTGTGGACGGGTGGATGGACGGATAGATAGGGTTACACGCAGACACAGAGATGCTAAACATGCAATTGCATGGACCCCCGCAGACAGGGCCCCATTTGGAGCCAGGGTAGCTAATTCATAGCTTCATATTTATTACATTTACAGCATATAATGCTGTCAGTTGTCGCAGTCAGCAAATGACTACACAGAACCCAAGAAGTACCCATGTTCAGCGCCCCTTTTTCGGCCTCGACCGTGCTATGGCGCTATATAAATCGTCTTATATTATTATTGCTATTATTATTATTATTCACGAGGTACCTTTAAATGTTATCATCATCATCATCATCATCATCATCATCATCATCATCATCATCATCATCATAATCATCATCATCATCATCATCATCATCATCATCATCATCATCACCATCATAATCATCATAATTATCATCATCATCATCATCATCATCATCATAATCATCATAATTATCATCATCATCATCATCATCATCATCATCATCATCATCATCATCATTTTTGCTCCGAGGTACTAATGATCCTCCAAGAAGTAAAAATTTATCCGGAAAAAATTGTATTCTGAGATGGCTTATTATTATTACTATTACTATTGCTATTACTATTTCTACTACTACTACTGCTACTACTACCACTACTACTACTACTACTACTACTACTACTACTACTACTATTATTATTATTATTATTATTATTATTATTATTATTATTATTATTATTATTATACACTTGATTATTGACACGAGCAGGGTGGTAAAAGCTGTACAGCATTGATCTGGCATTCTACACATTGATTAATTAAGCATATCTTCGTGGCATCCTATCATCACATGCATAGTACGAAAGGGCACCCACGTGGGGTTTACATGGGCCCTCCGGATGGTTAATCTGCCCTTCGATAGACAGGCATAGATATAATAATAATAATTTCTGCATTTATTAGGCGCCACTTGTCACGACCCTGTCTGCTCTCTCGTGGCGTCGAGAATCGTGACGTGATCTTTTCTCAAGCCGAAAGGAAGTTTTCGAATTTTAATGAAGTCAAATGACGGATCTATATGCAACGTCTGAGAATCACTCTCTGTTAACTGGCATAAATGAAAGGTTCGTTAGGTTCTGCCAATGTTCGGTTGTTCCTATGTTCGCCAGAGTGATCTCCCGAGTAAGAACTAACCGTTCCTTATATACAGTGAAACCTAATTGCCTACTCGAGATTACGATCTTATGGCATCTACCAGATGTCCCTATTACTATCCTATTAACTGGGTGTCAATCGTTCATTAGGGTGCTGAGGGTTCATTAGTGGCGGCCGGCGGATGGGCCTCAGCTTCGTTGATGAAGGCCCGTTATTCATTCGTTCCGGCAGGTTCGTCGGATGCGTGACGAATAGCGTCTCTTTGCTGTCATTAGCGCTAGGCGTCGTCGTCCTTGCGTGGCCTTCCGATCGTCATCATCTGGGTTGTCTGTTGCAGTAGCGATGAGTCGAGGGGAGTCTGACACGGCCGTGACACAACTATCTAATGACTTAGCATCAATCGATGGCGCCGAGCAATTGTGACTGAAGGACTTCCTCGAGGTCCCTACACAGTAACCGACTCGGAAGAGGCTCGAACCCGTACTCTCCGCGTTACTCTCCGCCACTATCCAATATGTTATCGTGCCCCACAGATACACAAGCACACGAACAGACAGGTCTCCCTCTCACCGCATTGACCTTCGGGTCAGCGAAGGTAAGAGAGGTTGCAAGGTAAGACGGAATAGGAGAGGCATGGATAGGATTTTCTCTGGCCCATCGGAATTCGACCAGTCTTCTCCAACGGTATATGATTTTTCATTGCGATTTTGACTTGAAGCAATCATCGATTGATGTCTTGGACATTATGATAACGGCGCTATAGAAGCCAATAGTTTATATTATTATTATTATTATTATTATTATTATTATTATTATTATTATTATTATTATTATTATTATTATTATTATTACGAAATTTGTAACGCTCGCAAAGTCACACCGAAATGCGAATCAGATTAGGTTAGCATCGTCGTCATATATACTCGTCATAACATCGTCATAATACCGCCATAATAACTGCCAAATATTGGAAATTTATGGTCACAATATGGCGCTTGTATGAACATAATATGGTCAGCATGTCGACCTCGGTGTACAATTGTTTTCGACACACAGTTGTCATATCATCGTCATTTCTTCGCCATAGCAATGTCATAATATCGTCACAATAATTGAAATAATATGACCATGATATATGGTCACAAAATGGCGATAACACTGGACAACAAATTTTTACAAAAGTCATGTTACTGAAATGAAATTAGTCAGTTCTTATCAATTTGTATGTGCTGAACACGAATATGACAGTGAAAATGCCGAATTGGCTCTAGTTTTTTTGTAATCTGAAATGAAGTAATTTTATATCGCACAATGCATGCCAATAGTGATACACTTACAGTTAATATTTGTAAAAACCAGGTCATAGACTAGTTCTTAGATTTTTTTGCCTGTCTCTTGTACAGCTGTTCGGGAGCATCTCTGCGGAGTGTCCAGCAGTAGTCAGCCAACATTGTAGTGGACCATTTTCCCTGGTACCTTTGCTCCATTGTTGCGATATCTTGATGAAAACGTTCGCCATGTTCGTCACTAACCATACCACAGTTGTCAGGGAAGAAATCCAGATGGGAATGAAGGAAATGCATCTTCAGAGACATATTGCAGCGAAATTTCTGGTACTGCTTGAGCATGTCTTCTACTAGTTCCTTGTAGTTTTCTGCCCTAACATTCCCCAGAAAGTCTGTAGACACTAGACGAAAAGCATTCCATGCTTGTTTCGCATCACCCTCCAGCAAGTTGTTGAAGCGGTCATCTTTGAAGAGTTCTCTAATCTGAGGACCCACAAAAACTCCCTCTTTAATCTTTGCTTCGCTGAGTCGAGGGAATTTTTCATGCAGGTATCGGAAAGCTGGCGAAGTGCGGTCCATGGCTTTCACGAAGTTCTTCACCAAACCTAGTTTGATGTGAAGGGGTGGTAGTAGGATTTTGTGAGCCTCGACCAGAGCTGGGTGCTGGATATTCTTCTGTCCAACTGCCATGTTTTGTCTGGGAGTCCATTCCTTTCGCACGTAGTGCAACTCTCTTGCTCGGCTATCCCACTCACACAAGAAACACATATTTTGTATATCCTTGCTGCAGTCCCATTAAAATGGCAACTACCTTCAAATCACCACACAGGTGCCATTTGTACCTGTTATAGTCAATGGAATGCAGTAGCTGTTTTAGGTTCTCGTATGTCTCTTTCATGTGGACAGCATGCGCTAATGGAATAGATGGAAGACGGTTTCCATTGTGCAAAAGCACAGCCTTAAGACTCAGTGTTGAAGAGTCTACAAAGAGTCTCCATTCTTGTGGGTCATGAGTGATCTGTAAGGCATTCATGAGGTCGTCAATATTGGAACAGAATACCAGATTACCTTCCTTCATAAAGAAAGGTTCCAACTGCTGATGGCGCTTTCTATATGAAGTAATTGTGACATCTTCTTCTAGAAGATTCTTTTGTTGGAGTCTTGATCCTAGCAATTCTGCCTTGTTTTTGGATAAGTCCAAATCACGAACAAGGTCATTTAGTTCTTCCTGTGTTATTCTGTGTGGGGTTGATGATGCATCACAGTGAAAATCGGGATCACTGCACGCTGACGGACCAGGAGAAGAACATGTCGGCTCACCCTTGTCCTCATCAGATGAATCAAGGAAAATATATTCTGCTGGATGTTCTGGAATAGGAAGTCCATCACCATGTGGAACTGGTCTCAATGCTGACGGAATGTTTGGGTAGACTATTGTCGACTTCTTTTGCTTCGTTATTCCACCGGAAAGAGGAAGAACCAAGCAGAAGTAACAGTCATCTACGTGGTTGCTTTGCTCTCTCCACACCATGGGAACTGCAAACGGCATTGATGGTCTTTTGCCATTCAACCACTGTGAAAGCTGTGTTGTACATGTAGCACAGCATATATGCGGGGCCCATGGCTTGTCTTGGTCACCAACCTTGCATTCGAAGTAAGCATGATATGCCTTCTTGACTTGATAAGTGATACTTTTCTTCTGGTTGGCAAATGTCACTTCCCCACAAATGTAACAAAAGTTGTCCACAGTATTTACGCACTTCCGAGGCATTATTGTTCTGTATTGTATCTAAATGGATAAAGTAATAATAGTTTTATAAAACAGTAACTTAAACTGTCTCGCACAAAGTCTGTAATATTGTAAATGCTCAACCGTTCCGACTAGCTTTATATAGTACACGGCTGACGTCATCTTACGTCAGCAGCCGACTGGCTGTAGTTTTACATTGCATCAGAAAATGACGTAATCAACTGTGCATGATGTGTCCATGATGGGATTATGCAATGAGGTGGAATATTACATCATTCTAGACTTATTTAGGATATTGTCGCAGTCCTACTGCAGAAATTTACATGGTGAAACATAAAAAATGAACTATATGAAATATTTTCAAAACGAGCGCCAATAAAATTTTTTTATGGTTATATTCGTGTTCAGCACACCAAGATGCTACACATTAGGGCCTTTTCCAGTCAGTAACGATTTCTATGTTGACCAGTGTAATACGAACATAATATGGTTATTATATGTTCGGTATTGTGTATAGTTGTCGTGATATACACAGTTGTCATATCGCCGTCATATATACTCGCCATAAGCGTCATGACATCGCCATAATAATTGCCATAAAATCGCCATTATATGGTTATAATATGGCGACAATATGAACATTATATGATAATGTGGGATAGGATATGGTAGGATAGGATAGGACAAAACAGGGCAGGGCAGGACTAGGGAAGAAAAGACAATATAAGCCATGACAAGACAAGACAAGATAGACAAGATAAGATAAGATGCGTAAGATTAGACAGGATTAGATAAGATTAGATTAGATTTACAGAACACAGCAATCCTGCATAAACGTGAGATTTGTGATTTTAAACCGCTGTAGGTTGCGATGGTTGACAAGAAGCAGGCAGCAGCGGAGGGAATTCTGGAACGGATCTGGAAAGAGGAGTGGAAGGACCTTGACCTTCTTCTCGGTCGAACCGGAGACGTCCAGTTCTGGGCCGACATCATGCGCTTCGAACTGGACCTTGGGACCCTGACCAAGGGCCTCCTCCACAAAGACTCGACACTGGCCAGCCTGAAGGAATTCCAGGTTGAGTCCATGTCTCCCTTCCACTACGCTGGACTGCGAGGAGCCGAACGTGTCCTTCGAAGGGGTCTTCAGGTCGGCCTCAATGTCGAGATCGGTCTGAGGAACGGGACCGCGGTCCTACATCTGGCTTCGTTTGCTGGAAAGCTGGATACATTGGTTCTACTTGTGGATGAGTTCAAGGCCAACGTCAACAGAGAAGATGGGTCAGTGCAGATTTAGTTCAGTGGACAATACTGGCTACTTTTGCTGGTTGTCTGTACAATACAATACAATACAATACAGTACAGTACAATACAATACAGAATAATACAATATAATACAATACAATACAGTGCAGTACCATATGTCATGCAATATACAATACAATATACAACATACAATACGCCTTTTACACCTTATAACACCGTCTTATTATTTCTGCATTTATTAAGCGCCACTATTTAATGACTGAGCATCAATCGATGGCGCTGAGCGGTTGTGCTTAAAGTTCTTGCTCCAGGTCTCTGCAGAGTAACCGTCTCAGAGGAAGCTCGAACCCGTACCCAGCGCGTTATAAGCGCAGTACTCTAACCAACAGGCTACCGGGTCCCACCTTCAGTGACTAGAAGCGCATTAGCCCGTCATTGTACTTATTAGGCTAACACGACCTATCTGGCAGTTATCGTAATCGTAAACTCGAGATTTCTACAGCGCCCAACGAGAGCTAAGTCGCGGGAACATGCTTATTCACAGGCGCTGTCAACAAAATCGATAGCCAAAAGGGTTTGGTTCCAGGTCAAGATCCAGGAGTCAGGTAGTCAGACAGTCGGACGGCTACGGTGGATGGTGCTTGAAATTGGAGCGAGGAAAAAGATAAGGGAAGAGGAAGAATCAGGATAAGATTTGGGGGAAAGTAATGTTTTCAGTTTCGAGTGAAAGACCAGCGCAGAAACTGAAAGAGTTGAAGTGTTGATGAGTTCGTATGATGGATGGGATAATTGTCGTAATTCTTGATGGAGTTTATTCCAGTTCGAGCGGCCACAATAATTATAGGAGCGCTTTCGACGCTCATTAGAGTCGGCGCCGTGTTGAAAAACGATAGGAACAATGCTAGCTAAGTTAAGGGGGTTCTCTCTGCACACTTTCACCCCACTGCGCACCACAGTGCACCACTGCCCAGACTTACCATTATTCTGCAAGGTCATCTGATTGTCTTTCTCTGGTCATACCTTAGGCTAGAACTGTTCTGGGTAGACGAGCTTTTTCGGTTGCTGGACAAATATTCTGGAACTCCCTCCCTGTGTCTGTTCGTTCTGCTCAGTCGCTTCTGTCATTTCGTTCTCAACTTAAAACTTGCCTGTTTCAAATTGCTTATCCACCATAGCTGCCTCTCTGTCTTGCGGACTGATCTTCTGGATATTGACCTGATTGTGGCTTGGTTTTGGTGTGCCATCGGTTGGTGCCTTGTGCATTAGACACCGGCGCATTAGAAGTTGCTAATTATTCTTATTATTATTATTGCGCGAGTGCACTATCAGTCTGATTTCAATGAAAACAAACAGGGTTGATTAGAGACAAAGCCTTTGTACTAGCCGCACGTTCTGCACAATTAATACCACACATAGTCTGTGTGTTTGCCAATATAAGGCAGCCTCCAGTTCAATTAATTAGACCCCACATTAGGCCTACGTCGAATTTGGGAATGGCAAGTCCAGCAAACAAAAACATGTGATACTTATTCGGTGTCAGGCGTTTTCCCTAACTTACTTCCTGATGGCCGTCTCTTAATATTTCCCACGATAATCCCATAATACGCTGTAAGCCTTCCTGCTAGAAACTCAAATAGTGCCCAGGGATATTTAGGCCTACTAAGCCAGCATGGTTTCTGCCTCGTCGTGGAGCACGGCGATTCTACGATTATAATTCATTTACATTATCCGCTCAGATAGCCAACGTATAATTAGGTCCTCATTTGTAGGCCGATCCCATACAAGTCATATACGAATGTACGAGGACACCTTAAATGGCGTGGCTCCCATTCATACGGGGAGGGGTGATTAAGATCTCATCCAACGAATTCAATTAAAAATGAGCAGGGTCGAGGCCACACGGTCGCTATAGAAAAACGTGTATGTTACGTTTAATTCGTCGGCTTTTAGGCCTCTCGAGGCTTAGGCCAGTTGAGTTCGAATTCTGGGTACGTCATATAAAATCCCGATATCATTGTACTTCGGTGGCCATCATTGAGGTAGGCCTACTAGTACCTTTCAAAATCCGATACACAGGCTATCCCAGGGCTAATCTAACAGCAGCAGGTTAGCCTATTGTAGAATTAGTTCCTCAGTTTAACGACAGCTTATGGCATCAAAGGCCGTTGCCGTCGCCCTACTCCTTTATCCAGGCTTGGGACTGGCACTACCCCCAAACAAGGCAGTGGCGGAGTTTTTTAAAGCCTATGGCTTAGAGTGCCGGGCTTGTAAAGCGGGCTCGAGCCTCCCCTTACACGGTCACTGAATAGGGACTTTGAGCAAGTCCTTCACTCAAAATTGTTCAACCCCATCGACTAAGTCATTAAGTAGTGGCGCTTATATTAAAAATCAGAAATAATAATAATAGTCTCGTTAGTGAAATCTTGCTGTAAATAACTTGCAAGACACGAGGATAGACTAGTTATTTTGAAATAATAATGCTGCACTGCGGGTACATTTCCCTACTTCACGAGGTTACTGCTCACAGTTTCAACCCGTAAATAGCACGCAGTAACCCAGCCACAACAATATGTAGCCTACAATATGACAAGGCTAAAGTGTAAGATCATGGCATATCGTGTGCCCTTAACTATAAGCTTATATAGTATTCGTCTGATTTTAAATTAGGTTTAGGCCTAAGGTCTTAACACGTTCCATGATTTTCGTTAAGCATGTTACGAGGAGTGCAATTATGGGACAACATATTATAAGGCCTACACTGGTCTACAAGTTGACTAATATAGACTAGGCCTACTGAATTAGAATTCTTAAATCGTCATCCAGTACCTGATTTAGATCATTCATGATGTAGGCCTGTGTTCACTGCTTATTATTAAATCTATCAGCTGGACTGCTTGCTCATTTGGCTCTCTAGATCATTTGCCTAACTGAATTCTGATAAACCAGTCATTTCCAAGATGACTTAGTCTACTGTAATTGGGGCCTAATCGCCATAATTTATCAGAGGAAACACAAAAGCTTCCTCAGCGATATTAGCGCTTAGTCAAATCTAATCCATAATGCACGGACGTAGTCATTTTCAGAGTCATGGTCGAAATCCAGAGAGGTCAAGTCAAGAAAGCCAGTGAGGTGCTATGGATAACTTTAGCGGAAAATATTTGAGTTCGTGGATAATAAAGGGATTGCGTACAAGCAGGGAATCAGAACAATTTTGACCACCATTACACCAAAGGTAATTTTTGGTTGGAAGCGGTGGGGTAACGTATAGACACGAACGCAATGTCAGGAGGAAATATATCTTCAACAGGATTTATTGTGAACCGGTGTGCGGTGATGGGGTAGTAAGTTTCATAATCTTCTCCCTCGACACTAAAACACGTATTCCGCCTCAGATGCAAAGCATGACTCACCGGATCTTCTGGTCATTGGTCCGATACCTAAACGGCACCTGATTTGGTTGAACGAGCTTTCTTAGCTTGCACAATTTTTGTGCACACTGGGAAATTCCACGATTTTGCATTCGCAATACGCAACGAATTCTTTTCATTTGAATGCTGAAATTTGGAGCAAATAGTGGGGGAAATTGTCCACAGTGATTCATACACCGGGATACCCTTGTTCAGGCACACCCCTGTCCATAGCTCTTTACCCACAGTTTTCAACCAAAACTCGAATATTGCTCGACAGGAATCACTTAAGAACGATAGATTTCCTAGCTTTCAGGGTCGTCTTATCCATTAGGCACAGTAGGCACTATACCTAGGGCCTACGAACTTCATAGGGGCCTACGAAAGTCAAAAATGAGATATTGAAAAAAATAAATTTATTGATTGACCCGAAAATAGAAAAAGGAAATACAAACTTAATAACCTTAAGTTTGTACTGAAACAGTTTAAGTTAATCTGTGCTACATTATGTTAACTTTGCGGCTCTTTGCATTAGCAAAATCACACATAATGTCCTCAAATGTCATTCCCGCATTAAGTCGTTTTCAATGTGTTTAGCTCTAATGCAGAGTTGGCAGCTGGGGCCTACGATTGCGAGAGTGCCTAGGGCCTACGACGACCTTAAAACGACTCTGCTAGCTTTGCACTGAACTGACACTTTCTGTTTTAAGGCATCGTCTGCGTCCGCTTCACTACGCCTGTGCACAAGGTCACCAACAGGTGGCGGAGCTTCTGGTCAATCGGGGAGCCGACATTGGAGCCCGGGATTTCGAGGGAGCCACGGCTGCTTATCACGCTCGCCTGCATCGCCACCAGCCCATCGTGTCCTACCTTCTCGAAGTTTATGGCGATGGTGACGTTCTTCTGGTCGAGGAACAATCACTGGACAGTGAGGTTCAGAGAACGACCGGAAATGGGGGTCCTGTTTACACAAGCGTCTGTAAGAAAAGCAGGAAGCAACGTGAGCCCGATTACGAGGAGGTAGAACTTTCATTTGATACAGACACCACAGTTAAAACTGTCAAGCGGAATCCTGATGCGGACGAAAGCAGGCCTGCTAACGAAGACAAAGCCGCGACAAAGTCTGGAGAAACAATAATTTATGAAAATATAGAGCGTCTGGGCGCTTCAGCTTCTGATTTGGAGACACAGAATGGCTATGCAACCGTGTATAAGACGCAGCCTAATAACGACGCAAAAGATACGTTTTCATGTGAAGAAAAGCGGCATGTCGACCAATGTAATGAAATCAGCGTGATCTTAAAATGCAAGCCAGAATTAATCAGAAGGCGACACCGTTACGAAGAAAAAAAACTTCCAAGCGATTCCGTGCCTGATCCGAAAGTTTCAGATGGTTATGCAAGCGTGGAGGATAGCATAACTACGACCAAAGGAAAGTTCGGCGGACGAAACCATCTCTATCAAGAAATCGAACTTCCAGGCGATACGACGCAACATTCAGAAATGGGGCCACACAATCGATACGCAATTGCATGCACGGAAAATACGCCAAATGTGACCTTCGACGGCTTTCGGCAGAATAATCAGTACGAAGAGCTAGACTTTCCACGTGACTCAGCCGACCCTGAATCGAAAATTTCGGATGAAAATGCGACTGCTGAGGAAATCATAGAGGCATTCGACATTTCAAAGTTTGTTCGAAGAAAACATCACTACGAAGAAATAAAACTTCCCTGCGACGAAGATCCGCAAAATGAACATTTGAACGAACACCAAGTGGAACATGAAGCTCGTCAGTTACTCAGAAATGAACTGAGAAAACTAGAACTGACCGGGAGAAATGTCAACGAGGATAAATCTTCTCACAACTCGGACGCCATTAAGGATTTCTTTGACGTCAGCGAAATTGCCGAAGATGTGGCCACCGACAGCGACTATGACTTGGCAGCCGTTATAACTCTACGTCAGCTCCGACGATTGCTACGCGAAGAATTTCAGCAGTATGCGGAACAGCTACGATTAACGGAACCGCTTTCGAAGCTAGAAGTTCCAAAAGAAGAAGTTTCTAAGAAACTTTCAACCGCCACATCCAATCTCTCTACGGCTGTCTACGACGAAATCGCGATCTCCACTTCTGTTGAGTCTGGAACCGAAGTTGGACAGATTGAAACGATCAAGCTTGCGGCAGCTAAATATCACAATCCAAGGGAAGAAGGTAAACGTCAGAAACAAAAGAACAAACGCGATGATTCACCGCTGAATCTGCTGACTACAACTGATCGAAAGAAACCGGAAATCACAGAACAGACGAACAAAGAATCCAAGCTCAGCTGCTCTCCGCTGCTTCGATGTAGAGATCCCCGAAACCGGAAGGAAAAAGGAAACAGTAGTTGGCCATTGCACCTCTCTCCTCTCCCTCTTAACGCACAGAACGATAAACAGGGAGAAATAGACGGGTCAAAGACTGAACAGGGTCTCCAGAAATCAGAGGAACTGTTATTTAAAACCGGCCAGTCGCAATTCTATATCAGGCGATCATCCCAAGTCGAGAGCTCGTCACAGATTTAGCGCTGAATAGGCGCGTGTCACGAAGCCTTTGGAATGCAGGCATAGATATCGCCCGGGACAAAGAATCTTGGGAATAAACTATGTATCAAGATTTATGTATCAAGTTTGCAATTAATTTTTTAAAGTAATTGTGATCCGAAATATCATTACAAACGTAAACAATAATATATTTAATCGAGAACAGTATAATATATAATCGATATATTTACATGTATATTTATATAGATGAGCATAGGCTTATATAAGCATATCCTAAGATAGGGGGCATGCTACACCATTTTCGTATTTCCGCAGTCTCCTCTAAACATATACGTGTTTATTGACCGTTTCTACCGAGGGAACCTTACTGTTAATACGCATTGTGTATTGAGATAAAGGTGCTATATAATACTGATTAGATCACTCGTGGTATAACGCCACATAACATACCGCTTAATAACCAGTGGCGGCTCCAGGATTCCTAGCGCGGGGGAAAAGCATGCCCAGAGGGGCACCACATTCTAGCAGCCTACCATGGACGGGTCTGGTCTGAGGGGCAGCGGCAGCTGACCAAGAGGGGGGTAACGAGGACACGTTGTAAGGTTAAAGTTTGGATGAATATTCCCGGCCACATTATATTCGAATTCGTTTCATAGCGAAGCGTGTTATACTAGGGATCCAGCGGACTTTGTCCGTTTCAAGGAAGGACTAATATTACATACACGCAGACAGATTCCTTGGGTCCAAGTAAACAGAAAACGAAAAAAATTATTTATTTTGCACTAATGAAGATATACGTAGAGAAATGAAAATAGTAACAATGCACACAAACATCTCCTCTCTCTCTATAAATGTATCTTATATATATATATAATGTATATGTAATTATATATATATATATATATAGCTCCTGAATTCAGTTTTTTCAGAATCAAAAGGTGCCATACAGCATAAATGCCTGAGGTAATTAAAGTTCTAACAATTGGATCTACCCAATAATTACTTTGTCTTCACCTACAGCTACAAAACGGAAGTCTTACAACAAGAGATCAACAGTCCAGATCACTTCAAATAGCCAAGGTTAATGCACTTAATTTCAAATGCCCAACTGACCCATTAATTAACCCATCAACTGACCCATAATTTCATATGGTCAACTGACCCATTAATAATTAACCCATCAACTGACCCTTAGTTTCATATCGTCAACTGACCCATTAATTAACCCCCATCAACTGACCCTTAATTTCATAACGTCAACTGACCCATTATCCAAGTTCACTTAATGGTCAATGGCAAAATGCCCAAACTCCAATACCCAACATTCAACTCTTTAAGTGACAAATATCTGCATTCAAATACCCATGATCACATTTGCAAAGTCAGCTGATTTGAAGAGATGACATCACAGCCCTAAATCGAGTCTACGTTTATCCCTGTGCTTCGTAAATCATGTATCAGTGACATTCAGCTTACTTAAACCAACGAACTAATGGTCGACAATACATACTGGTACAAATAAAGCTGGACATCCTGTTGAGAAAATTCAACGTACATATTAGCACAGGAAAAACCAGACATTCTGTTGAAGAAATTCTCTAGGCACCTAACAAAGATAGCATTGAATAATACTATTCTCTCAATTGTGACTTCATGATTCTAACACTAACTCAACTCTACTTCTGTCGACTTCGCTTAAGCATTTCCTGCAATGATAAACTGTAAGAATTTAAATCACAGTTTTTCCACTGCTATCGCACGAAAGTAACTGAGATGCATTTAAATTTAGTAAAACATGAAAAAAGTACCATAGCATAATCAATTCTTAAACAAGACACATTGCACCATTACATTGATATTAATTTCTCCTACAGACAGACACCATTGTTCCCTATAAAAGATAGTGTGGCTTATCATGATAATATAAATGTCTGATGGCACAGAAAAGTTACAGGTGATCAGCTTTAACAGCATAAGATGAACAGTCCTTAAGCTAAGCCCAAAACACACCAACGGTAGGAAGCGTTAGCGACGTCATTTTTCTCGGCCTCAGCACGTCGGGGTGGTTGGCCAGTCCTCTCCCTAACTGCCTGATCTTCTCAATGTCAGTGTACACACTCTATAGCTAAATTCAAACAGGAGGAGGAATTTTTAAACATATTTTAGCCATATCAGAAATTTGAACCTCGACATATCAGTTGACAGTCTGGCATACTAACCAGAAGACTATTGCACACTTCCATAAGACAATCCTTTCTCAACAACAGTATTCTGAGACAGTATGCACAGTAATGGTCTGACCATACTATTTTACAAGCATAATGTGTTCACGTTAACACAAGTAGTAACTGTAAATAGTAAATGAAATCGTAAATAGTAAATGTAATTGTAAATAATAGATGAAATTGTAAATGTGTAAAGTGACTATACAGCAGAAACTAATCTGAGGAGCTCTTTAAACTACCAAGTAAAGTAGCATAGCATGCATGCAGAGTTCTACTAAACGCTTCAAGTTTGACCATTTAAAGATGTGTTAGCAAAACCCTTAAAACAGTTAGCATATTATACACAGCACAGGTTCAGAAACCAACAAAGTTTAGCATTAAGTTAACAAATCACCAAACATATAGCAAAAATAAATTCAAAACGTTACGTTTTCTATCACGGAGTTCAAGGAAGATCTGAATTCCATTTATCAGAAATGCCCAAAAGCCAAGAACCCGTACTGAACACTCCTCTTCCAAAAATCCTTCCCTGATTCCTTCTCTATCTTGCCGCTCCAATTCCAAGCTCCATCCACCATACCCATCTGACTGCCTGCCTGCCTGATCCTTGCATCTTCACCTGGAACCAAACCTGACCCTTCCTGCCTAACGATTTTCTTTTGACCGAGCGCCCGTGAATAAGCTGGTTCCCATGACTTAGCTTTCGTTGGGCGCTATAGAAATCTCGAGATTAAGCATACAATTAGTCAAAGGACATTTCGTTCAGGTCACAGCAAGATCATGTCCTAAGATTTCCTGATTTCTCCAGTTCAGTGCTATATCTTGTCATGCAGTCATATTCAATCTTATAAAACCGAAATATGCTGCAGAAATCATTTCACACAATTTTGCTTTTGATGTTTCAGTCAACAGTTTGAGATTTGCGCGGTGATAAAATTTTCCAATAATACTGCTCAGATTTGCTTGCCATCTCTAACGGACCAGGCCACATCTTCCATATTGCCACATACAGTAGGCGATACGAAAAACAGTTCCTAGAACGCAGAATTACTGCCCAAGTCAATATCCTGGGTGACCTTAACAGATCGGCTGCTAAGGGTCAAACATCCAAGGTCAATTACTACTCAAGGTCACCGATTAAAGATCAGCTCTGCTCAAAGTTAAACATTCAAAGCCAACTATTGTAGTTCAGCTGCTCAAGGTCAAACATCCGGGGATATAATAATTCAAGACTGAATCTCAAAGGTCAGTGGGTCAACGTCAAATGCGCAGGTTCAACTGCCAGAACATCAACTCCCGTTATCTGAATGGATGATCACGATTCCTTAAAAAGAGACAAAAGTTAAGCAACACTTTCAGAACAACGCAAAAATATGACAACTAAAAAATAACATTTTATCAAGGTAAATACACATACACTTGCTAACTAATTTAAACAAAAAAGGAAATTTAATTTGTATACAACAAGCAACAGCATGGACAAGCAAAAACTCTAAGCCTGCACAACATGTAACGCTCTTCACAGTAAAGTCTGCTAAACAACAGACACTAGCGTGGCCAAAATCCTTAGTGTCTAGAAACCGAGAATTTTTCATGGCTGAACCCATCAGATACTGATCGTTTTACAGTAAAAGTTCATGTTAACTATCTGGCGGCAGGCCCCACTCACTGTTGCTGCTTACCAGATAATTTGTACCCGCTTCTCACCAGATAATTTGTGTCTATATGCATCCAAGCCACACTTATGTCTACTGCAATTAACCGACATTTCTCTTAGGAGCATAGATATGACAAAACAACGAAAAAATCGACAAAGTATCCGATTTCTGTAAACCGAATCTTTCAGCTGTGAAATAAACGTAGACCCCACCACCATCTGGAGGTCTCAGCTGTTGGTCTTTGAACGTCTGGATCTTTTCTTTGGCTCACGCTACTTTCGCTTTCCGATGTCCACTGCGCCCTGCCGGTCGCTCCAATCTCCCACTTGAGTCGCTGATGTATAACGAAGCGACGACGTTTTGTTGTAGATTGGGAGGAGTTCACTGGCTTCGGCTGGAAACAACTGTTTGAATAAAGAGTAGCATGCAACTGTAACGTACGGTAATCGGAGAAGAGGAGCTATACAAATTTGTGAATACAATTACAGTCAGACACCAAAGAAGGGTCTTCTCCTGTACAGCTTCGTAGGTAGCTTTTTTTATGTAGCGCCATTAGAGTTCCATGCTAAGAAACAGCTATCAAAGGGACTCCAGTCAGGACAGGAACCAGTCTGATCAAAATAATGGAACCGCATCTCCAAAACTACACCAGCAGGTCACGTAACGTTGTGTAACGTCTTGTAATGTCACGTAACCCAATGTAACCGGATGTTTATGATGCACTTTGCAGGAACACAACCGTAATCAAAGACTTGTTCTACCCATAGAAAATGCCTTCAGGATTCAAACTCTGACTAAAAACATTCAATAACTCTTTTCTCTACAGTGTCATACTAACTGCAGTAAAGGCCATTCCCGCCTCTCACATTTGTGTAACAGCTCAGAGTGAAGAGTAGTCATATCTGTAACTTCAGCGGAGTATGAGTATCATCTGTAACTTCAGCGGAGTATGAGTATCATCCGTAACTTCAGCGGAGTATGAGTATCATCTGTAACTTCAGCGGAGTATGAGTATCATCCGTAACTTCAGCGGAGTATGAGTATCATCTGTAACTTCAGCGGAGTATGAGTATCATCCGTAACTTCAGCGGAGTATGAGTATCATCTGTAACTTCCTTGGTTTGTAAGTGATTATCATTTGATCTCCTATCCTACTTCAGCAAAGGAGGGAACACAAGTAAACAACATTACCATCCTTTGCACAGTCGATCATTGACTTCAGGTAAAATCTGACATGCTGGTCACACAGGAAGTCCAAAACTAAAGGGTGCAGTGTGTTAGTGAAAAGTTATCTGACAAGAGAAAGAATCTGCCTCCGCAGCCGAATACCTTCAGTGCTATCATGGCATCGGTACCGAAGCCATCAACAGAGTTCAGCCAAAGGTCACCATTGAAGTACTTGGCGTAGAGACGTGAAAGCGGAAGGCCATATCCATAGCCAGCCTGTCAAACAAACACCTCACTGTCTCATTAACTGATAATGTCAATCAAATGTCCTGACTTCAGTTGATGCTAATTCATTTGATTGGCTGCCTGTCAAACACTTCATATTCATCATCTCATTCACAAAATCCTCATCTAACATCCTGACATTACTTAACTCATTTTAAAGATGTCAGTCTAATGTTCCCACATCAGTCAGTTCATTCGATCAAACACCTTCACATTTATTATCCCATCTACAGATGATGTCAGTCTAACATCCTGACCGCAGTTAATTTATTTGATGGACAACCTGTCATTCAGACATCTTGAAAGAAATTGACACCAATCTAAAATGATGATGGACAGAGAGAGTGAGGGATCAACTTACATAATCAAAGGTAATCTTGCAACTTTTATAGCGCCATTATATTATCATTTCTGTATATATTTAGCACCACTATCTAATGACAAAGCATCAGTCGAGGGCACCGCACAACGGTGCACTGAGGATTTGCTCCGAGACCCTGCACAGTGACTGCTACAGGGGAGGCTCGAACTCACACACTTTGAGTTACAAGGCATGCACTTGAATCAATGGGCTACCATGTCACACAATCAGGTAATTTATCTTTTCAGCGTCTCTTAACTGTTGACAGAATTAACGTATACCACTGTAATGTCCCAAATTCATTGTTTACCTTTATAGTTGTTGCATAGACAAATAGAATGTAAAGTAATGTAACGACAACAATTAATATAGCATCATAAGTAGCAGGCTACTTCTAGGAACCATGTGAAATGAAAGAAAATAACCAGATAAAGCTAATTTATACAGAAAATGCGAATAAGCAAACGGTAAAAGCTATGTTTCAATTCAGTTATGTTTCAGCGGCGATTTGTTGTGAAAAATATTACATTTTAAATTATTTCTCTTGTGATATTGTTTTATTTTGTATTTACTGGTAAACACATTCAGTAAAAGTATGTCTTGATTTTTAATTTGGGATGCTAAGGTGTTACAGATAATCGGATCAACAATTTGGGACTGAAACAATAAACAACTCACATCTGATGGTACACCACGACATGATTACAATGTGAAAGGTCTGGAGAGACAGAAAGACACTGATTGGAAGACAAGCACACTAAAAAAGATGCAACAGCGAGATGACAGACTAACTGTTCGATACTCACCAATGGCGTGGTTGTAATCGCATCTGGCGATGGAGGTTGAGGCGCCGTGGAGTACATGTAGTTAAACAGCTGATCCATGTCGCTGCGACAGATTCCACCACCCTGGTCGGAAAGCTGTTCCGAAGAAACCATCAAGAAATGAACAAACCCACCATACAGAAATGAATAAACCCCACCACCAAGAAATGAATAAACCCATCATCAAGAAATGAATAAACCCACCATGAAGAAATGAACAAACCCATCATCAAGAAATGAATAAACCCATCATCAAGAAATGAATAAACCCACCATGAAGAAATGAACAAACCCACCAAACAGAAATGAACAAACCAACCATACAGAAATGAACAAACCCACCATAAAGAAATGAACAAACCCACCATAAAGAAATGAACAAACCCACCATCAAGATATGAACAAACCCACCATAAAGAAATGAACAAACCCACCATCAAGAAATGAACAAACCCACCATCAAGAAATGAACAAACCCACCATCAAGAAATGAACAAACCCACAACCAAGAAATGAACAAACCCACAACCAAGAAATGAACAAACCCACCATGAAGAAATGAACAAACCCACCATCAAGAAATGAACAAACCCACCATGAAGAAATGAACAAACCCACCATCCAGAAATGAACAAACCCACCATCCAGAAATGAACAAACCCACCATCCAGAAATGAACAAACCCACCATCCAGAAATGAACAAACCCACCATGAAACAAAAACCCACCAAGAAATGAACAAACCCACAACCAAGAAATGAACAAACCCACAACCAAGAAATGAACAAACCCACCATCAAGAAATGAACAAACCCACCATGAAGAAATGAACAAACCCACCATGAAACAAAAACCCACCATGAACGAACAAACCCACAACCAAGAAATGAACAAACCCACCATCCAGAAATGAACAAACCCACAACCAAGAAATGAACAAACCCACCATGAAGAAATGAACAAACCCACCATGAAACAAAAACCCACCATGAAACGAACAAACCCACAACCAAGAAATGAACAAACCCACAACCAAGAAATGAACAAACCCACAACCAAGAAATGAACAAACCCACAACCAAGAAATGAACAAACCCACCATCAAGAAATGAACAAACCCACAACCAAGAAATGAACAAACCCACAACCAAGAAATGAACAAACCCACCATCAAGAAATGAACAAACCCACAACCAAGAAATGAATAAACCCACAACCAAGAAATGAACAAACCCACAACCCAGAAATGAACAAACCCACAACCAAGAAATGAACAAACCCACCATCAAGAAATGAACAAACCCACAACCAAGAAATGAACAAACCCACCATCCAGAAATGAACAAACCCACCATGAAACAAAAACCCACCATGAAACGAACAAACCCACAACCAAGAAATGAACAAACCCACAACCAAGAAATGAACAAACCCACCATCAAGAAATGAACAAACCCACAACCAAGAAATGAACAAACCCACAACCAAGAAATGAACAAACCCACAACCAAGAAATGAACAAACCCACAACCAAGAAATGAACAAACCCACCATCAAGAAATGAACAAACCCACAACCAAGAAATGAACAAACCCACCATCCAGAAATGAACAAACCCACCATGAAACGAACAAACCCACAACCAAGAAATGAACAAACCCACAACCAAGAAATGAACAAACCCACCATCAAGAAATGAACAAACCCACAACCAAGAAATGAACAAACCCACAACCAAGAAATGAACAAACCCACCATCAAGAAATGAACAAACCCACAACCAAGAAATGAACAAACCCACCATCCAGAAATGAACAAACCCACCATGAAACAAAAACCCACCATGAAACGAACAAACCCACAACCAAGAAATGAACAAACCCACCATGAAGAAATGAACAAACCCACCATCCAGAAATGAACAAACCCACCATCCAGAAATGAACAAACCCACCATCCAGAAATGAACAAACCCACCATGAAACAAAAACCCACCAAGAAATGAACAAACCCACAACCAAGAAATGAACAAACCCACCATCAAGAAATGAACAAACCCACCATCCAGAAATGAACAAACCCACCATGAAACAAACAAACCCACCATGAAACGAACAAACCCACCATATGTGAATTATAAGAGCAACATAACTGCAATGACAGGGGTCATTCATAAGTTACACAACCAATCAAAGGAGACACTCATGAATTACAACACCCATCTGAGTCAATCATAAAACATAAAACACACAAGTAGATTATTTATCACAAGATTCTACCATCACACTATTATTAAAATTATACCATTATTGCAACTATAAAATAATTTTGATTTCTTAAAATGTAAGCATCTGTTAAATCATTCTGTATAAATTCAAGTAACTTTTTTCAGGATACTATTCACAGCTTTGACAAAGCCATTTCCCAACACAGTCCAGTTTCCCAGTGATGTCACCCATCTAATCAAGTTCTATTCCACCTTCTCACCTTAATTGTCACGTCCTCACGTCCTTTGCTGATCAGAACCTGGATGTTTGGCAGCTTTGCATGTTCACCGTGGTATTCCACAACCGCGCGCAGCGCATTCTGAAAATAGTTCCAGAAACACGTTATTCAAAGTAATTTAGTGATTATTAGAAAACTCCATCTACAACATGCTTCAGGAGTTTCAAAGTTTCAAAAACAAAATGCAAACTCAACAATAAAAAAACACGTCAAGAGAATTTTTTGTAATAATAACATAAAGAGAAATTTTTTACGTTTACACTTACTTTAAACAGTTCAAAGAGCATGTGGTAAAGGTGAGAGGGTACGTAAGTCATTGTGATTCGCTCTTCCGTAGCTGCCTTCTCAATGCCGGCTGAAGAATCACGAAACACAGATAATGCTCAATGTATCTATGCAGACTGGCTAATTAATTTAATGTTAGTAATTATAAAAATTATATAGATATAATTTCATGTAAGTCATTAGATAAATTATTAAAAAAGACAGTACATTATCTTAAACTACTCAATAAAATACAACTCAAATTTGACTCACGATAGCTCAGAGGTGCGTTCCGGAGCCAGGAAAACAGAAAGATTGGAGCTAAACATTGCCTCAGCAAGACAGTCACAAACGTTAGCAGATCGAGCATTCCTAAAGTATGTACCTATGTATGCATGCAAGGGAACACTTATTCAGCACCTTTTGGGAACCTCATAAAGGTTGTCTTGTTGGCTCTGCTCCATCATATCTTAGGGACTTCTGCATTTTGGTCTCCTTGGTTCCAGGCCGTAGCACTCTCCGGTCGGCCTCCCTTGGACTTCTGACTGTCCCTCGTATGCGCACTGCTACAGCGCAGTCTAGAAGCTTTGCCTATGTTGGACCCAATAGCTGGAATCGCCTTTCCCAAGAGCTCCGGCAAGTATTCCTCAGTTTGTCTCTTCCGCAGTTTCGCAAGCGCCTGAAGTCTGTATTATTTACCAGTGGTCTCACTGGTTCGGGTCGGGAGCGCTTCTGATGAGTCTATTCTTGAAGTGGCGCTTTATAAATGTCAGATTACAATTACAATTACAAAGGTACTCCACCAGCACAATCACCTACTCTGAATGATCACTGTCCGACAAAGAGACTTGGGCCACGAATTACATGCTCTCCACAAGCTTACTGAAAAGCATTCCCATGTATTAAGGGGCACATATTCAACATACTTCAATACTAAAATCGAGTGTTATGGAGCATTTTATAAATTAAAAAGCACAGTTAGTGCAAATGGCAGATAATTTTAACTGTACTTAGTAACTTCTATTGTGCCAGTGTCTAATGCACAAAGCATTGACCGATGCTTCTCCAAAGCCAAAACTGCAATCAGGTAAATGAACCACAATCAGGTGAATAAAATGAGGTGCCAACACTTACTGTAGTGACAATGGAAATCACAGAGCGGGGCGCTCATGTAATACTGTTCACAAAGGAAACGAGCATTATCGTAGGCATCTGAAAACATATCAATAATCAATCAATTGGTCAGTCAACCTATAAATCAATCATGATCCTATAAATCAACTGCAAATGAATATCAAGCACTTCAGTAATGTTTTAAATAGAAATAATTCCAGGTAAGCACTTAGTCTGTTGTCAACTGTATCATTTTCATGTTTATTTTTTATATTTAAACAAAATGATATAAATCTGTCATATATATACATATACACACATTTTTTTAAATTAATGGAGCAATGATCCGTTTGGATTGTCCAAGATTCCAATTTAGCTTAATCAGTGCAAGTAAAATAAATTCTAGTAATAACAAAAAGCTTGAAACTCCTTATTATGGCGAGGCGTCCATTCAAACAGGCAGCGTTGGTGAAAGATTTAACCCGATAAATTTAATGAAAAACCAGTAGGGTCGAGGCCATGTAGTCGATATAGAAAAGCATTTACATTTACAATTTACATTAATAACACTGTCTCAGACAGCCATATCAACTACTACCTTTCAACAAGGTTGTGTTATAACAAAGTCATTTCCTAAAGCTGAAATAAATTTGAGATCTACGTCCCCATCACATTAAACCAGAATTCGTGTAATAATAATGGATATAACAAAGAATCTAGAGTGTAATAATCAAATCGAGTCATTCTGATTTTGAAGAGATTGAGGCAAACCTTCTGCAACAGCCAGAATGTCACAGTTTGGGTCGATGCAGCCGATATGCTGTGGATGATTATCAAGGTTAGCGAAGAGCATCACTGTAGACAAACAACAATCATATGTAAACTAAAAATTTCCTTTAAACGAGGATTCAGTAGAGTGTCTCTGAGAACTTCTTAAGTGGCACTATATAAATGTCTCGATACATACAAGTGCAGCTGGCCAGAGGGTTCTGAGGTCTCGACACTCCATCACTCTTGGGATTTGTGTAGATCCGACAAGATGTTGTAGGGGTACCTCTCGATTGGTGATACTTGCCTTTGATCTGTCATACAAGCATCGTACAGCAAAGTATCTTCCAGACCCTTCAATTTTTATTCTCGTACTGGATCCCTGGCTAAAAAGCTGCCTAGGCAGCTGTACAAGAGAACACCCTTCCTGGGTGGTGCAGTGTTTTAACACTGTCCAGTTAGGAATACTGCTGCAGAATTTCCGAAAATGGCCCCATAATAATTCACAGAATACATTACACTACACTACAGTCTGAACAAAAAGAAAGATGGCATGGGCAAAACGTCACTTACGATGCTGATGAATGAGCATTCGAATACTGATTCGGCTCATGTAGAATCGATCCAAAAAGTACTGTACCCTGCTATCGAGGAGATTAACGTCACCGCTAATTCCCTGTTCTTTCATCTCCTTAACGCCCTCTGCCATTGTTTCGACAACGGTCTTATGGCGGTTACGCATGTTGTCCAGCGTCTCGTTGAATCTGTGAATCACGGCACAAACCAGAAAAGAAAATAAATTACAAGATATTCAAGTCAAAAGGAATTTATCCTGAATCCAGTTTATCCCTGTTGATAAAATTACTGGATAAAATTTACCTTCAGGAAAGAGAAATTTTCAATCTTTGAGGTCTGAATACTAAAACCTGCTATGCAAGGACGGTCTGTCGAAAATGTTACTTTGAGCTACGCCAGCTGAGATAGAAGGGATCATCAGCAACACTCGACTCCACACAGAAAATGTCACTCATGCCCTCATAAATAGTAGTTTGACTGGACTACTGTACGTTACAACATTTTACAATAATTTATTTATGATATTATTTGCTATATTATTTACTATATATATTTTTGATAATTTACTATATTATTTACTACATATTTAAAGTCTCTGAGTGAAATCTAAAGCAATTGGTAACTATAAAATTCACCTCTTCAGTACACCGTCATCTGCTGTGGCTTTTTCAAAATCCAGTATTTCTGCGAAACTCTGCATATACCTACACATCAGAAACAATTTCTGTAAAATTCTGAATATACTGAGACATCAATTTACTACAACATTCCATCAATAAGAGACAAATTCTCCTGGTGCAGACAACACAGTTACTTCAGAATAATCTTGTATGTATATATGTATGTATAGCACTTTCTATAGGACCTTTTAGGTACTTCACGAGGGCGCTGGTTGCACCAGCCAAAATATGACATTAAGGTCATTAAGAACAAAGAGTTAATCAATAAGCGAAGAACAGAGTTAAACAATAAGCAAACAGTGCTCAAACAGCTAAAAGAGTCACCACTGGCGAGCTCCCACAGACACATAGAGCCCAACCAACAAATTCCCATCCACAGCTGATAGCAGACGCCATGTTTCGAGTTCCAGGACTACGTATCAACAAAGCACCATGTTCAGAGTTCCTGGACTACGTAGCACCTTCATCAACATCGTATGTCACTGATTACAGTTGTCGTTGATGACTGTTGTTGTTGTTGTAGATGATGACTGCTGTTATTGTTGTAGATGATGACTGTTGTTGTTGTTGTAGATGATGACTGTTGTTGTTGTTGTAGATGATGACTGTTGTTGTTGTAGATGACTGTTGTTGTTGTGGTAGATGATGACTGTTGTTGTTGTAGATGATGACTGTTGTTGTTGTAGATGACACTATCAACACTCTATTATAGTGCAAGATTTCTGACAATCTGATGAGAACTGATTTCTTAAATGGAAGGGTTACAACAAAGGGTGATTTACACACCTCTGCAGAAGTTTTTACTGCAGTTGTTGCTATGAGTTTATGTGGAGCACAGTAGCTGATTAGATAAAGTGCTCAGCTTGTAACACAGAGAGTATGGGGTCTGAGCCTGAGACAGTTACTGTGTAGGGACCCTGAGCAAGTCCTTCACTCACAACTGCTTTGCACCTGAGATTCAGATTTACTGACCTTGCACACGTAATAAATGTAAAATATTATCGATGATGATGAAGATTATTATAATGATGATGATGAAGATGATGACAACAACAATAAAAAAGTGACATCACAGCCTGTCCTACCATCTCTCAACCAGCTGTACTGAGGGCACACTCAGCAGCTGGTCCGGAAGCAGGTGGATCTCCTTCATGATGTTCGCCAAACGCACAGGTAGCTCCTTCCGCATGAACAAGAACGAGTTCTTCGGCGACGCACTCTTTGTACCTGAGTTACAGTGTAATGTAACATAAGTACTTCTGTACTGTATCAAGGTATTTACTATAGCCCCTCAAAAAAAGTGTTGATCATATTACGTTAGCTTACACTTGTACCGATAAATTACTATACTGTGTAATGTAATGTTATGTATGCAGCTACTCAAAAGTGCAGTAATGTAATGTTTGGTCATATTACATCAGTTTATGCTAATAATGTACAGTAATGCTATCTATGTATGTATCAGGATGCTTAAAATAGCACCTCTCAGAAGCACTGTAATGTAATGTAATCTTAGGATCACATTACATTAGCCTTCACGACTTCATGTAATTTAAACTAGTGTACAAATTTAATGCGACCAGACATTTGCGTAACATGTTTTAAAGTCATCAAAGAGTATTTTGACAATTCTAATTGTTTTACAATTAATGACAACGCCATTCACTCCAATTCTAATTATTTTACAATTAATGACAATGCCATTCACTCCAATCTCTAATTTTCTGTGTCCCTAATTCAGTTCACTTATTCGTTGGACCCGGGTGCACTATGACTTGAGCCAGAACAATATTTACATCGATTAACTGCATTTTAATCAATTAATCAATATGTTAATAAACTCTGTAAACAAGTACTACACCTTAGATCAGGTTTCCAAATAATCAATAAATCAATATGTTAATAAATTCTGTAAACAAGCACTACATGTTAGATTTGTTTCCCAAAAGAATCACTTTAACTATAGAGGTCACCACGTGGAGTGGAAAGGTCGACTAGGATATAACAGCCCCATTGTCTCTATTATAACTGAGATCAGTTTATGACAAATTTCGCTCAAATTTGTTAGCACAGTTTACTGGTCATACCATTGCCCATCATGGCACGCTACTGAAATCCTAAAAATTTAACATATGCCAATACTCCATACAGCAAGCCGATTTTTGCATATTCATTTAAAGCTCAACAACTGCGTAGGAAACTGCTTAAAACGCACAATCCCAAGTGCCTTAAATTCGGCATACCACACCACCCGACACAAAATCCACGGAATGCCAAGCCTCTGACGAACAGGACCTGTGCTAAAACACATTCCTAAATGACCTACTTACAACTGTAGCTGCCAACGATTAGATCGTGCCATACCGAAATCGATGAACTGCTGTATCGTGAGGACACTCGGGTGAAACTGCGAGTAGTGATCGAGCAGTTTCGCCGCATTCACAGCCAAAAGTCTCAGCGTCAGCCGCATTCTGGTCGACTCAAAATCTGTCAGAGAAAGAAGAGGCACATTTCCATCGCTCTGAACAGCTGTCAACCCTTTTCACCTTGAAATTACCCAATTTAACATAACAATATCACACTGCTCCAGCAACTGCGTTAGACTGGTACCACGTCGGGTGCTGTCTAGTCTGTGTAGAGCCTCCCGCGCGTCTGCCGGGGGTCGTTCATAAAATACGACCAAGCAGCGATTCGCAATTGTAACCCTGACTAGAGAGATTTTCACACCGAGGCGCTGACGCTACGCAGTGGTGAACAACTTATTCATAAGCACGCAGTCAAAAAGTAAATCGGTTATGCAGGTGTGGATTCCTAGTGAAAGTCAAACGGTCATATATAGGTTGTAGGCAGACAGTTAAAATGTAAAATGTAATGGTTTTTCTATTGTAAAATGTGCTTTTTTCTGCAGCGACCATATGGCCTTGACCCTGCTCATCTTTGAATGAATTCATTGGGTGAGATCCTTCACCTCCGCTACCCGTTTGAATGGGTGCAACGCCATTTAAGGTCCCCGTGTACGGATCAAGGTGGACGGTGTTTGAACTGAGGAGAGAAATACTGGGAACACTGGAGGAATCAGGAAGTGAATTAATGGGCTTATAAAAGCTGTCAAGGGGCATGCATTACAGTCAAAGGTTAGAGCTTCAACAAACTGATATTAAATTTTATACAGCCCCATAGTATAATATAGGCCCTACTTAACATATCGATTGCTTTTACAAATAGTGGTAGGCCTAAGTCTACCTACAATTCGTCGACTTAGGCCGGCACAGGCCTACGGAAGTTTGCCTCTGACTGTGCAGTCAATTCGTACATCAGAGAAACCTATAGTCTAGTCCTAAATTAGGCCTAAAATACTACATGTGCTACTTGTATCGATCTGGTCTTTGTACAACAACCTGTAGCCGTGTAGGCCTACACTGCAGATTAGCTATAGGCCTAATGTAGGCGAATATAATATAGCCACGTACATTTAAAATTATAGGCCTATTCGCAGGGGGGGGGTATGAGGAATCGCAAAAAGACACTCTCCTGGCTAAGGTTATAACTAGGACTTAAGGGCTAGGCCTATTGTATAATTCCAGGCCACCGTGGTTCTTGCGCATGGAACCTATATCGCCCAGGTGGTGTGACAATTATTTATAGACTTATTTATTTATACACACCCATTTGATATGCCTTACAGCATACAACGCGAGTTTGTTTTGGGGGCTTTAACGTTCTGCCAACCAGGGTCCAGAGCAAGAAATTTACGAAGCCAAGGCTTATCACCAGTACAGCTGACACTACCATTTGCTTATGGACCGTAGGCTGCCTCTCTGTCCTGTGGACTGACCTTCTGGATATTGATCTGATAGCCGCTTGGCTTTGCTACAACATCGGATGATGTCTTGTGCATCATTAGACACCGGCGCATTAGAAGTTATAGTAGTAGTAGTGGTGGTAGTAGTAGTAGTAGTAGTAGTAATAATAATAATAATAATAGTAATAATAGTAGTAGTAATAATAATAATAATAATAGTAATAAATAATAATGATAAATAAATTATAATAATAATAATTTTTATTATATTATAATATTATTATTTAGATCATGGTATCAGCTGTCGACTCTGGATGGGACTCAGTTGGTTTGGATCTACGTGTGTGCAAAAGCCCTTCAGTGGTGGCTTTTCCAGTTATCAGGGCATTTGCTTAAAAATTAATCCGTTGTTTTCAATGACCTTTAACACGGTGTACTAAGACTAGCGCGTTCGGCGTTTTTGTGAGGTATTTAAAAGCTACTCTGTTAAATGTCTTGACGTAGGCCTACAAGTAGGCCTGTAGGCCTATACTGCACAGTGGCAGAATGGTTGAGCGCTCGCCCTTTAACCCCAAGAGTAGGCCTACAGGTTCGAACCACCCTTCAGTTAGTAGGAACCTTGAGCTTATAGTATTAGTTCCTTCAGTTTAACGACATCTTATGGCATCAGAGGCCGTTGACGTCGCCCTCCTCCTTTATCCAGGCTTGGGACTGGCACTACCCGATTAAAGGCAGTGGCGGAGTTAAGTGAGCTTATAGCGCCATCGAATTATATTTATAGGCAGTCATTGTGTAATGGTGATGTATGAACACAGACGTAAACATCCATGTAACGTGGGCTTGTAAAGTAATATAACATTCATTTGGGGCCTAGTGATACTGTCGTACCTCTATGTATATTGTGTTGTATGCTATTGTATCGTATTGTTGTGTATCGTATTGTTTTTTATCGTATCGTGATTCGTGGCTTAATTAAACAGATTTTTAAGATTTGAGTTTCGGCCTAGCACGATCCGTACTAGGAGCTCTAATATAGTGTGGCGCCCATTCAAAATGGGCAGCAGTCTCTGCTACAACAGGATCTTAACCGATCAAAATTAAATTCACTGAAAAATAGGATCCAGGTTACACGGTCGCTACAGAAACGAGAATATACACACATACATACATATATACATGCATACACACATACACACATTCATGCATACATAGATACATACATATGTGCCTGATCTATACATACACACATACATACATACATACATGCATGCATACTAGCACACACCTGCATGTATGCATAAATACATAAGACTTAAATACATACACACATACATGCACACATACATACATGCATATATACCTGGTACATACATGCACACATATACACATGCATGCATACAAGCACATATATGCATAGATACATAAGACTTACGTACATACATAATACATGCATACAAGCACATACATAGCCTACATACACACATACAGTCATTCGTACCTGCGATAAAAACATACATATATTAATACTTGCATTGATGCGTAGCCTATATACGAATCTAGGTGAAGGAGAGGAGATGATATAGTGGAATGTAGCAATAGGCTCTACAGTGGAACCTGCCAAAAATGTGACATTGCCGTCAACATGATTAATTTGATAATTTTTTGTCACGTGCTAGACAAAAGATGTCACCAAGCGATTGATCGAGCATAGGCCTAAGAATATTGATACCGATGAGTCATCGAAACCGAAAATGCTAAAAATATTTGTCACTCATTTGCGAAATTAGCGTCTGTTTTGTACACGCAGAAGTAGTCTAGACAAAGTCCAGAGACGGGCCACAAAGTTCAGGCATAATTAATTTTATGCCTCATCGTTGTACACGGATGTAACGTTTAGGAAAGGCGCAATTGTTGCTAACTACGGAAGACATCGCGAGATCGTAATTGTAATCGTAAGATCGAGATTTCTACAGCGCCCAAAGAAAGCTGAGTCGCTGGAACCAGGTAATTCACAAGTGCTCAGTCAAGACGACATTGATAGGCAGGTAGGGTTCGGTTCCAGGTCAAGATCCAAGAATCAGGCATCGGACTTATTTACGACTAAAATTGGATGCTTTGATGGTGGTTTAATGTTGAGAATTTGAGACACAGCTCTTTCGCTCGTGAGGCCTACCTTCAGTATTTTTCATTGAGGTATGCATCCATATATCTGTTCAATCAGCCAGCGCATCCACTTTGGGCCAAAGCTGCCCTTAAGTATTATGACATTGACCCAACGCGTAGGCCTATTTGATAAATATGTTAAAAATTGAATTCACTGAAATATGACTACTTCAGTGACTATTATTAATATCTTCGTTCAACACCGTTCAAGGTGAACTTGTTAATCTTGCACGCACTTCCACAATGCGACGACGTACCTTCTCACCGGATGAGCCATCCACCTGGCATAGTCTCCCTTTAGGCCTAGATCTTTTAACCCTGCAGGGACGCCTTTTGCACCTTCAACAAACACTTGAAACTGTTCTCTTTCCCCAGGGCTGGACTTGGAACGTCTCTGATTAGGTACCCCAGAGGGGTGCTTTACAAATGGTGTGAATAAAAGAATTAGTGATTGAATGAATAAACAAATGAACTAAGGGCCATTGCATACGTAGCCAACAATTAACAACACATTAACAACATAAGTGAGAGGTCATGGGTTGAAGGCCATCGCATTTAGACGAAAAATAATAACCAATAAAAGCAACAGAGGGACAGAGAGAATGTTTTGTAATAAATAATAATATAAATTAAAATAATAATAATAATAAATATTATAAAGAATATATATATACTACCACTACTACAACTAATAATAATGACAATAATAATTTATTCGACATCACCAAAGACAGCCATCCCAGAACAATGCAATCCCTAATTTTTAAAAATCTGAGAGAATATAAGTACCTCGGGTAAAAGAAATAATAATATTGGTAAGAGTAGTACTAGTAGTAGTCAAGACATCAGTCAATAGTCATTTCAAGTTAAGCCATGTAATCCAAAATCGTAATCCTGACAGCTGGAAAATCACAAGTCAGATTGCAGTGAGCAAACACGTTGAAACAGAAAAGACTTTTAGACCAAATGACAAAATGCACGTAACTGGTCATCAAAATTTAATTCCACAACTTTAGACCGGCCAGGGAGAACCCGAGAGTCCAAAACTGCCCTGGCGCGAGGCACATCAAGGGGGAAGTGTCCGCTGATCGAGTGCAATATTTGCTGGTATGGGAGGTCGTATAAACAAGCTGAGATAGGTCGGCTGATTGAAAAGCATCTAAATTAATAACAAATTTTGGAGGAAATAGAAAGGAGAAATACCATGGAAACAGAAATATATAAAAAGGATGTTTTAATAATGTGTTTTAGAGCAAAATGAATGACGTCTATCGAGCTCTCGGTAGACTGAGGGTCAGAGACGTTCAGTTAAGTTCTACAGAGTGCATCGTTGACCGGGCATCTCGGCTGCTCAGCATCTTCGGCTGGTCAAAATGCCTGACCAGCGAAGAGGTCATTGCGTTTACCATCGTGGACGAAACTGACCATTTGGAATGGACATGCATGATCGACTATGTACCCAATATAAGGGCTTCGGATGCACCGTTCCAGGTGAAAATATATAGTTCGTCGATTGAACTTCAGTTTGTCGTGACTACACAGCTACTTCGTAGGATTCCAGGCAGCAGGAGAGGGATATCGGATGAGGAGTGCTTTAAGGTAACATCTGAAAGCTCTTGCAAAGCCAAGATGACTTTGACTGGCGGTGATGGGAATGCTAGGACCTCTCCATTTCCAGGTAAGGCCTCTGTGAATTATTTCGCATGTCTTCAGACCGATCAGTTAGATGACATTAAAGCCCAGTGTTGACTTTGCTCGCTGCTTCATGATCACTACAGTTATCATTAAAGAGCTTCGGGTTATTAAGAAAACAGAGCAGCACAAAACAAAACAGAAATTGGATTATATTAGATCAAATAAGATTAGATTACATAAGTTTACAGTGGATTCGATTAGAATTTCGATTATAGATGAGATTAGATTATAGATTAGTTTAGGTTACACGAACTTTAGGAAAAGTAAGACAGATATCCTTGTTGCTGATCGGATGCACACTGTTCTTCAGTGTTGGACGTCAGATCATATATCCGATCAAGTGTTGGAATAAAAAATGGAAACGAGATGCTATCGATATTGGACGCAGGTTCTCGTCTGCCCACAGAGAAATCTGAGTGTTTCAATTTTACTGCGAACTCAGTCAAGTTGCTGTTCTACCAAGGCGACAGCAAATGGGTTTCGCGAAATAAGCCAGTTCAGAGCTTCGAGTTAGAGTTTCAGTCCGTAAAACTGGAAAAAACATTGACCCTGACCTTAGACGTTAAAGAAGATGGAACATTAACAACCATAGCGCAAGAGCGGAATTCCCGAAACCTCAATGCCACAGTCGCTCCACGGATCATTGGTGAGATTTTACTTTTACCAACCTAATTACTGCATCCATCTCCTTTCGTTCGCTCTACGGTACAGTAAGATTAAAAATGCAACGATAATACATACCAGCGCCTTCGAGATGTTCTTTAAAGGCTTTATACACATATTCGGATATATACATTCATTCATAAATACAAATATATGTCATACATACATACACATACTACATTCATTCATAAATACAAATATATGTCATACATACATACACATACTACATACATACATACATACATACATACATACATACATACATACATACATACGTACATACATATATACATACATACATACAGACATATATACATACAGACAGACAGACATACATACATACATACATACAAATGCGCACTTCTTTACAAGCCCATGTAAAAACTCCATAGGAGCGTGGGTCTTTTAGCTGAGGCGCAAACATGACAAAGCGATCCAAGCACAGGACACATTTTAAACCTCCCAATAACAGTCTCCAGAGACGTGGAACCGAATGATTTTCGGCTGAAATGCATAGGACATCACTCGTATTTCAACATTGTGGCGCTTAATAAATGCAGAAATAGTAACTCAACGAGGTTCGAACTCTGTACCCAGAAGGACAAGTTCCAGATAGCCACGTCTGTTGGGCCAAAAGGTTGACCCCCATCGCGCCATTGGTGGCAACTATTGGCCCAACGAACTTGGCTGTCAGAGGTGAGAGACAAACGAAATAGCAGTAATAAGCAACTGTTAAACATATGAATGTTGCATTGTCTTTATCTTTTATCTGATAACTGCATCTTGTATGTCTTGTTGTCTAGATGTGATCTGTCCCAAGATATCCATCGACAATGAGGAACCTAGGCTGAGCGTGGAATGGACATCGAATGGTGGTATCGGGAAGAAGGCCGTTCTGGTCATAAGCACAACCTGCGCTGAGATTCATCGCTGGCGTATATCGGTTGCTGAAGCTGGAGTTGCCATGGGCAACGGCGGTCACGTGTTCCTTATTGCAAGGGATGATTTCCCCCAACGATTCGAAATTTCACCGAACATTCTGGAAGCTGGAGTCAGTTACGAAGTTACGGTGGAAGGTCTTCAGTTGATCGATGATAGAGTTGCCTCATCCAAGAACTTCAGACTTGTCTGCAGAAATTCTAAAACGACTTTATTACGAGGTATGGTACAAATACATTGAGCGTATGTAGCATTCCGCTTGCAAGGCCACGTCCAGTCTCCTATAACATCTATGAGTGTATGTATATTATGTACGTATGTAGGGGCCTAAATATATATGTACGCTTGTATGTATGTTTATAATTATGTACGTACAGTATATATGCATATATGTATGTATGATACAGGTGTGTATGTGAGCACATACATTTTAGCCTATTAATATATGGTTTGACAGTAAGCATTATCTTCTTTCAGCAAGGACTGCGTTCGATAGTTTCCGGATGCCAAGTTCACGTCTCAGTAGCCCAAAGTCCTCTGTTGAATCGCTGGATTTTCCTTCTCGTAGATCGACAGGTAAAAGTTTGGGACACAATACTAGTAGCATTGCCAATTTCTTAGCGACATCGTTAAAATTTCCAGGTCTTTTATCCAACACGCAACTTACCGCAAAGCTCCTCCTTCTCTGGTTTCCAGGCAACCGGACCTTTTCCTTCATATAGCATTTCTGCATACACGTAACTTATACATTCTTTATCCGTATAGTCTGTCTTCTGGTCACAGGGAGCTCACGGATCTTCACTGCTTCAATCCAATGGATTATGCTTTTGGAATGGATTTTTGCTTAGAAGCGACCATCATGTATTATGATTGCGCCACTATAAAAGCTTCTAAGCTAGATTAGATTAGATCTTGAACAATCCATTTGACTAGACTAGATCTGCGATGATGTTGTTGCGCCATCGATTGAAATCTTGTCTGTTATCATAATGGGGCTATAGAAGTTTATCGACTTGAGTAGTAAATATAAAAAAATAAGATATACTGGTAATTCTTAACTTGTCTGTTTTAGCTTCGCAAGTCAATATCGATCTGCGGATCCAGATTGAACGATCGACATTTCACCAGGCATCAGTTCTCATCTTCACCAACCCACGAGCTGCAGCGGTCATAAGCAAATGGAAAATCAGCGTCCAGAAAATCGCCACGACCACTGGACCTGTTGACTTGCGTTACAGTCAAGTGAAGGAATTTGAAGAAAGCAGTCAGAGATTCAACTTCCCGCTACAGTTTCAACCTGGATGTCGATATCAGGTGACGGTTGAACCTTTGGAATGGTCTGACCGAATTTACCAAAATCCAGCCAACTCGGTCAAACAAACGGCCGAATTCAGAGCAGGTACAGGACACGCATCTTGGAGTGGTTAATTTCTTATAATAATAATAATAATAATAATAATAATAATAATAATAATAATAATAATAATAATAATAATAATAATAATAATATAACGCCTTTATATAGCACGCTAGATATAATTGTAACTGTAATTGTAATAAAAAAACTTATAAAGATATAGCACACTATGCAATACCAATATTAGCCTAAAGCTAGCGAAAAGCTGGCTTACGTAACTTAGCTCACTGGTCTTCTCTTAAAGTTCGCCAGAGACCTTCGAATGCCAAAATGTCCGCTCGGAGGCCACACGATACGTCTGCAATTCTCTGGCATAAACAAGTGACAATATTGTGTAGGGCTCTTATATGAAGTAGTATTAGTGGCGCTTCTGAATTACTGATTCTTTTTAGGTTTTCTTTTGACTAAGCCCAGGCAAATAAGCTGGACTTCCTGACGCAGCTTTTGTGTATTGAGAAATTTCGGCAACTTCAGTTGCGTTCGCATTACATTTACATTACAAGTAAGCTATAATGAGTACAGGGACAGAAGACTGTCGGTGGGGCGATAAGGCAGAGAGGAAGAGGATTGGCCACCCGCCCTCACATGCCGAGGCTAAGATCAATTCATTGTAAAATGAGCAGGGTCGAGGCCACACGGTCGCTATAGAACAACGTGTACATTTATGAAGACTTCATGTCCATGTCTGCCTCTCGGGCTAGCTTCAGAGACTGCTTTTCTTTTTCTTTTCTCTTACAGGACGTGTACCTTAGATTTACATATCATTTACATTGTAGAACTGACGCTTGAAGATATCAGGACTTTACATCGCAAAGCATTACGTCACACTGCGGGTTACGGTAGCGCCCTCTGTCAGTGGCTGCATCGAAGCAAATCAGACAGGTACTTTCGGGACATCCTCGAGGAAAGCGGAGGGATAATGGAAGTGTACGATAAGGACAACAGCGGTGATCCAGCGTCTCCGATTAACCTCCAGATCAAGGGACTCTTCTTCTTGGCCAACGTCGAACAGGGATCCCGCTCAGGTGAACCGATGAGGGTTTCACCTTTCGGGCCAAAGCGAATCTGCATTCCGGCTGAGAGGTTGCTGAATATGGCTAGCAACTTGTACTTTGTCGATTTATACTGCCTGAGACGTAAACACTACGTAACACTGGTCATGACCAGACCAGGTTCAAAAGTGGACAGATTCTGCGCCGATCGCCTATTATCGCTCAGCCTTTACGATCCCACCAATAATCCGTTTCTGTTCTACGATGCTTCTGGTCAACTGCAAGTTTCGACGAGAGATCAACTATTGGTGGAACTGCTGTTCACGGAAGACCTGAATATTTTAAGTTATCCTGTAAAAAGCGTTCCAACGGTTGGAACAGGCAGCTCCACTCCAGGCGGAATTCTTAAAAATCCCTGCTGTGAACTGTGCAACCTCGACCGACGAAGCCGTTTTCCACAGTTCTAGAATATTCTCTGTGGCACTCCTTCGAACTCTTCTGAGACCGACTTCCACCTGCAGGACTGTCAGCGGAACTATTATACATACTAAGTCTTTAGGCCTGTCTTGAAAAGGCGATAATTATTTATAATTTCTCCTGGATGAACATTGTGTTGGAACACTTTACGTCTGAAAGAACCCAGACAGTCACGTTCACTAGGTCTATAGCGAACCCATAACGGGCCCGATTTGTCACTGGTCATCTATGGGCCCAATGTGAGCTCAACGAATACAATGTCATAAAACACAAAACTGGATATTTCTATATTAAGAATAATTACCAATACAAGTTATGTTGATTTTAATGTCGATATCTTTTCTTGTTCTTTTTGATTCAACTTGACATCGTGTGCCTAACGCCGCCTTTTTCTTCAAGTTACAGAATGAAGTTGAGCGTTTGTAAATGTAAATGTACATTTTTCTGTAGCGACCGCATGGCCTTGACCCGGCTCGTTTTTCAATGATTGTGGTTGTTAATGAGACATATTTATTTAATATTTTGTTATTATTGCAACAAAAATTTTTGAATTTGTGCGTAAATGTTTTATTATTAGGATGTTGTATGCATATTAAGTTTTCTTGTGTTCTTAAATACTTGTAAACCGATGTGCAATTAGCTTTGGTTAATAAAGAATATACTTACTTATTTACTTACTTTACTTACTCTGTACTGTGAGTGTAAAACGAAGAAGACGTTTAAAACTAGTTGCAACAAACTTACGAAGAGAGGATCTACAGGTGCTCGTTACTTTTTAAAACCTTTTAAGACGTCTGAGATGCCGGGTTCCATTACCTCGTAAGCATAAAATCAACTCTTAATACGCGAACTACAAAAGTTGTATGATATGCTTAGATTGTTTAAAATGTTCATAAGTTCCATGGAATTAATGATATTTATGAGAATTTTCGCAGCTTGTGTGCTTGACATAGTGTTTGTAACACTGTTTCTCAGTAAATGTTCCATAAATGCCCAGTAAGAGCTCAAAGAGTGTTCAATAACGACTCGAAAAGTGCTCAGTAAGCGCTTAGCAAGTAGACCTAATGTTGAAGAAATTATGAGCAATTGCGTCAAATGAAACGAGCAGACCTCATAAAACCAAAGGAGCTAACGTCCCTCCCTGCAGGCCAAAGCCTCTTGACATTGTCGCTCGTACACTACCTCATTCGCTCATGCAGTAAACAGGCCAATACAATAATACACAGCCAGTAGCCTAGTATAACTATATAACTATACCGAGTTACTATAACTAATATAACTATATATATAACTATAACTATATATATAACTACTATAACTACTGTACCTATATATGACTATATATATATGTAACTACTATAACTATATAACTATACCGAGTTACTATAACTACTATATATATATGTATATCTATAACTATATATATAACTACTATAACTACTGTAACTATATATAACTATATATATGTAACTACTATAACTATATAACTATACCGAGTTACTATAACTACTAAAACTATATATATATATAACTATAACTATATATATAACTACTATAACTAATGTAACTATATATAACTATATATATAACTACTATAACTATATAGCTATACCGAGTTATTATAACTACTATAACTACATATAACTATATATATATATATAACTACTATAACTACTATAACTATACCAAGTTGTTACTACCTGACCTTCCTAGCCGTATAGAGTATATGAAGTGCCTGTGTATTGCACAATAGAGAAAAACGTGCCAGCTAGAATCTCACAAAAGCCGCTCTATTCCTATGTTCGTTTCTTTCTCCTACTCAGCATGCTAATGTAAAAATATTTCAAAATTCATTTATTTCCTCTGAATGTAGGGTTTTATTTACAGTAAACCATGCATACAGGTGACTTTGATTTTTTTCTCCAACGACGGCGTACATTCCTATCGATCACAATGGATGTTATGACTACAGTAAGCCAATCACGATTCGTATCAGGAAGTCTCGACCGCTTAATATTAAAATAAACATGTTGGCTCCATCAAATGCAATGTAGCCTAATGCAAATATATCACTGTAATCCAACACAACCTAGGTTTTGTGGTCTTGATTTGATACAGCGCTGGTGAATAAGCTGGTCTCCTTGAACCAGCTTTTCTGTGACGCTGACATGTATTGGCGACGTACAATACGTTACATCGCATTACATTAATTACATTAAACTATGTTAATGCAATGTAGCCTATGTCTATTGGTGTCACGTGATAAGTCTTGCTCAGAGTCTCGATCACGGGAAAGGACTCAAGAAGTTCAAGATAAGGTCAAGCGAAGGTCAAGACAAAATCAAATGGAGAAGAAAATGAGGTCAAAAAAAAAGAGGTCACGCCAAAAGCGATCAAGGCAAAAGAGGTCAAAGCATTACAGGTCAAGGCAGAAGACATGCTATAGGCCTATGTTACATGGTAAATAGTCGTCCTACGAATTTAGATGCAGGCCACATTAACTATGTTCTTTTGCTGCTGTGACAGACGGTTAATGTCTTTACAATCTATTGCATGACAATCGAGAAACGAATGAGTCACCGAAACCGAAAGAGCTACAAAACTTTCACAGTCAGCGTTTGGGAAATCGTCTACTCCGCATATCTTTGACAAAGTTGAGTTTATTTGGTTATGGGCTGCGAGACTCTATTCGGAATACCGTCTAACTCTGAATTACGGCGTTATCGATTTTAAGTGTTGTTGGCCACAACTGATACTGATGCTTTCAGCAGAAGGTTAGCTGTGATGAGCTGAAGATAATATCGATAGTAATCTTCTAATTTGTACATCGTTATGACTGTATGACTTCTTTTTAGGCAAAGAAGGTATACGCCCATACGTAAGATAAGGCGAGTAGGCTTTGTTATTACGCGCCTTCAAGGTGTTTTCTGACCCATCATACAAACTCACCGATGCTCCACCGCTTGCAATTTCTGCTTCGGCCTTTCACTCAAAACTGAAAACATTCCTCTTCCACAGATCCTATCCTGAGACCCCTTCTTCCTCTTATCTGTCTCTGCTCTCCAACCCCAAACATCACCCACCGTAGCTGTCACGCTGTCTCTCTGCCTGACTCTTGGATCTTGACCTGGAACCGAACCCTTTTGCCTATCGATTTTGTTTTGACTGAGCGCCTGTGAATAAGCTGGTCCCCGCGGCGCGGTTTTCGTTGGGCGCTGTAGAAATCTTGGAATTACTATTACGATTACGATTCATCTACCGCTGTTCTCGGAGTAGCGTTCAGGGATTGAAGCAAACAGCAATTATATGACCAACTGGAAAACACTTCCACAGGAGTCTTACGAATCTACAACGAGTTCTAAGCTTAACACCGGGATTTGAAACTAGGACACGTCAGCTGAAAAAGACTTTATCACCAAAGCCGTCCAACAGATTTTCTTTTTATTAAGCTGTGAATAAGTTGTCTCCCACGACTTAACTTTTTGGCCGTGTAAGAGACAGATTTTTCGATTACGATTACGAAGACATGCGATATGATATGCTAAAATATGCGATATGATATGCGAGCAGATGTATTCCATCCATATTTGTCTCGATTAGCTTACCCACTGTACCCTGATTTCTGATTTCTCTAACCTATCGGATGTTGACGGGGCTTCCCCCACCGGATTATGATTCTTCACAACGATCTCACTTGAAGCGACCATCCAATATAAGTCATAAGATTATATTCGATTAGTACGGCATACTCCCCTCTGCCAATTCCTATAGGGTATCTTCAGTGTTATGACAATGTGTTTGCACGAACCGCAACTGCGAGGAGTCGGGACAACAATCGGGAATAGTAGGGGCCTTCTGCTGAGACCCCTTTTCATCACAGGACGTGGCCTCAGGAGCGAAACTGAATAACAGAACCCAAAATGTGAAGTTATGCCAACTTCAGCGATTTGTAAAAGCGCTATATAAATATCCAGATAAGTTCACACATGCATGCCAGTCTATAAGAGGAGATGGCGGTACAGGGTTCCTATATCATGTAAATAGAAGCGTATGTACTTAGTCTATAGCTACCATATAGGTGTAGGTGACATACAGGCGACACCTTTTCAAATGCGCCTGGTTTCCAAAGTAGTAGTAGCAAATAGTAGTTGTAGTAAGCTACCCAATGTTTAACGACATTTTATGCCTGCTAGAATCGCTGACGTCGACCTAACCCCATGACAATTGTGGACGATTACTAGCAATTTAGTAGTAGCTCCTCAGTTAAACGACACCTTATGGCATCAAAGGCCGTTGATGTCGCCCTCCTCCTTCATCCAGGCTTGGGACTGGCATACCTGACTAAAGGCAGCGGGGAGTTATTACTTGCGAGTGAAAGCACAATCGTTTATTACTAGCGAATGAACGCACAATCGTTTATTACTAGTGAGTGAACTCACAATCGTTTATTACTAAAGAGTGAATGCACAATCGTTTATTACTAGCGAATGTACGCACAATCGTTTATTACTTGCGAGTGAATACACAATCGTTTATTACTAGCGAATGAACGCACAATCGTTTATTACTAGTGAGTGAACTCACAATCGTTTATTACTAACGAGTGAATGCACAATCGTTTATTACTTGCGAGTGAACGCACAATCGTTTATTACTAGCGAGTGAACGAATTTGACTAGTATAGGCTTACAGCGTATGAAAAGCGCGATTTAAAGGATCAAATTCAGCCTCTTGTATCGATATGCAGTGTTTAACGACATCTTTGTTATTGTAATTGTGATTGTAATCACGACAATTTATACAGCATCGTCAGTAGCAAGCTACTTCGAGGGTGTTTTACAATGTCAAATGTCGGCGTGCACAGAGTCCAATAAATGGATGATGCACACAATCTAAATCAAATGCTGATAACAGAGTTAGACAGTAAACAGAAAGTTTTAACTGTAGATAATAGATGGCTGCCAGAGCCTAATACGTCGACCTCACCTTACCCTTGCGTCGAAGTTTCTTAAAAACACGGTACCCGAGCGAGTTTAACGAATTGAATAATTTGTTTAACAGGCTAAAATGAGCAAGTTAAGTCAAATGAGCAACATAAGTCAACAATTGAGGAGTCTTATTGTCCGAAATGTCGGTCTGGGCGCTATAAAGTACGGCTTTGACGGCGACTCTGGACTAATCAACATCTATGGCTGGTCACATGACCTGACCGACGCAGTTGCCATTGCGTTCAAAATCGTGGACGAAAATGATCGTTTGGAATGGATATGCATGATCGACGTTGTACCCGACCGAATGACTTCGGATGAACCGTTCCTGCTGCGAATTCGTCGTTCGTCGACTGAACATCGGTTGACTGTAGCAATGAAGATCCTTCAAAGGATTCCCCACAGCAACAGAGACACAACAAATGTGGACTGCTACAAGGTCACATCAGAAAGGTCTTGTGAAGCAGTGACTTTTACCATGGACAGCGGCTTCTTTTCAGTATTTCCAGGTAGGAATATGAGTATTTCCTGGTAGGTGTACAGGTATTTCCTGGTAGACATAAGTATTTCCAGATAGGTGTAGGTATTTCCAGGTAAGTTTATAAGTAGGCCTATTTCCGGGTAGGTCTAAAGGTGCTTCCAAATGAGCCTATATTTTTGAATAGGCTCAGATCATGAAAAGACTTCCACCAAAGTTACTTTGAGAATTAGAAAAGAACAGATTCGATTGGATTAGATTAATTTTATATAAGATTGGATTAGATTATATTAGAAACAGATGTTCTTTTCTTTGATTAGGACATTCCCAGAAGCATTGTCACTCCCGCTTGAAAACTCATATCCTTTCACAGTAGACGGCTTGCTGGATTGATACGCCTTCAATATTTTCTTTATTTTCTTCGTTGCTACCTATGATACTTTCATTCTTTGAATAAGTGCCAACCTTACTCTGTGTATTTATTTCTTGACTTATTCCAGTAACTTTAGTGGATAATTTTTGAAAGAACTTTCGAACATTTTGAATGTTTTTGTTGCAATTGGGCGCCGACTTCTTAATTCTGTGACATCATCTCAACGGTTGCAACGGCGTCTGTATTTATGTAGTCACGCGAAGAAATTTTAAAACTAAGTTCAGCGCAACTTCCTCCGTTTTCACGAAAAGTTCGCAAAACATTATTTAATCTTCCTCGAAGGCAACGTCTGAGGCTAAATCTCCAAAATAGTCGTATCACTGCCCGCTCTCCTAGTTCTACCGTCACACTAGGCATTCGTAAAGCCCGGTCATTAATAACAAGATTTGTAGGCCTATTGTATGAATTCGAGAATTAATATAAATGGTATCGGAGAGGATAAGGCACGAAATTTAACACTAAGATCGGCCTGAAGGTGCGAATAAATGACCTCTATTCTTTTCGGAAACTGACCCATCTGCCTTTCCCGACTGCGTTTGATTAAAAACTCACCTCTTCCTGAACTCACTTCCTCCGTTAGCTGTCTCTGTGTCTTCTGGACTCCTCTTAGGCTATTCGACCTGGACTCACCATGGAATTTGACTTGGACAATGATTTTGTTTAACAACGACCATCGACTGATGCCTTAAGCATTATTACAGTGGCGCAATAGAAGTTCTTAGATTAGATTAGATTTAAACGCTGCGTGAATAAGTTGGTCCCCACGACGTTGTTTTTCTGGGCGATTAATGTTACAATTTGTTAAGACTTAGGATCATCGTTGTCTTATGATTACTAGTGCTGGACTTCAGACCACAGCTGCGAGAAGGAATCGGTATCAGTGACTGCAGAGGCAAAATGATCCACCTGCTTGATCCTGGCTTGATGCTACCCGCAGAAAGGTCAATGCCTTTATTATTCAGAAGCGCCGGGAATACACTGCAAATTGATCTCTACCAAGGCAACAGCGTCGAGGTAGCATGCAACAGAAAACTCTACAATATAACTTTACAGTCTTTGAGCATGAATATGGAAAAGAAATGTTCGCTGAGCTTAAACGTTAGCGATGATGGAACCCTGGTTTCGACACTTGCCGAAGAGAGTTACAATAACTTCGAGAGCACTATAGTGTATCGGTTTGTCGGTGAGTTGCTTTCACAAAGTTCGGAGTTTACTGCTTGAAGATCCTTCATTTCTCAATATAAACCAAGTTAGCTAAATGGCTTAAAACTAACTTATTGTAGTTTACACGGGATTGTAATAGTTATTGTAATTATAACCGAACATTTATATAGCGCCGCTTCAAGAAAAAACAGCTCAGGATATACTAGTATAGAGTACAATACAGTGCTGTACAATACAATACAACACAAAACACGTAACGCAAGGCAATGTTATGCAATGCAGTATAATATAATGCAATGTAATGTCTAGATAATACAATATAAAATGATCAACCACGCAGTAGGCTTACAAGACAAAGTCTGCATGAAGAATGCATTTCTTTTCAACGGAGTTTCTATTTGAGAAATGTAAACAAGTGTGTTGACTTATCAATTTGTCTTATACCTGTATCTTGCAAGTCTTGTTGTTTAGATGTTATCTGCCCAAAGATAGCCATCGATAATGAGGAACCTAGGCTGAGCGTGAAATGGATACATGATAGTGGTATCGGGAAGAAGGCCGTTCTGGTCATCAGCACAACCTACGCTGAGATTCATCGCTGGTGTGTAACGGTTGCTGAAGCTGGAGTTGCCATGGGCAACGACGGACACGTGTTCCTTATTGTAAGGGATGAATTCACCCAACGATTCGAAATTCCATCGAGCATTCTGGAAGCTGGAGTCAGTTACGAAGTTAGAGTGGAAGGTATTCGGTTGATCGATGATAGAATCGACTCGTCCAAGAACTTCAGACTTGTTTGCAGGAATTCTTGCGCTTTGGAAACGTCAGAATTACTAGGTACGTACGTGGTTATCTAAAATAGTTTATTAATAATAATATTATTTCTGCATTTGTTAAGCGCCACTGTCTAATGACTAAGCATCCATCGATGTCGCTGAGCAATTGAGAGAAATTGTTCAAGGTCCCTGCATAATTACAGCCTCAGAGGAGGCTCGAACCCGTATTCTCCGCGTTACAAGCCGAGCGCTCTAACCAATCGGTAACCGTGCCCAACAAATACAAAATAGTACGACATGTTGGTCTACTTGATAGCGCGCTTGTTATATAATCCAACGACTGAGTGTTCGAGACTAATGAACGGACTCCGCGTAAAGACCACGGACCAATCGTCACTGTAGAATAAGTGCAGGTGTAAATTGGAAAACAAACGGCATGACCTGCAGTGCACACTGGCCCCACATCCAGGGACTTGAGTTTCATTCGTTGACGGATCAAGGGCCTAGAAGTAGGAAATGAACACCTCCCTAAAGTTCCACTAAGTGATATGGAAGACTATAAATCATAAGACGCTAGTAACGAATTTCTGTCTGTCTTAGCCTCGCAAGTCAACCTCGATCTTCAGATCCAGATTCAGCGATCGACATTTCATCAGGCATCGGTTCTTATCTCCAGCAACCCACAAGCAGGCGGGGCCATCCGCAAATGGAAAATCATCGTCAAGAAAACGGAACCCTATAAAGTTTATTATAATCCAGAGCAATACGAGGAATTGGCGACCGGGAGCAGTCAGAGGTTCGACTTCCCGTTGCAGTTTCAACCCGCACATCGATATCAGGTGACAGTTGAGCCTCTGGAATGGTCTGAAGGATTTTACCAAAACCCGGACATCTGCGCCAGACGAACGGCCGAATTCAGAGCAGGTACAGGACACATATCTTGGCGTGAATTTTTTCTGTTTTATCTGTCTAGGAAGTTAAACGAAATTTGCTATTCACTGATAAGTTGGTCTGCATATAAAGTTGTTTGCTGTTCATTGTGTTGAAAACTGACAATATTGCATAAACCCTTACTGCGGTAGTACTATTGGCTGGCTATCTGGTTGCGGATTTGACTAAGCGCCAAATCTGGTCTCCCTAACGCAGCTTCTGTATGGCGCTGTGAAATTTTGTCGATTTACCTAGCATTTACTTTACATTTGCATTACATACACATTAGTTTCACACTACATCTACTTTACAACTGTTATAGAACTAACCATTGAAGATATAAAGACTCTACATCGCGCTGCAGTAGGTCACACGGCCGGATACGGTAGCCTCCTCTGTCAGTGGATGTACCGAAACAAACCACCATACTATTTTCGGGACATACAACTGTATGACGGAGGGATAATGAAAGTGTACAGCAAGGACAACAGCGGCGATCCAGCGTCTCCGATAAACCTCCAGATCAAGGGACTCTTCTTCATGGCCAGCGTTGACAACCGAACAGGGCGGACCCCCAGGGATTCGCCTTTTGGATCGACACGCGTACACATACGGGCAGAGGAAATGCTGAGGATGGCATCTAACCTGTACTTCGTCGACTACTACTGCATGCTTGGAAAATCACACTACGTCACGTTGGTAATGACCAAACCAGGATCAGAAACGGACAAGTTCTGTGCCGAGCGTCTGATGCCGATCAGTGTTCATAACAGGAACGAAAACCCGTTTCTGTTCTACGACCAAGGTCGACTTCAAGTCTCGGCAGCACATTACCTGTGGGTGGAATTACTGTTCACGGAGGACATCGATACTCGCACATGCGTGTTTAAGTACAACGTTCCAACGGTTGGGAAAGGTAGTTCGACGCCAGAAGGAATTCCTAAAGATCCAACATGTCCGCAATGCAACCTCAACCGACATTCCGGTTTTCCTTCATTCTAGTGCTTTACTTTGAACTACAATGTGATGCCGTCTTCCACCTGATCTGTTCGCCCAATGATAGGCTTACATGTAGTGTAATATAGCGCATCCTAACATGCTGCATCGATTTTCACATCCAGGTTGAACGATCAGCCTACGCTTGGACATCAGTTCTCACCACCGTCAAAACCCACAAGCTGCTTCGGCCAACCGCAAATGGAAAATAAGCGTCCAGACAACCGGAGACAGCTGGACCTCAACGGTTTTGTTATATGGTCCAGCGGAAGAATTCGAAGAACGGCCATCCGAAAGCAGAGGTTCCGCTTCCCGTTGCAAATTGAAAATGTAACTCTAAACGTTTAGTCCTGTACTTTGTGCGTAGTCTTCGGATTTAACCTTATCACACGTTTTATTTGCTTATCAACTCTTCTCGTCCATTGTCAACCATTATTATATTGTCTCTCTTTTCCACCCTTTATATCTCCGTCACTACAGAGTCCACAGCGTATGACGTCGTAGGGGTTATAATCTACATCCCACGCAGGAGCTTTTTGATCAAGTCCTTGGCGTCCGTACGTGTGTCTTGGGTACTTGTTTCTCCCAAAGAAGACTTGAAGAAATCGCTTTCAGATCTTATATGTTTCCAGTACTTCGATTGGTTTCTCTGACCATTTCAATTTATATTGAACGATTCTAAGGATTACGATTTGCATTGATGCGTATATACAAATCTAGGTGAAGGAGAGGAGATGATATAGTGGAATGTAACAATACTCCATACAGTGGAACGTGCCAAAAATGTAATATTGCCGTCAACATGATTAATTTGATAATTTTTTGTCACGTGCTAGACAAAAGATGTCACCAAGCGATTGATCGAGCATAGGCCTAAGAATAACGGTGAGTCATCGAAACCGAAAATGCTAAAAAATTTTGTCACTCATTTGCGAAATAAGCGTCTGTTTTGTACGCGCAGAAGGAGTCAAGACCAAGTCCAGAGACGGGCCACAAAGCGTAGGCAAATTAATTTTATGCCTCATCGTTGTACGTGGATGTAACGTTTAGGAAAGGCGCAATTGTTGCTAACTACGATAGACAGCGGAAGATCGTAATCGTAAGCTCGAGATTTCTACAGCGCCCAACGAAAGCTGAGTCGCTGGAACCAGGTAATTCACAGGTGCTCAGTCAAGACAACATCGATAGGCAGGAAGGATTCGGTTCCAGGTCAATATCCAAGAATCAGGCATCGGACATATTTACGACTAAAACTGGAAGCATTGATGGTGGTTTAATGTTGAGAATTTGAGACAAAACTCTTTCGCTCGTTAGGCCTACCTTCAGTAATTTTGCATTGGGGTATGCGTCCATATATACAGTATGTTCAATCGGCCAGCGCATCCACTTTGGGCCAAAGTTGCCCTAAAGTTTTCTGACATTGACCAAACGTGTATTTGATAAATATGTTAAAAATTAGATTCACTGAAATATGACTACTTCAGTGACTATTATTATTATTATCTTCCTTCAACACCGCTCAAGTTGAACTTGTTAATCTTGCACGCACTTCCGCAATGCGACGACGTACCTTCTCAGCGGATGAGCCATCCACCTGGAATAGTCTCCCTTTAGGCCAAGATCTTTTAACCCTGCAGGGACGCCTTTTGCACCTTCAACAAACATTTGAAACTGTTCTCTTTCGCCAGGGCTGGGCTTGGAACGTCTCTGAGTAGGTATACTGGAGGGGCGCTTTACAAATGTTGTGAATGAATGAATGAACGAACGAATGAATGAATGAATGAACGAACGAATGAATGAACGAATGAACGAACGAATGAATGAATGAATGAACGAACGAATGAATGAATGAATGAATCAGCGAATGAATAAATGAATGAATGAATGAATGAACTAAGGGTCATCGCATAGGTAGCCAACGGTTAATTAACAACACATTAACAACATAATTTAGAGGTCATGAGTTGAAGACCGTCACATTTAGATATTAAGACAATAGGCCTTAATCAATAAAAACAACAGAGGGACAGAGAAAATATTTTTAAGATAAATAAATAAATAATAATAATAATTATAATATCATATAATAATAATAAATATTATGAATTTTATAAGTATTATAAATAATATATAATACTAATAAATAATAATAAAAATAAATAATGATAATAAATAGTATAAATATAATAATAAATAATAATAATAATAATAATGATACAAATAATGATAATAATAATCATAATAATGATAGTATTAATAATAATAATAATGGTAGTAGTAGTAGTTGCAGGGGTGGTAGTAGTAGTAGTGGTAGTAGTAGTAGTAGTAGTGGTAGTTGTGGTAGTGGTAGTAGTGGTAGTAGTAGTAGTAGTAGTCAAGACATCCTTCATAGTCATTTCAAGTTAAACCATAAACCAAAATCGTAATCCTGCAGGTCGAATTCCGATGTGGCTGGAAAATCACAAATCAGGGTGGGGTGAGCAAACACATTGAAACAGAAGAGACTTTTAGATCAGGATGACAACGAAGAACGGACAAAATGGACGGAAAAGATCAGGAAAATTTAACTCCAGGACTTTAGACCAGCCACCGAGAATGCCGAGAGCCGAACACTGCCCTGGTGCGAGGCACATCAAGGGGAAAGTGTCCGCTGATCGAGTACCTATTTGCTGGTATGGAGGAAGAGTAATGAGCCGAGATAGGTCGGCTGATTGAAAAGCAGCGGAATTAATACCAAATTTGGGAGGAAATAGAAAGGAGAAATAAAATATAAACAGAAATAACGATGCTTTAATGATGTGTTTTAGAGCAAAATGAATGAGTTCGTTCGAGATTTCGGTAGACTGAGGGTCAGAGACGTCCAGATAAGTCCTACAACTTGCATCATTGACCGCACATCTCTACTGCTCAGCATCTATGGCTGGTCAAAATGCTTGACCAGCGAAGTGGTCATTGCGTTTACCATCGTGGACGAAACTGACCATTTGGAATGGACATGCATGATCGACTATGTCCCCTATGCAAGGGCTTTGGATGCACCGTTCAAGGTGAAAATTCCTAGTTCGTCGATTGGACATCAGTTTGTCGTGACTACACAGGTACTTCGTAAGATTCCAGGCAGCAGGAGAGGGGCATCGGACGAAGAGTGCTTTAAGGTAACATCTGAAAGCTCTTGCAAAGCCAAGAAGACTTTGACTGGCGATGACGGGAATATTAGGACCTCCCCATTTCCAGGTAAGGCCTCTGTGAATTATTTCTCATGCCTTGAGACAAATCAATTAGATGACATTATTTAAAGCCCGGTGGTGACTTTACTCGCTGCATCATAATCACTACAGTTAACATTAAAGAGCTTCGGGTTATTAACACAATAGAGCAGAAAAGGACAGAACAAAATAGAACAGAAGTGAGGAGAGGAGCTTCAGTTGGATGAAATTAGATTACATTATTAAACATTACATAAAACATTACTCTTCCAAAAATCTTATCCTGATTCTTCCTGTTCCCCTAGTCTCTTTCTTCTCTCCAATCTGAGACACCATCCGCCTTAGCCGTCTGACTGCCTGCCTGTCTGACTCCTGGATCTTGAGCTGTAACAGAACCCTTCCTGCCTATTGATTTTGTTTCGACTGAGCGCCTATGAATAAGCTGGATCCGCGACTTGGTTTTCGTTGGGCGTTATAGAAATATTGAGATTACGATTACATTTAGATCAAATAAGATTAGATTACATAAGTTTATATTGCATTCGATTAGATTTTGGATTATAGATGAGATTGGATCATAGATTATATTAGGTTAAATGAACTTTCTGATGTGGTTCAGTGTTATACATCAGACCACATCTTCGATCAAATGTTGGAATCAAAATTGGAAAGGAGATGCTGTCGATACTGAGCGCTGGTTCTCATCTGCCGATAAGGGAATCCGAGTCTTTCAACTGTACTCAGGACTCAGTCAAGTTGATGATCTACCAAGGCGACAGCAAGCTGGTTTCTTTCAACAAGCAAATTCACAGCATCGAATTAGATTTTCAGTCCGCAAAACTGAAAAAGACATTGACACTGACTTTAGACGTTACAGAAGATGGAACATTAACAACCACAGCACAAGAACCGGATTACGGAAACGTCAATGCCACAGTCGCTGCACGGATCATTGGTGAGCTGTTTACTTTTACCAACCTAATAATACTGCATCCATCTTTTTTCGTTTGCTCTACGGTACAGTAAGATTAAAAATGCAACGATAATACATACCAGCGCCTTCGAGATGTTCTTGAAAGCCGTTATGCAGATATTGATACATGCAGATACTCGGATACATGCAGATATTCAGATACATACATTCATTCATAAATACACACATATGGCATACATAGACATACACACATACATGCCTACATACAAACACACACATCTACTAGATAGGGTCGTAGCCAGGCAACCTCAACATAAACGACCTGCTCCCAGAAAGACAGTCGGTCTACCGTGCTTCCCATTACACGGAGACGGCTCTTGGGCATATTCTTTCTGAGATACCGCAATTGATTCCGGAAACTTCTCTCTTCTATGTCTTCTGGACCTGTCTGCTGCATTCGACACAGTCGACCACAGTATTCTCCTTCACCGACTACACTTATCTTTTGGCACGTCATCCACCGTGCTTGAGTGTATGACGTCTTACCTGACAGGCAGACACCAAAGCTTGCGTCTTGCGCCTCCTAATCTCCACCTACCGTCCTAACTTGCAGCCTTCCCCAAGGCTCAGTTCTGGAACCCAGTCTTTCCCTCCTCTATACTGCCGACATCCTAGACATAAGAACGGTCTGCATGGTCATCTCTATGCCGAAGACATACAAATCTATGGATCCTGTCGCCCTGACGACATTGATGTCCAGCACCCAAGGGCCATCTCAGTGAGCTGCATTAATGAGATTGCTCACTGATGAAATGCAATCGGCTCCAGCTCAATTCATCTAAGTCAGAATTTCTCTGGTGCTCATCCTCACGTAGGGTGGACAAATTAGACACCAGTCCTTTCGACATTGATGAATGTGCTGTTAAGCCAGTGACTGAGGTTCGTGATCTTGGTTGGTCTCCTACTTGACAGAGATCTCTCGATAACATAACATATTACAGGACTTGTGAGGACCAGCTTCGCCATCCTGAGACAGCTGAGGTCTGTCTCTCGGTCCCTCACATAGGACCTACTACTCGCCTACTCGTACAAAGTCTGGTCCTGCTGCAACGTTGCCTTCGCTGGCATGCCACAGTGCAGAACCCTTCGGCTTCAGGGAGTCATCAACGCCGCTGCTTGTCCGGCCGCTCGGACTAGAAAGTCCTACCATAACACTCCTTTACTTCAGGACCAACTTCAGTGGCTAAGGATCGGCGAGCGCGTAAAATTCAAACTTTGCCTTCTTGTGTACAAATGTCTGAACAACTGCGCACCACGCTATCTCGCAGACAGCATCAGGCCGCTATCTGACGACCCCAACAGACTGCGACTGCGATCATCAAAGTCCGCCAATGTATTTGTACCGGCAACTAAGACTAGAATGGGCGATCGGGCCTTTCGGGTCGTTGCCCGCGTGCCTGGAACAGCCTTCCGGCATCCATTCAGGAGTCCAAAAGTATCATTCTGTTTAAAAACAGCTGAAATTCTATTTAATGTATAACTCTTAGTACTTGGGCTGACTTTTGACTTTGTAAAGCACCATAGAAGTAGCCTGCTACTTACGATGCTATATAAATTGTCGTCATTACATTACATTGCATTACACCCATTCAAGCACATACATACATGCGTACAAATAAACATTTAAAAGCCCATGTAGAAACTCCTTAGAAGCGTGGGTCTTTTAGCTGAGGCGCAAACATAACCTCAGCAATCCAAGCACAGGACACATTTTAAACCTCCCAATAAAAGCCTTCAGAGGCGTGGAACTGAATGACTTTCGGCTGAAACGCATAAGACGTCACTCGCATTCCAACAGCCGGACCATTCCACCCATTCCACGTGTGTTCCGTAGCCTGACAAGAGGTCGTCAGTCTCACTTGACACAACAGAGTACAGCTTCGAGCCTACTCTGAGACGGTTATTGCGTAATGTGTAGGCGCCTTGAACAAGTCCTTCACTCACAATTGCTCAGCGCCATCAATTGATACTTTGTCATTTGTCGGGCACGGTAGCATATTGGAGAGAGCGCTCGGCTTGTAAAGCGGAGAGTACGGGTTCGACCCTCCTTCGAGACGGTTACTGTGTAGAGACCATGAGCAAGCCCTTAACTCACAATTGCTCGGCGCCATCGATTGATGCCAAGTCATTATACAGTGGCGCCTAATAAATACAGATATAATAATTAGATAATGGAGCTTAATAAATGCAGAAATAGTGATAACACAACCGGATTCGAACTCTGTATGCAGAAGTACATGTTCCAGACAGCCAAATCCGTTGAGCCAAAGGTTGGCCCGCATCGTGCCACTGAGGGCAACAGTTGGCCAGCTATTGGCCCAATGAACTTGGCTCTCAGAGGTGAGCGACAGACAAAATAACAGTAATAAGCAACCGTTAACATATGATGTTGCATTGTCTAGATGTGATCTGTCCAAATATATCCATCGATAATGAGGAACCTAGGCTGAGCGTGGAATGGACACGGGATGTTGGTATCGGGAAGAAGGCTATTCTGGTCATCAGCACAACCTACTGTGAGATTCATCACTGGCGTGTATCGGTTGCTGAAGCTGGAGTTGCCATGGGCGACGGCGGACACGTGTTCCTTATTGCAAGGGATGAATTCACCCAACGATTCGAAATTCCATCGAACATTCTGGAAGCTGGAGTCAGTTACGAAGTTACGGTGGAAGGTCTTCAGTTGATCGATGATAGAATCGACTCGTCCAAGAACTTCAGACTTGTTTGCAGGAATTCTAAAACTACTTTATTACGAGGTATGGTACAAATACGTTAACGTATGAAGCATTTCGCTTGCAGGGTCTTTTCCAGTCTCCCATATCATCTACGAGTGTATGTATATAATGTACGTATGTAAATTTATATGTATGCTTGTATGTATGTCTATAATTATGTATGTATGTGTGTAAGTATGTATATATGTATGTATGTATGTACGTATGTATGTATGTATGTATGTATGTATGTATGACACAGGTGTGTATGTGAGGATATATCTTTTGTTAATATATTGTTTGACAACAGGCATAATCTTCTTTCAGCAAGGAATGCGTTCAGTAGTTTCCGGTTGCCAAGTTCACGTCTCAATAGCCCGAAGTCCTCGGTTGAATCGCTGGATATTCCTTCGCGAAGATCTACAGGTAAAAGTAAGGCACACAATGCTAGTAGCATTGCCAATTTCTTAGCGATATCGTTAAAATTTTCATATCTTTTATCCAACACACAACTTATCGCAAAGATCCTCCCTCTCCCTCCCTCTCTGGTCTCCTGGCAACCGGACCTTTTACTTAATATGTCATTTCCGCATACACGCATACATTCCTTATCCTTTGTAATCTGCCTTCTGGTCTCGTAATCGTAATCGTAATCCCGAGATTTCTACAGCGCCCAACGAAAGCTGCGCCGCGGGGACCAGCTTATTCACAGGCGCTCAGTCAAAACAAAATCAATAGGCAAAAGGGTTCGGTTCCAGGTCAAGATCCAAAAGTCAGACGGAGAGACAGCGTGGCAGCTATGGGGGTGGTGGTGTTTGGGGTTGGAGAGGAGAGACAGATAAGAGGAAGAAGGGGTGTCAGAGAGTTCACGGATCTCCGCTGCTTCAGTCCAATGGATTATGCTTTTGGAATGGATTTTTGCTTAGAAGCGACCATCATGTATTATGATTACGCCGCTATAAAAGCTTCTAGGTTAGATTAGATTAAATCTTGAACAATCCATATATTATTTGACTGGATCTGCGATAAAGATGTTGTTGCGCCATCGATTGAAATCTTGTCTGTTATCATAATGGGGCTATAGAAGTTTATCGACTTGAGTAGTAAATATAAAAAAATAAGATATACTGGTAATTCTTAACTTGTCTGTTTTAGCTTCGCAAGTCAATATCGATCTGCAGATCCAGATTGAACGATTGACATTTCACCAGGCATCAGTTCTCATCTTCACCAACCCACCAGCTGCAGCGGTCATAAGCAAATGGAAAATCAGCGTCCAGAAAATCGCCACGACCACTGGACCTGTTGCCTTGAGTTACAGTCCAGTGAAGGAATTTGAAGAAAGCAGTCAGAGATTCAACTTCCCGCTACAGTTTCAACCTGGATGTCGATATCAGGTGACGGTTGAACCTTTGGAATGGTCTGACCGAATTTACCAAAATCCAGCCAACTCGGTCAAACAAACGGCCGAATTCAGAGCAGGTACAGGACACGCATCTTGGAGTGGTTAATTTCTTATAATAATAATAATAATAATAATAATATAACGCCTTTATATAGCACGCTAGATATAATTGTAACTGTAATTGTAATAAAAAACTTATAAAGATATAGCACACTATGCACTACCAATATTAGCCTAAAGCTAGCGAAAAGCTGGCTTACGTAACTTAGCTCACTGGTCTTCTCTTAAAGTTCGCCAGAGACCTTCGAATGCCAAAATGTCCGCTCGGAGGCTACACGATACGTCTGCAATTCCCTGGCATAAACAAGTGACAATATTGTGTAGGGCTCTTATATGAAGTAGTATTAGTGGCGCTTCTGAATTACTGGTTCTTTTTAGGTTTTCTTTTGACTAAGCCCAGGCAAATAAGCTGAACTTCCTGACGCAGCTTTTGTGTATTGAGAAATTTCGGCAACTTCAGTTGCGTTCGCATTACATTTACTTTACAAGTAAGCTATAATGAGTACACCAACAGTGCACTGTCGGTGGAAGACCAAGCAGCAAGAGAGAGAGGTCTGATCACGCGTACTGACATGCCGAGACTAAGAAAATGAAGTCATTAAAGCTTCATATCCACGGCTGCCACTCGGGATAGCTTTAGAGACTGCTCTTCTTCTTCTTCTTCTTCTTCTTCTTCTTCTTCTTCTTCTTCTTCTTATTCTTATTCTTCCTCTTCCTCTTCCTCTTCCACTTCCTCTTCCTCTTCCTCTTCCTCTTCCTCTTCCTCTTCCTCTTCCTCTTCCTCTTCCTCTTCCTTCTTCTTCTTTTTAGAGTAATTACACATTATATTTATCTCATACTTACACGAGCATTTACATTATAGAACTGACGCTTGAAGATATCAATAATCTACATCGCATTGCAGTACGTCACACTGCCCGCCACGGTAGCGCCCTCTGTCTGTGGCTGTACCGAAACAAATCAGACAGGTACTTTCGGGACATCCTCGAGGAAAGTGGAGGGATAATGGAAGTGTACGACAAGGACAGCAGCGGTGATCCGGCGTCTCCGATTAACCTCCAGATCAAGGGACTCTTCTTCTTGGCTAGCGTCGAACGGGCATCCCGCTCAGGTGAACCGATCAGGGTTTCACCTTTCGGGCCAAAGCGAGTCTGCATTCCGGCTGAGAGGTTGCTGAATATGGATAGCAACTTGTACTTCGTCGACTTCTACTGCATGAGAGGCCAGAACCACTACGTAACACTGGTCGTGACCAGACCAGGTTCAAAAGTGGACAGATTCTGCGCCGATCGCCTATTATCGCTCAGCCTTTACGATCCCACCAATAATCCGTTTCTGTTCTACGATGCTTCTGGTCGACTGCAAGTTTCGACGAGAGATCAACTATTGGTGGAACTGCTGTTCACGAAAGACCTGAATATTTCAAGTTATCCTCTAAAAAGCGTTCCAACGGTTGGAAAAGGCAGCTCCACTCCAGGCGGAATTCGTAAAAATCCCAACTGTGAACGGTGCAACCTCGACCGACGAAGCCGTTTTCCACAGTTCTAGAATATTCTCTGTGGCACTCCTTCGAACTCTTCTGAGACCGACTTCCACCTGCAGGACTGTCAGCGGAACTATTATACATACTAAGTCTTTAGGCCTGTCTTGAAAAGGCGATAATTATTTATAATTTCTCCTGGATGAACATTGTGTTGGAATACTTTGCGTCTGAAAGAACCCAGACAGCCACGTTCACTAGGTCTATAGCGAACCCATAACGGGGCCGATTTGTCACTGGCCATCTATGGGCCCAATGTGGGCTCAACGAATACAATGTCAGGAAACACAAAACTGGATATTTCTATATTAAGAATAATTACCAATACAAGTTATGTTGATTTTAATATCGATATCTTTTCTTGTTCTTTTTGATTCAACTTGACATCGTGTGCCTAACGCCGCCTTTTTCTTCAAGTTACAGAATGTAGTTGAGAGTTTGTAAATGCAAATGTACATTTTTCTGTAGCGACCGCATGGCCTTGACCCTGCTCGTTTTTCAATGATTGTGGTTGTTAATGAGACATATTTATTTAATATTTTGTTATTATTGCTACGACAATTTATGAATTTGTGCGTAAATGTTTTATTATTAGGATGTTGTATGCAAATTAAGTTTTCTTGTGTTCTTAAATACTTGTAAACCGATGTGCAATTAGCTTTTGGTTAATAAAGAATATACTTACTTATTTACTTACTTTACTTACTCTGTACTGTGAGTGTAAAACGAAGAAGACGTTTAAAACTAGTTGCAACAAACTTACGAAGAGAGGATCTACAGGTGGTCGTTACTCTACAAAACCTTTTAAGACGTCTGAGATGCTGGGTTCCATTACCTCGTAAGCATAAAATCAGCTCTTAATACGCGAATCACAAAAAGTTGTATGACATGCTTAGAATGTTTAAAATGTTCATAAGTTCCATGGAATTAATGATATTTATGAGAATTTTCGCAGCTTGTGCGCTTGACATAGTGTTTGTAACACTGTTGTTCAGTAAATGTTCCATAAATGCCGAGTAAGAGCTCAAAGAGTGTTCAATAACGGCTCGAAAAGTGCTCTATAAGTGCTCAGTAAGCGCTTAGCAAGTAGACCTAATGTTGAAGAAATTAAAGATAGGCCTCTTCGTATGAGCAATTGCGTCAAATGAAACGAGCAAACCTCATAAAACCAAAGGAGCTAACGTCCCTTCCAGCAGGTCAAAGCCTCTTGACATTGTCGCTCGTACACTACCTCATTCGCTCATGCAGTAAACAGGCCAATACAATAATACACAGCCAGTAGCCTAGTATAACTATATAACTATACCGAGTTACAATAACTACTATATATATATGTATAACTATAACTATATATATAACTACTATAACTACTGTAACTATATATAACTATATATATGTAACTACTATAACTATATAACTATACCGAGTTACTATAACTACTATAACTATATATATATAACTATAACTATATATATAACTACTATAACTAATGTAACTATATATAACTATATATATATAACTACTATAACTATATAGCTATACCGAGTTATTATAACTACTATTACTATATATAACTATATATATATAACTACTATAACTACTATAACTATACCAAGTTGTTACCACCTGACCTTCCTAGCCGTATAGAGTATACGAAGTGAGTGTGTATTGCACAATAGAGAAAAACGTGGCAGCTAGAATCTCGCAAAAACCGCTCTATTCCGATGTTCATTTCTTTCTCCTACTCAGCATGCTAATGTAAAAATATTTCAAAATTCATTTATTCCCTCTGAATGTAGGGTTTTATTTACAGTAAACCATGCATACAGGTGACTTTGATTTTTTTCTCCAACGACGGCGTACATTCCCATCGATCACAATGGATGTTATGACTACACTAAGCCAATTGCGATTCGTATCAGGAAGTCTCGACCGCTTAATATTAAAATAAGCATGTTGGCTCCATCAAATGCAATGTAGCCTAATGCAAATATATCACTGTAATCCAACACAACCTAGGTATTGTGGACTTGATTTGATACAGCGCTGGTGAATAAGCTGGTCTCCTTGAACCAGCTTTTCTGTGACGCTGACATGTATTGGCGACGTACAATACGTTACATCGCATTACATTAATTACATTAAACTATGTTAATGCAATGTAGCCTATGTCTATTGGTGTCAAGTGATAAGTCTTGCTCAGTGGCTCGATCACGGGAAAGGACTCAAGAAGGTCAAGATAAGAGCTCCCCGGGAAGGCCAAAAGAAAAGGTCAAGCGAAGGTCAAGACAAAATCAAATGGAGAAGAAAATGAGGTCAAGGCAAAAGAGGTCACGCCAAAAGAGATCAAGGCAAAAGAGGTCAAAGCATTACAGGTCAAGGCAGAAGACATGCTATAGGCCTATGTTACATGGTAAATAGTCGGCCTAAGAATTTAGATGCAGGCCACATTAACTGTGTTCTTTTGCTGCTGTGACAGACGGTTAATGTCTTTACAATGTATTGCATGACTATCGAGAAACGAATGAGTCACCGAAACCGAAAGAGCTACAAAACTTTTAGAGTCAGCGTTTGTGAAATCGTCTACTCCGCACACCTTTGACACAGTTGAGTTTATTTGGTTACGGGCTACGAGACTCTATTCGGAATACCGTCTAACTCTGAATTACGGCGTTATCGATTTTAAGTGATATTGTCCACAACTGATACTGATGCTTTCAGCAGAAGGTTAGTTGTGATGAGCTGAAGATAATATCGATAGTAATCTTTTAATTTGTACATCGTTATGACTGTATGACTTCTTTTTAGGCAAAGAAGGTATACGCCCATACGTAAGATAAGGCGAGTAGGCTTTGTTATTACGCGCCTTCAAGGTGTTTTCTGACCCATCATACAAACTCACCGATGCTCCACCGCTTGCAATTACTGCTTCGGCCTTTCACTCAAAACCTCAAAACTGAAAACATTCCTCTTCCACAGATTCTATCCTGAGACCCCTTCTTTCTCTTATCTGTCTCTGCTCTCCAACCCCAAACATCACCCACCTTAGCTGCCACGCTGTCCCTCTGCCTGAATCTTGGATCTTGACCTGGAACCGAACCCTTTTGCCTATCGATTTTGTTTTGACTGAGCGCCTGTGAATAAGCTGGTCCCCGCGGCGCGGCTTTCGTTGCGCGCTGTAGAAATCTTGGAATTACTATTACTATTACGATTACGATTCATCTACCGCTGTTCTCGGAGTGGCGTTCAGGGATTGAAGCAAACACAACAATTATATGACAGACGAATCTACAACGAATTCTAAGCTTAACACCGGGATTTGAAACTAGGACACGTCAGCTGAAAAAGACTTTATCACCAAAGCTGTCCAACAGATTATATTTTTATTAAGCTGTGAATAAGTTGGCTCCCAAGACTTAACTTTTTGGCCGTGTAAGAAACAGGTTTTTCGATTACGATTACGAAGACATGCGATACGTCTTGCGTGACACGCGATATGATATGCTAAAATATGCGATATGATATGCGATCAGATGTATTCCATCCATATTTGTCTCGATTAGCTTACCCACTGTACCCTGATTTCTGATTTCTCTAACCTATCGGATGTTGACGGGGCTTCCCCACCGGATTATGATTCTTCACAACGATCTCACTTGAAGCGACCATCCAATATAAGTCATTAGATTATATTCGATTGGTACGGCATACTCCCCTCTGCCAATTCCTATAGGCTATCTTCAGTGTTATGACAATGTGTTTTGCACGAACCGCAGCTGCGAGGAGTCGGGACAACAATTGGGAATAGTAGGGGCCCTCTGCTGAGACCCCTTTCACTGGTCAACATAGAAATCGTTACTGACTGGAAAAGGCGTAGCATCTTGGTGTGCTGAACACGAATATAACCATACAAATTTTTATTGGCTCTCGTTTTGAAAATATTTCATATAGTTCATTTTTTATGTTTCACCATGTAAATTTATGCAGTAAGACTGCGACAATATCCTAAATAAGTCTAGAATGATGTAATATTCCACCTCATTGCATAATCCCATCATGGACACATCATGCACAGTTGATTACGTCATTTTCTGATGCAATGTAAAACTACAGCCAGTCGGCTGCTGACGTAAGATGACGTCAGCCGTGTACTATATAAAGCTAGTCGGAACGGTTGAGCATTTACAATATTACAGACTTTGTGCGAGACAGTTTAAGTTACTGTTTTATAAAACTATTATTACTTTATCCATTTAGATAGAATACAGAACAGTAATGCCTCGGAAGTGCGTAAATACTGTGGACAACTTTTGTTACATTTGTGGGGAAGTGACATTTGCCAACCAGAAGAAAAGTATCACTTATCAAGTCAAGAAGGCATATCATGCTTACTTCGAATGCAAGGTTGGTGACCAAGACAAGCCATGGGCCCCGCATATATGCTGTGCTACATGTACAACACAGCTTTCACAGTGGTTGAATGGCAAAAGACCATCAATGCCGTTTGCAGTTCCCATGGTGTGGAGAGAGCAAAGCAACCACGTAGATGACTGTTACTTCTGCTTGGTTCCTCCTCTTTCCGGTGGAATAACGAAGCAAAAGAAGTCGACAATAGTCTACCCAAACATTCCGTCAGCATTGAGACCAGTTCCACATGGTGATGGACTTCCTATTCCAGAACCTCCAGCAGAATATATTTTCCTTGATTCATCTGATGAGGACAAGGGTGAGCCGACATGTTCTTCTCCTGGTCCGTCAGCGTGCAGTGATCCCGATTTTCACTGTGGTGCATCATCAACCCCACACAGAATAACACAGGAAGAACTAAATGACCTTGTTCGTGATTTGGACTTATCCAAAAACAAGGCAGAATTGCTAGGATCAAGACTCCAACAATGGAATCTTCTAGAAGAAGATGTCACAATTACTTCATATAGAAAGCGCCATCAGCAGCTGGAACCTTTCTTTATGAAGGAAGGTAATCTGGTATTCTGTTCCAATATTGACGACCTCATGAATGCCTTACAGATCACTCATGACCCACAAGAATGGAGACTCTTTGTAGACTCTTCAACACTGAGTCTTAAGGCTGTGCTTTTGCACAATGGAAACCGTCTTCCATCTATTCCATTAGCGCATGCTGTCCACATGAAAGAGACATACGATAACCTAAAACAGCTACTGCATTCCATTGACTATAACAGGTACAAATGGCACCTGTGTGGTGATTTGAAGGTAGTTGCCATTTTAATGGGACTGCAGCAAGGATATACAAAATATGTGTTTCTTGTGTGAGTGGGATAGCCGAGCAAGAGAGTTGCACTACGTGCGAAAGGAATGGACTCCCAGACAAAACATGGCAGTTGGACAGAAGAATATCCAGCACCCAGCTCTGGTCGAGGCTCACAAAATCCTACTACCACCCCTTCACATCAAACTAGGTTTGGTGAAGAGCTTCGTGAAAGCCATGGACCGCACTTCGCCAGCTTTCCGATACCTGCATGAAAAATTCCCTCGACTCAGCGAAGCAAAGATTAAAGAGGGAGTTTTTGTGGGTCCTCAGATTAGAGAACTCTTCAAAGATGACCGCTTCAACAACTTGCTGGAGGGTGATGCGAAACAGGCATGGAATGCTTTTCGTCTAGTGTCTACAGACTTTCTGGGGAATGTTAGGGCAGAAAACTACAAGGAACTAGTAGAAGACATGCTCAAGCAGTACCAGAAATTTCGCTGCAATATGTCTCTGAAGATGCATTTCCTTCATTCCCATCTGGATTTCTTCCCTGACAACTGTGGTATGGTTAGTGACGAACATGGCGAACGTTTTCATCAAGATATCGCAACAATGGAGCAAAGGTACCAGGGAAAATGGTCCACTACAATGTTGGCTGACTACTGCTGGACACTCCGCAGAGATGCTCCCGAACAGCTGTACAAGAGACAGGCAAAAAAATCTAAGAACTAGTCTATGACCTGGTTTTTACAAATATTAACTGTAAGTGTATCACTATTGGCATGCATTGTGCGATATAAAATTACTTCATTTCAGATTACAAAAAAACTAGAGCCAATTCGGCATTTTCACTGTCATATTCGTGTTCAGCACATACAAATTGATAAGAACTGACTAATTTCATTTCAGTAACATGACTTTTGTAAAAATTTGTTGTCCAGTGTTTTCATCACAGGACGTGACCTCAGGGGCAAAACTGAATAACATAACCCAAAATGTGAAGTTATGCCAACTTCAGCGATTTGTAAAAGCGCTATATAAATATCCAGATAAGTTCACACATGCATGCCAGCCTATAAAAGTAGATGGCGGTACAGATTTCCTATATCATGTAAATAGAAGCGTATCTACTTAGGTTATAACTACCATATAGGTATAGATGCCATACAGGCGACACCTTTTCTAATGCGCCTGGTTTCCAAAGTAGTAGTAGCAAATAGTAGTTGTACCCAATGTTTAACGACATTTTATGCCTGCTAGAATCGCTGACGTCGACCTAACCCCATGACAATTGTGGACGATTACTAGCAATTTAGTAGTAGCTCCTCAGTTAAACGACATCTTATGGCATCAAAGGCCGTTGACGTCGCCCTCCTCCTTCATCCAGGCTTGGGACTGGCATACCCGACTAAAGGCAGCGGGGGAGTTATTACTTGCGAGTGAACGCACAATCGTTTATTACTAGCGAGTGAACGAATTTGACTAGTATAGGCTTACAGCGGATGAAAGCGCGATTTAAAGGATCAAATTCAGCCTCTTGTATCGATATGCAGTGTTTAACGACATCTTTGTTATTGTAATTGTGATTGTAATCACGACAATTTATACAGCATCGTCTGTAGCAAGCTACTTCAAGGGTGTTTTACAATGTGGGCGTGCACAAGAGTCCAATAATTAAATGCTAAATGGATGATGCACAAAATCTAAATCAAATGCTGATAATAGAGTTAGACAGTAAACAGAAAGTTTTAACTGTAGATAATAGATGGCTGCCAGAGCCTATTATGTCGACGTTTCTTAAAAACACGGTACCCGAGCGAGTTTAACGAATTGAATAATTTGTTTAACAGACTAAAATGAGCAACTTAAGTCAAATGAGCAACATAAGTCAACAATTCAGGAGTCTTAGTGTCCTAAATGTCGGTCTGGGCGCTATAAAGTACGGCTTTGAACAAATCAGCATCTATGGCTGGTCACATGACTTGACCGACGCAGCTGCCATTGCGTTCAACATCGTGGACGAAGATGATCATTTGGAATGGACATGCATGATCGACGCTGTACCCGACCGAATGACTTCGGATGAACCGTTCCTGCTGCGAATTAGTCGTTCGTCGACTGAACATCGGTTTACTGTAACAATGAAGATCCTTCAAAGGATTCCCCAAAGCAACAGAGACACAACAAATGTGGACTGCTACAAGGTCACATCAGAAAGGTCTTGTGAAGCACTGACTTTTATCATGGACAGCGGCTACTTTTCAGCATTTCCAGGTAGGCCTATGAGTATTTCCTGGTAGGTGTACAGGTATTTCCAGGTAGACATAAGTATTTCCAGATAGATGTAGGTATTTCCAGGTAAGTTTATAAGTAGGCCTATTTCCGGGTAGGTCTAATGGTGCTTCCAAATGAGCCTAAATTTTTGAATAGGCTCAGATCATGAAAAGACTTCCACCAAAGTTACTTTGAGAATTAGAAAAGAATAGATTCGATTGGATTAGATTAATTTTATATAAGATTGGATTAGATTATATTAGAAACAGATGTTCTTTTCTTTGATCTAGGACATTCCCAGAAGCATTGTCACTCCCGCTTGAAAACTCATATCCTTTCACAGTAGACAACTTGCTGGATTGATACGCCTTCGATGTTTTCTTTAGTTTCTTCGTTGCTATCTATGCTACTTTCATTCTTTGAACCTTACTCTGTGTATTTATTTCTTGACTTATTCCAGTAACTTTAGTGGATAATTTTTGAAAGAACTTTCGAACATTTTGAATGTTTTTGTTGCAATTGGGCGCCGACTTCTTCATTCTGTGACATGGCTGTTCTGGTCATCACCACAACCCACGCCGAGATGATCTCAACTGTTGCAACGGCGTCTGTATCTAAGTAGTCACGCGAAGAAATTTTAAAACTAAGTTCAGCGCAACTTCCTCCGTTTTGACGAAAAGTTCGCAAAACATTATTTAATCTTCCTCGAAGGCATCGTCTGAGACTAAATCTCCAACGTAGTCCTATCACTCCCCGTTCTCCTAGTTCTACAGTTAGACTAGGCATTCATAATGCCTGGTCATTAATAACAAGATTTGTAGGCGTATTGTTTGAATCCATATGTCGAGAATTCATATGAATGGTACCGGAGAGGATAGGCCACAAAATGTAACACTAAGATCGTCCTGAAGGTGCGAATAAATTGCTTCTATTCTTTTCGGAGACTGACCCATTCTGCTTTTCCTGACTTTGCTTTTTGATTAAAAGCTCACCTCTTCCTGAACTCATTTCCTCCGTAGGCTGTCTCTGTGTCTTCTGGACTCCTTCTTAGGCTATTCGACCAGGATTCACCATGGAATTTGGCTTGGACAATGATTTTGTTTAACAGCGACAATCGACTGATGCCTTGAGTATTATTACTGTGGTGCTATAGAAGTTCTTAGATTAGATTTAAACGCTGCGTGAATACTGTAGTCTGGTTCCCACGACTTTGTTTTTCTGGGCGAATAATGTTACAAATTATTATTGCAACCTATAGACTTAGGATCATCGTTGTCTTATGATTACTAGAGCTGAACTTCAGCCCACAGCTGCAAGAAGGAATCGGTATCAGTGACGGCACAGGCAGAATGATCCACCTGCTTGATCCTGGCATGATCCTACCCGCAGGAAAGTCAATGCCTTTAATATGCAGGAACACCGGAAATACACTGCAAATCGAGCTCTACCAAGGCAACAGCGTCGAGGCAGCATGCAACAGAAAACTCCACAACATTACTTTACAGACTTTGAGCGTGAATTTTGAAAAGAAATGTTCGCTGAGCTTAAACGTTAGCGATGATGGAACCCTGGTTTCGACACTTGCCGAAGAGAGTTACAATAACTTCGAGAGCACTATAGTTTATCGGATTGTCGGTGAGTTGCTTTCACAAAGTTCGGAGTTTACTGCTTGAAGATCCTTCATTTCTCAATATAAAACAAGTTAGCTAAATGGCTTAAAACTAACTTATTGTAGTTTACACGGGATTGTAATTGCTATTGTAATTATAACCGAACATTTATATAGCGCCGCTTCAAGAAAAAACAGCTCAGGATATACTAGTATAGAGTACAATACAATGCTGTACAATACAATACAAAACACTAACGCAAGGCAATGTTATTCAATGCACTAAAATATAATGCATTGTGATGTTTAGATAATACAATGTAAAATGATCAACCACGCAATAGGCCTACAAGACAAAGTCTGCATGAAGAATGCATTTCTTTTCAACGGAGTTTCTATTTGAGAAATGTAAACAAGTGTGTTGTCTTATCAATTTGTCTTATACCTGTATCTTGCAAGTCTTGTTGTTTAGATGTTATCTGCCCAAAGATAGCCATCGATAACGAGGAACCTAGGCTGAGTGTGGAATGGACACGTGATGGTGGCATCGGGAAGAAGGCCGTTCTGGTCATCAGCACAACCTACGCTGAGATTCATCGCTGGTGTGTAACGGTTGCTGAAGCTGGAGTTGCCATAGGCAACGGCGGACACGTGTTCCTTTTTGCAAGGGATGAATTCACCCAACGATTCGAAATTCCATCGAGCATTGTGGAAGCTGGAGTCAGTTACGAAGTTAGAGTGGAAGGTATTCGGTTGATCGATGATAGAATCGACTCATCCAAGAACTTCAGACTTGTTTGCAGGAATTCTTGCGCTTTGGAAACGTCAGAATTACTAGGTACGTACGTGGTTATCTAAAATAGTTTATTATTAATAATATTATTTCTGTATTTGTTAAACGCCACTATCTAATGACTAAGCATCCATCGATGTCGCTGAGCAATTGAGAGAAATTGTTCAAGGTCCCTGCATAATTACAGCCTCAGAGGAGGCTCGAACCCGTATTCTCCGCGTTACAAGCCGAGCGCTCTAACCAATCGGTAACCGTGCCCCAACAAATACAAAATAGTACGACATGTTGGTCTACTTGATAGCGCGCTTGTTATATAATCCAACGACTGCGTGTTCAAGACTAATGAACGGACTCCGCGTAAAGACCACGGACCAATCGTCACTGTAGAATAAGTGCAGGTGTAAATTGGAAAACAAACGGCATGACCTGCAGTGCACACCGGCCCCACATCCAGGCACTTTGGATTCATTCGTTGCCGGATCAAGGGCCTCAAAGTAGGAAATGAGCACCTCCCTAAAGTTCCACTAAGTGATATGGGAGACTATAAATCATAAGACGCTAGTAACTAATTTCTGTCTGTCTTAGCCTCGCCAGTCAACCTCGATCTTCAGATCCAGATTCAGCGATCGACATTTCATCAGGCATCGGTTCTTATCTCCACCAACCCACAAGCAGGCGGGGCCATCCGCAAATGGAAAATCATCGTCAAGAAAACGGAACCCTATAAAGTTTATTATAATCCAGAGCAATACGAGGAACTGGCGACCGGGAGCAGTCAGAGATTCGACTTCCCGTTGCAGTTTCAACCCGCACATCAATATCAGGTGACGGTTGAGCCTCTGGAATGGTCTGAAGGATTTTACCAAAACCCGGACATCTGCGCCAGACGAACGGCCGAATTCAGAGCAGGTACAGGACACATATCTTGGCGTGAATTTTTTCTGTTTTATCTGTCTAGGAAGTTAAACGAAATTTGCTATTCACTGATAAGTTGGTCTGCATATAAAGTTGTTTGCTGTTCATTGTGTTGAAAACTGACAATATTGCATAAACCCTTACTGCGGTAGTACTAGTGGCTGGCTACCTGGTTGCGGATTTGACTAAGGGCCCAAGCTGGTCTCCCTAACGCAGCTTCTGTATGGCGCTGTGAAATTTTGTCGATTTACCTAGCATTTACTTTACATTTGCATTACATACACATTAATTTCACATTACATTTACTTTACAACTGTTATAGAACTAACCATTGAAGATATAAAGACTCTACATCGCGCTGCAGTAGGTCACACGGCCGGATACGGTAGCCTCCCCTGTCAGTGGATGTACCGAAACAAACCACCATACTATTTTCGGGACATACAACGGTATGACGGAGGGATAATGAAAGTGTACAGCAAGGACAACAGCGGCGATCCAGCGTCTCCGATAAACCTCCAGATCAAGGGACTCTTCTTCATGGCCAGCGTTGACAACAGAACAGGGAGGCCCCCGATGGATTCGCCTTTTGGATCGACACGCGTACACATACGGGCAGAGGAAATGCTACGGATGGCATCTAACCTGTACTTCGTCGACTACTACTGCATGCTTGGAAAATCCCACTACGTCACTCTGGTAATGACCAAACCAGGATCAGAAACGGACAAGTTCTGCACCGAGCGTCTAATGCCGATCAGTGTTCACGACAAGAGAGAAAACCCGTTTCTGTTCTACGATCAAGGTCGACTTCAAGTCTCGGCAGCACACTACCTCTGGGTGGAACTGCTGTTCACGGAGGACATCGATACTCGCATATGCGTGTTTAGGTACAACGTTCCAACGGTTGGGAAAGGTAGTTCGACGCCAGAAGGAATTCCTAAAGATCCAGCATGTCCGCAATGCAACCTTAACCGATATACCAGTTTTCCACAATTCTAGTTCTGTGTGCCACTCTTTGAACCATTTTATACCGCCTTTCATTTGGACTGTTCACTAAACGATAGGCTTATATGTAGTGTAACATAGCGCATCCTAACATAGCTGCATCGATTTTCACATCCAGGTGGAGCGATCAGCCTACGCTTGGACATCATTTCTCACCACCGTCAAAACCCATAAGCTGCTCCGGCCAGCCGCAAATGGAAAATAAGCGTCCAGACAACCGCAGACCACTGGAACTCAACGGTTTTGTTATATGGTCCAGCGGAAGAATTAGAAGAATAGCCATCCGAAAGCAGAGGTTCCGCTTCCCGTTGCAAATTGAAAATGTAACACTAAAAGTTTAGTCCTGTACTTTGTGCGTAGTCTTCGGATTTAACCGTATCACACGTTTTATTTGCTTATCAACTCTTTTCGTCCATTGTCAACCATTATTATATTGTCTCTTTTCCACCCTTTATAACTCCCTCCCTACAGAGTCCACAGCGTATGACGTCATAGTCCGACACTACAGACAGAGGTTTCTGAAGGGGTTACAATCTACATCCCACGCAGGAGCTTTTTGATCAAGTCCTTGGCGTGTGCCTTGGGTAACTTGTTTCTCCCAAAGAAGACTTGAAGAAATCGATTTCAGATCTTATATGTTTCCAGTACTTCGATTGGTTTCTCTGACCATTTCAATTTATATTGAACGATTCCAAGGATTACGATTTGCATTGATGCGTATATACGAATCTAGGTGAAGGAGAGGAGATGATATAGTGGAATGTAACAATACTCCATACAGTGGAACGTGCCAAAAATGTAATATTGCCGTCAACATGATTAATTTGATAATTTTTTGTCACGTGCTAGACAAAAGATGTCACCAAGCGATTGATCGAGCATAGGCCTAAGAATAACGGTGAGTCATCGAAACCGAAAATGCTAAAAAATTTTGTCACTCATTTGCGAAATAAGCGTCTGTTTTGTACGCGCAGAAGTAGTCAAGACAAAGTCCAGAGACGGACCACAAAGTGTAGGAAAAATTAATTATATGCCTCATCGTTGTGCGTGGATGTAACGTTTAGGAAAGGCGCAATTGTTGCTAACTACGGAAGACATCGTGAGATCGTAATTGTAATCGTAAGATCGAGATTTCTACATCGCCCAAAGAAAGCCGAGTAACTGGAAACAAGTAATTCACAAGACAACATCGATAGGCAGGAAGGGTTCGGTTTCAGGTCAAGATCCAAGAATCAGGCATCGGACATATTTACGACTAAAACTGGAAGCATTGATGGTGGTTTAATGTTGAGAATTTGAGACATAACTCTTTCGCTCGTTAGGCCTACCTTCAATATTTTTGCATTGAGGTATGCGCCCATATATATGTTCAATCGGCCAGCGCATCCGCTTTGGGCCAAAGTTGCCCTAAAGTTTTCTGACATTGACCAAACGTGTATTTGATAAATATGTTAAAAATTAGATTCACTGAAATATGACTACTTCAGTGACTATTATTATTATTATCTTCCTTCAACACCGCTCAAGTTAAACTTGTTAATCTTGCACGCACTTCCACAATGCGACGACGTACCTTCTCAGCGGATGAGCATTCCACCTGGAATAGTGTCTGTTTAGGCCAAGATCTTTTAACCCTGCAGGGACGCCTTTTGCACCTTCAACAAACACTTGAAACTGTTCTCTTTCCCCAGGGCTGGACTTGGAACGTCTCTGAGTAGTTACCCCAGAGGGGTGCTTTACAAATGGTGTGAATAAAAGAATTAGTGATTGAATGAATGAACGAATGAACTAAGGGCCATCGCATAGGTAGCCAACAATTAACAACACATTAACAATATAAATGGGAGGTTGAAGGCTCTCGCATTTAGACTAAAAATAATAACCAATAAAAGCAACAGAGGGACAGAGAGAATGTTTTGTAATGAATAATAATATAAATTAAAATAATAATAATAAATATTATAAAGAATATATATATATACTACCACTACTACAACTAATAATAATAACAATAATAATTTATTCGACATCACCAAAGACAGCCATCCCAGAACAATGCAATCCCTATTTTTTCAAATCTGAGGGAATATAAGTACCTCGGGTAAAAGAATAATATTAATGGTAATAGTAGTACTAGTAGTAGTCAAGACATCAGTCAATGGTCATTTCAAGTTAAGCCATGTAATCCAAAATCGTAATCCTGACAGCTGGAAAATCACAAGTCAGATTGCAGTGAGCAAACACGTTGAAACAGAAAAGACTTTTAGATCAGATGACAAAGCGCACGTAATTGGTCATCAAAATTTAATTCCACAACTTTAGACCGGCCACGGAGAACCCGAGAGTCCAAAACTGCCCTGGCGCGAAGCACATCAAGGGGGAAGTGTCCGCTGATCGAGTGCAATATTTGCTGGTATGGGAGGTCGTGTAAGCAAGCTGAGATAGGTCGGCTGATTGAAAAGCATCTGAATTAATAACAAATTTTGGAGAAAATAGAAAGAAGAAATACCAGAGAAACAGAAATATATAAAAACGATGTTTTAATAATGTGTTTTAGAGCAAAATGAATGAGGTCTATCGAGCTCTCGGTAGACTGAGGGTCAGAGACGTTCAGTTAAGTTCTACAGAGTGCATCGTTGACCGGGCATCTCGGCTGCTCAGCATCTACGGCTGGTCAAAGTGCCTGACCAGCGAAGTGGTCATTGCGTTTACCATCGTGGACGAAACTGACCATTTGGAATGGACATGCATGATCGACTATGTCCTCTATACAAGGGCTTCGGATACACCGTTCCAGGTGCAAATATCTAGTTCGTCGATTGACCATCAGTTTGTCGTGGCTACACAGGTACTTCGTAAGATTCCAGGCAGCTACAGAGGGGTATCAGATGAGGAGTGCTTCCAGGTGACATCTGAAAGCTCTTGCAAAGCCAAGGAGACTTTGAATAGCGATGCTCGGAATACTAGGAACTCTTCATTTCCAGGTAAGGTCTCATGAATTATTTCGCATGACTTGAGACCGACCATTTAGAAGACATTGAAGCACAGAGTGCATTCTTGACCGTTACATTATTATCACTGCACTTATCATTAAACAGCTTCGGGTTATTAATAGAATAGAGCAGAAAAGGACAGAACAAAATAAAACAGAAGTGAGGAGAGGAGTTTCAGTTAGATGAAATTAGTTTACATTAAACATTACATAAAACATTCTTCCAAAATTCTTATCCCGATTCTTCCTCTTCCCTCTCCAATCCGAAACATCATCAGCCGTAGTCGTCTGACTGTCTGCCTGTCTGACTTGGAAACCTTTCTGTCTATCGATTTTGCTTTGACTGAGCGCAATTGAATAAGCTAAAACCCGCGACTTGGCTTTTGTTGGGCGCTGTAGAAATCTCTAGCTTACTATTACGATTAGATCAAATAAGATTAGATTACATAAGTTTACAGTGGAATCAATTAGATTTTGGATTATGGATGAGATTGGATTACAGATCAGATTAGGTTAAATATACGTTAGGCAACAATAAGTAGGAGATATCCTTGTTACTAATGTTGTTCAGTGTTAGACGTAAGACCTCATCTTCGATCAAATGTTGGAATCAAAAGTGGAAAAGAGATGCTGCCGATTTTGATCGTTGGTTCTCGTCTGCCGACAAAGAAATCCAAGTCTTTCAGCTGCACTGGAGACATAGTCCAGCTGCTGATCTACCAGGGCGACAGCAAAAGAGTTTCGCGCAACAAGCGAGTTCACAGCATCGAGTTAGAACTTCAGTCCGTAGAACTGGAAAAGACGATGACACTGACTGTAGACGTCACAAAAGATGGAACATTGACAACCACAGCACAAGAACCGGATTACGGGATCATGATTCGCACAGTCGCTCCACGGATCATTGGTGAGTCTTGTGAGCTTTTACCATGCACGCATGCATCATTGGTGAGATGTTACTTTTTACCAGCCTAATAACTGCATCGATCTCCTTTCGTTCACTCTACGGTACAGTAAGAGTAATATTGCAACCATAATTAATTAGCCACGGCCTTTGAGAGAATCTTGAAGGACGTTATACATATATTCAGAGACATATATACATACATAAATACATACACACATACGTATACACACATACATGTATGCATATACACATACATACATACATACATATATACATACATACATGCATACACACATACATACACACATACATACATGCATATACACATGCATTCATACATACATACATATATTCATACATACATTAATACAGTACATACACACATGCACACATACATACACATATATTCATACATACACACATACATACATGCACACATACATACACACATACATTCACACATACATACACACATACATACACACATACATGAATGCATATACACATCCATACATAATCACATACATACATACACACCCTTTATTTCGATCTCGTTGTGTTACTGAGCTTTATAAATTGTATTATTATTATTATTATTATTATTATTATTACTATTATTATTATTATACATGATTACATACACATACACACACACTATTATTCTACATGCCTATGTAGAAACTCTTAGAAGCGAGCTCTCTGAGTTTGAAGGGTCTTTCAGCTGAGCCGTAAACATGACCACAGAATCCAAGCACAGGACGACTTTCAAGCCTCCCAAGAAAAAGTCCCCAGTGGCGTGGGATTGAATGATTTTCGGCTGAAACGCACCAGACGCCACTCGCATTCCAACAGTCAGGTAACAAACATTTCACCTGTGTTACGTGGCCCGACAAGACACAACAGGGTGCAGGTTCGAGCCTCTTCTGAGACGATTACTGTGTAAGGGACCTTGAGCAAATCCTTCACTCACAGTTGCTTAGCGCCATCAATCGATGCTTAGTCATTATACTGTGGCGCTTAATAAATGTAGAAATAGTAATAATACAAAGTGATTCGAACTTGATATGCCGAAGTACATGTTCCAAGCAGCCACGTCTGTTTGGCCGAAGGTTGGCCGGCATCGTGCCATGGTGGCAACTGTTGGCAGGGTATGGGCCAAACAAACTTGGCCGTCAGATGTGAAAGACAAATACATTTGAAGTTAATATGCAACCGTGAGCATATGAATGTTGTATTGTCTTTATCATTTATCTTATAGCTGCATCTTGTATCGTAATCGTAATCTCTAGATTTCTACAGCGCCCAACGAAAGCCAAGTCGCGGGAACCAGCTCATTCACAGGCGCTCAGTCAAAACAAAATCGATAGGGAAAGGGTCCGGTTCCAGGTCATGATCCAGAAGTCAGGCAGTCAGACAGTCGGACTGCTACGGTGGATGGTGTTTGAAATTGAAGGAGAGGAGAGATAAGGGGAAGAGGAAGAATCAGGATAAGATTTTTGGAAAAGAAGTGTTTTCAGTCTTGAGTGAAAGACTAGCGCAGAAACTGAAGGTGAAGTCTTGGTGAGTTCGTACGATAGATCAGATAATTGTATGCCTTGTTGTCTAGATGTGATCTGTCCCAAGATAGCCATCGATAACGAGGAACCTAGGTTGAGCGTGAAATGGACACGGGATGTTGGTATCGGGAAGAAGGCCGTTCTGGTCATCAGCACAACCTACCGTGAGATTCATCACTGGCGTGTATCGGTTGCTGAAGCTGGAGTTGCCATGGGCGACGGCGGACACGTGTTCCTTATTGCAAGGGATGAATTCACCCAACGATTCGAAATTCCATCGAGCATTCTGGAAGCTGGAGTCAGTTACGAAGTTACGGTGGAAGGTCTTCAGCTGATCGATGATAGAGTTGACTCGTCCAAGAACTTCAGACTTGTCTGCAGAAATTCTAAAACTACTTTATTACGAGGTATGGTACAAATATGTTAACGTATGAAGCATTTCGTTTGCAGGGTCTTTTCCAGTCTCCCACATCATCTACGAGTGTATGTATATAATGTACGTATGTAAGCATATATGTATGCTTGTATGTAAGTCTATAATTATGCATGTATGTGTGTGTAAGTATGTATGTATGTATGTATGTATGTGTGTAAGTATGTACGTATGTATGTATGTATGCATGTACGTATGTATGTATGTATGTATGTATGTATGTATGTATGACACAGGTGTGTATGTGAGGATATATCTTTTGTTAATATATTGTTTGACAACAGGCATAATCTTCTTTCAGCAAGGAATGCGTTCAGTAGTTTCCGGATGCCAAGTTCACGTCTCAATAGCCCGAAGTCCTCGGTTGAATCGCTGGATATTCCTTCGCGAAGATCTACAGGTAAAAGTTAGGCACACAATGCTAGTAGCATTGCCAATTTCTTAGCGATATCGTTAAAATTTTCATATCTTTTATCCAACACACAACTTACCGCAAAGATCCTCCCTCTCCCTCCCTCTCTGGTCTCCTGGCAACCGGACCTTTTACTTAATATGTCATTTCCGCATACACGCATACATTCCTTATCCTTTGTAATCTGCCTTCTGGTCTCGTAATCGTAATCGTAATCCCGAGATTTCTACAGCGCCCAACGAAAGCTGCGCCGCGGGGACCAGTTTATTCACAGGGGCTCAGTGAAAACAAAATCAATGGGCAAAAGGGTTCGGTTCCAGGTCAAGATCCAAGTCAGATGGAGAGACAGCGTGGCAGCTATGGGGGTGGTGGTGTTTGGGGTTGGAGAGGAGAGACAGTTAAGAGGAAGAAGGGGTGTCAGGGAGTTCACGGATCTCCGCTGCTTCAGTCCAATGGATTATGCTTTTGGAATGGATTTTTGCTTAGAAGCGACCATCAAGTATTATGATTACGCCGCTATAAAAGCTTCTAGGCTAGATTAGATTAAATCTTGAACAATCAATTTGACTTGACTAGATCTGCGATAAAGATGTTGTTGCGCCATCGATTGAAATCTTGTCTGTTATCATAATGGGGCTATAGAAGTTTATCGACTTGAGTAGTAAATACAAAAAAAAATAAGATATACTGGTAATTCTTAACTTGTCTGTTTTAGCTTCGCAAGTCAATATCGATCTGCGGATCCAGATTGAACGATCGACATTTCACCAGGCATCAGTTCTCATCTTCACCAACCCACGAGCTGCAGCGGTCATCCGCAAATGGAAAATCAGCGTCCAGAAAATCGCCACGACCACTGGACCTGTTGACTTGCGTTACAGTCCAGTGAAGGAATTTGAAGAAAGCAGTCAGAGATTCAACTTCCCGCTACAGTTTCAACCTGGATGTCGATATCAGGTGACGGTTGAACCTTTGGAATGGTCTGACCGAATTTACCAAAATCCAGCCAACTCGGTCAAACAAACGGTCGAATTCAGAGCAGGTACAGGACACGTATCTTGGCGAGATTTTTTCTTTTCTTCACTCTAGGAAGTTAAATGAAATTTGCTATTCACTGTTATATTGTTCTGTATATAAAGTTTTTTTTGTTATTGTGTTAAAAACTGACTATTTTGCATAAGGGCCCCTACTACGGTAGTAGCCTACTAGTGGCTGTTACCTGGTTGCGTATTTGGTTTGACTAAGCGCCGGTAATTAGCCTAAGCTGGTCTCACTGACGCAGTTTTTGTATGGCGTTGAGAAATTTTGTCGATTTACTTTAAATTTACTTTACATTTGCATTACACATACATTAGTTTCACACTACATCTACTTTACTTCTGCGTTACAGAACTAACCCTTGAAGATATCAAGATTCTACATGGCGCTGCCGTAGATCACACGTCCGCTTACGGTAACCTCCCCTGTCAGTGGCTGTATCGAAACAAATCACCACAGTACTTTGGGGACATACTTAATCACGGAGGGATAATGAAAGTGTACAACAAGGACAACAGCGGCGATCCAGCATCTCCGATTAACCTCCAGATCAAGGGACTCTTCTTCATGGCCAGCGTTGACAACCGAACAGGGCAGCTACCGAGGGATTCGCCTTTTGGATCGACACGCATCTCCATACAGGCAGAAGAAATGCTACGGAAGGCATCTAACCTGTACTTCGTCGACTACTACTGCATGCTTGGAAAATCCCACTATGTCACTCTGGTAATGACTAAGCCAGGATCCGAAACGGACAAGTTCTGTGCCGAGCGTCTAATGCCGATCAGTGTTCATAACAGGAACGAAAACCCGTTTCTGTTCTACGACCAAGGTCAACTGCGAGTCTCGGCAGCACATTACCTGTGGGTGGAATTACTGTTCACGGAGGACATCGACGTTCGCACTTGCGTGTTTGACCACAACGTTCCAACGGTTGGGAAAGGTAGTTCGACGCCACAAGGAATACCTAAAGATTCAGCATGTCCGCGGTGCAACCTTAAGCGATATTCCGTTTTTCCACCATTTTAGTTATGTGTGCCATCCTTTGAACTACAATGTGATGCTGTCTTTCACCTAGATTTGAAGAGACCACGCCATGTGTGCACTATGCTAATGGTGCTATAGAAGTTCTTATACTTGATTGAGAAACTTCGGCCTCTGAGTGAAGCTAACGAGGTTGACTTATCATTGTTCGTTCGGCGAATGAGTTAATTGGTCGGTTTCATATTCTTAGCATCAGCCTGTTTAATTCGCAAATGAGTGACTTGTATGCATGTGTGCATTATTAAGACAATTAATCTAGCGCCTTTTAATTACCTTTCAAAAAGAACTGTGCCAGAACAATACAGAGACTTTGATCAAGTTACTGGCTGTATGGCTGCCTTTCTAGCTTGTTGTTGTTGCACTGATAACTAAATATCAAAGTCCAAAATGAACAACCACTTTGGGGGATATTATAATTTATTTACGATTAATTATATTATAACTTATGTACAAGTGTCCTGGATCGGGAAATTCCAATTCGTTGTTTTCTGAAAAGCTGCAGGCATACAGACAGGCTTTCTCACTGATCGACCCGGATTGGACGTTATTTATAGACTCAAACCCATTACGCAATTTAGGTATTTCCAACAACTCGACACATGTGTATATTGTAAACAACTGTCCACCAGTGAAACCTCGAACAAGATAAGAACAGGTCGTCGATGGAAATATCATCGTCGTCGCCATCTTTACATTTCATTATACACAGCGATGAATTCGAAGACCCAGGCAAAAGCGCAGGCATGGGTTTCAGAAAGGGATGCGAACCAGCGGGGTTTCAAGAATCTTTGAAAGGGGGCCAAATAAGATAGGTTGCGATTAATTTCGCTGACAATTTTTGACGACCTTTATTGCTTATTAGCAGCTTTAATCCACTGCTTTGAAGCCAGTAGGAAACTTAGGTGCACCAAACTGTGTTAATCTTCCATGTGTTCAAATTTGGAGATTGAAGCACGCCCCGATTGTTGAGTGTGGAGTTTATGCTTCCCTCTGAAGAGGCCTTGGGGTGGACCTAAGTATCGAGCTTCCGGCCAGTACCTTCATTGACAAAGATAAGGTCGTGAACAAAAGTCATATCTGCAGCTGAGAGTTATTTACTGCGTGGGCACCTAACAATGACAAAGGCTGTTGGTAGTCCTATTTGCACTTGGCTTCGTCATGCGTGATGTCATCGTAGCACATATTTATCTAGCGCCATATGATCTACAAACGACAGCAGACGACTTCTTACTGTAGAAGGAAAGCCGCAGCAGAAACTAGGTCAAGCATCAGAAGACGCGTTAGAAAACCACCTTCACCTGTGCATTGCGCTACCGCACACCTGCACGTGGCACAGAATTAATTTCGGGGTAGGACGGTCCGTGCATGGGGACCCTAAATGGCGTGGCGCCCATTCAAACGGGCAGCGATGGTAAAGGATCTCACCCGATCAGTTCATTGAAAAATAAGCAGGGTCGAGATCATACGGTCGCTTTAGAAAAACTTTACCTTTACATTAACATTTACCTGCTTCATTCATTACGCGAGATATCGTAATTACTAGAGGTGTACATATCTATACGCAGATCTATACGCATTTGCATATGTATTTGCAAGTGTATATACATGTATGTTTATCTCTTGCGCACAGTGATAGTTAAACCGAAACTGGGAAAACTGGATCTCCAGCAGGCCTGCGGCTTATATGAGAGATATTTTGTTACATCATATCCAAAAATAGACCAAGCTAATCTCCTACAATGTATAACAACGTTTCAGAGCCCTATTTAATAGCAATCGCTTCGATTTGCCGAGCATTGTTTCAAATAAACTTCAAACGTGAGAGTTAATTGAAGGAAGGATACTGGAGAATCAGTTACTGAAATCGCCATTGCTTTAATGATCACATCTCAGGTGAGATTTGCTCAAACATTTCTGTCAGTTGAATCCAACAAAGACATGTTAATAACCACCAAAAGGGCAATAAGTTAACTATTTTCGGGATGCAAAAGAATCAGCAGAAGTTTAAAGAGCTCAGTCCCTTGAGCCAACCCTGAGGGGCAGCCATAGGTATCAAGTGTTAACATGTTATGAAATGTTAATTAAGTGTTAATATGTCAAGCATATTTCTTAATCTAGTCATATGACGGCGGGTGACTGGTCCTCTCCCTTGCTGTCTGATCTTCCCACCAACATCGTACCCTCAGTGTTCTCATTCTGTAGCCGAGTTCGCTAGAAGGCACAAACGGAACAGATATCTCGACAAATCTTTCTGTCCTGGAGGGGATTTGATCCTACAACCTCGGGGTTAATAGTCCAGCAAGCTAATCACTAGACTATCACGTACTTCAGTAATGCAGTGTAATATAAACTAGAGAAGCTGGTGATTACTAATCAACGCGTCCTTTTAACAATCCATGAATTTGGGGTTCGAATCCTGGTGTGTCACATGAAACTGACATTTAGTTGTTGTGTCTTGTGTCCCGTATGTAGAATGTTCTTTTGTCGTAATGTTATTGTCTTGGACTTCACGACTGAGATAATGCCAATGCCAGAAGAGAAAAGTCTTCTGAGAAAACAGGACCAACTACCCTAATTTCAGTTAAACTACCGGGCAACTGAGAGATGATTCCCTTATGAGATATATCATAGATGGTTGAGTGGAAGGAAAGAAAAGAAGAGGAAGATCTAGACAAAGGCTACTAGACTGGATTTTGGTGGACGGATACGGTAAACTGAAGGAGGAGGCCAAACAACATCAGGAATGGTGCCACTGGAGTTTCGAAACTGCCCGGAGACAGGAACTTGAAGAACACCGGGCAACTACGGTTGGATTAGCCCAAGCTGTTACATTACAGTACAGACTTATTTTAATCTAATCTAATTTGAAGATTTCGAGAGTTCCGATATCATAATACACAAGGTATCAATCGATGATCGTTTCAAGTGAAAGCTGTAAGCAAGTCGAAACCGACACATGCATGACACTGACGAAGCTGATAGACAGTCCGACAGCCCGACACTGCCCTAGTGCGAAGAACTATAGTATTGCAACATTTTATGAAATCAGGTTTTGAAAGTGAGACGTTGTGTTTAAAGGGAGAACATGGGTAGAATACTGAATGAAGAGGAACAAAGGCTAAGAATTATTGCCACGATATCTAGCGACGAAGATACTGGGCTGGTCAACATCAGCGGTTGGAAAGGCTACATAAGCAGCGAAACGTCCATCCTCTTCACGGTCGTTGACACCAGCAGCCAATTCAAATGGACACGCCTGATTGAACATTCATCAAAGAAGCACATGCTCAAGGTCAAGATTCCTAGGTCATCCGTACACCAAGAAATTTTGACGACTGCCGAACTACTACGAGAGAACTCTTGCGTAAATGACAAACCAGGGACGAGGCGCTTCACGGTTGAATCATCAAGCACCTACGTTGCCATACCATTGTCTGCAAACTGTCACCCAGAACTGTTGACGTCATTATGCCGGTCAGCAAACGAATCAAAGAAGGGTGGGTCCACTTGATATTCTTCATTATTTTTATGTTAAATCTTTGCATAATATTCCTCGTTGTACAGCTTGCAGCTGGAGTATCTGCCCGCTGGTTCGGTAAATATTCCTTCGGGAGAAAAATCTTCTGTTACTCTCCGTTAGTTACACGGGCCATAAAAGCAACTGCCAACTACACTCCCGATTATTAATTAAACAGCTAATATTAAATTCGTGGAACGACGTTTACTAATGAACGTAAATATATAAGTTTTAAATCCTAATACGTCATGAAATAAATGCTTACATCTGCAGTCGTGTCTAGATTAATTTCCTGGATATTTTTCCTTTACTTCACTTTCTCTTTATCCTAAAACTCTGAACTTGAAAATGTGCAATCTATGCATTTATTATTGCATGAAAAATATGGTGTCTGAGTCAAATGTACATGTGAAATAGTAATTCTCTTTGATAGGTTTGTCGACAAAGATAGCCTTGGAAATTGAGCGACAATCTTCCGACAAGGCCGTACTCCATCTGAGAAAGTCTTCGCGAGGTGTCGCTAGGTGGCTGATTACCGTCGAAGTACCGGAAGTCCCTGACCGGAAGGATTTCTTTCTTCTGTCGGCCGACTCAAAGACCACCGATTTCGAATTCCCGACCGAAGTTGGGCAAAAATACCACTTGGAGGCACTTGGACTGGATCGTACAGGAGGAGTTAACATCTGTCGGGGTTCCACGGACTTTGAAACATCTAAGCATGCCGCTGTCAACTCTGGTTTGGACTCCTTGGCTGGACGCTACGTGTGTGCGGGACCTCGTAAGTGATGACACTGTTATTTATCTTAGCATTACTTGTTTACTGATGAGCGTTTTTCCTTAATGGACTCAAGCGTTCACCATTTAGGCTAGCGTAGGCAGTGCTTTTGTGAGGTAGGTCTACTTAATGGGCGCTATATTATGTGATTAGTTACATACATTCATCTACATACATACATCCAAGCATATAGGAAAAGATGTATCCAAACTGATAGATGTATCCAAACCGCTTAACTATGTAAACATACATATCTCGCGTGCATACAACATCATGAAATGCAGCAGGCCAACCAATTTCAAATACTAAAGGTTCACCTCTGAAGGAGTGTACATAAAGAGGCTCAGATGGTGGAAGAAGCCTTTATTAAGCACAGCGCAGTAGTCAAGTTATGGTTCGATTCTTGAACTTTTACCGAAACAGTTTTAAATACGACAAGCTTAGGGCTATATGGCTAACGTTTAACATTTTATATTACTGTCTTCTTATTAATCTTTAGCCTCACACAGTTGCTTCGATCTTCTGATCGAGCAATCGACGTTCCATCAAGCATCAGTCCTCATCTCCACCAACCCACAAGCTGTTCCAGCCATCCACAAATGGAAAATAAGCATCCAGAAAACAAAACCTGTTCGGTTTCGTCATAATCCGGTGCAAGAATACGTCGAATTGGCAACCGGAAGCAGTCAGAAGTTCAACTTCCCGTTGCAGTTTCAACCCGGCCATCGATATCAGGTGACGGTTGAGCCGGAATGGTCTGACGGGATTTACCCAACCAGCTCCACAAAACGCACTGTCGATTTCAGAGCAGGTAGAAGCCACGGGTTATCGTTGCTTAAAATTAGCAGCCAGTACTAATCGTAATCGTGATCGTAATTCCAAGATTTCTACAGCGCCCAACGAAAGCCGCGCCGCGGGGACCAGCTTATTCACTGGCGCTCAGTCAAAACAAAATCGATAGGCAAAAAGGGTTCAGTTTCAGGTCAAGATCCAAAAGTCAAGCCGAGAGACAGCGTGGCAGCTATGGGGGTGGTGTTTGGGGTTGGAGAGGAGAGAGAGACAAGAGGAAGAAGGGGTGTCATGGTACGATCTGTGAAAGAGGAATGTTTTGAGTTCTGAGTGAAAGGCCGAAGCAGAAATTGCCAGCGGTGGAGCATACTAGTCTCGATGCAGCCAATGGGCATATTTTAACAAATGCATTACTTATCTACTTGCCTGTCACCAGAAAATATTTTTTCATCTTCTGCTTTTAACGGCCACATTATAACGTCTGGCTAACGGCAACAGTAACTTGGCTTTTTAACCAGTAAATGGGAATCGCATCTTCTGCGAATTGCTTAATAACATACCTGTTCTCGCACACTCACATCCAGAAATTTGGTTAGTCTGCAAAAAGGCCAACGTAGCCTTTTGTAGGCCTATATATAGGTCTTTATATAGGCCTATATAGATTTATGTCACGCCTGTAAATGTGGGTGTTTTGAACTCATGGGAACAGATAAAAGTCAACTTTGGAGAAATGTTTGTTTTGTTTACAGAGCTATCACTCGAGGACATACGTGAACTACACCGCAGAGCCGTTGATCACGCTGCGGGGCTGAGCTTACCCTGCCGTGTTCTGTATCGGAATAAAGACCCCGAATACTTTGACGAGATCCTCAAGGAACATGGAGGGATAATGGAAGTGTACGACAAGGACAACAGCGGTGATCCAGCATCCCCGATTAATCTCAAGATTAAAGGACTCTTCTTCATGGCCAACGTTGACAACAGAACAGGAAAACCATTAAAGAAATCGTATTTTGGGTCGAGACGCATCTGCGTTGCAGCAGAGGATATGCTACCGATGGCATCCAATCTATACTTCGCCGACTACTACTGCATGAGCAAAAGAGGATTGCACTACGTCACGTTGGTCATGACAAGACCAGAATCCGAAGAAGACAAATTCTGCTTCAAGAGGCTTTTACCGATCGATGTCAACGATCGAAGCAACAATCGTTTTCTATTTTACGACGATCAGCATCAGCTCCACGTTGCGATCAAAGACGATCTTAGAGTGGAATTGCTGTTCACGGAAAACCTCGATATTCGCCGATATTCATTAAGAAACGTGAAAACGAAGGGGAAAGGCAGCTCAACGGCCGGTGGAGTTCCTAAAAATGTCGCTTGCACACAGTGCAACCTCCCCAAACTTAGTACTTCTCCAAAATTCTAGAACATTCCACGTGCCACTTGTTCAAACTAGATTAAGATCGTCTTCTACCTCCGGTTAGAGGGTCGATAATGCTTCCATATTTCGAAGTCGAGCCCTCCGACTGTAGAACTAAACAACTAGGGCTACATTAGTTTCATCCAAATGACTGCCGACAATTTCGTTGAATGGTTTGCATCTAATGAATTAGACAGACAACATTAATCACATGCATGAATAGCAAATCTACTGATGGAATTTTGAGTATATCCTCAACTCTCGTTTTCTTAGGCGTCTTGACGTACGTTTTAAACATAACTTTGTAGCATTATGCTGTTGAAGAATGGTTTTGTGATGCTTGTTGCTTTCTAAAACGTTTTAAAAACCTAGTGACTTTGCAATCCAGTATGGAATTAGCCTTTCATTAGATTACATGGAATATCGACAAATCTCTGCTAGGAGAAAATGTGTGTAAAGTTCTCTTGAACCTCGAGGTTCATCAGGTTCACTAATCGTTGATCGTTCCTGATAATGATCCATTGAAATATTGCGCAAAACATTTATACAGTAGGTCGATGATGAAGATAAAGTTTTGTAAACGTTTGCGCTCCGTGGAATGAAGCCGCCGTTAGCTGTCGGGGCAGCCCGGAGGAAAGAACTGAGGATTAGCCGAGTGAAGATAATGGGTTCGAATCCTGATCGGTCGAACTTGCAGTTCTACTTCGTACAGCATCCGTTCCATAATAAGTGGGCAGTTTCGAACTCAATCTTGGGCTTCTGAGAAGGACAGGAAGTTGCTTAAATTCTTCTGCCGTTCGATCCCCAGACGGCCAAGAGTTGTCCGTGGCGGTTGGGTGGGCAGCTACCCCCTTTGAGAGAGCGTAAGGGTTCGTTGTGGCTATCCCGACAGACTTATCTTCATCTAAATTCGGGCGCTGCATAATATCTGATGTAGGCGCTACACGAATCCCATCTAATTTATGTTCTAACTCAGCTTGGCGCTGTAATAAGTCCTCTCGCAATTGAACCTGGCGCTCTATCAGTTTATTCTGGCGCTCCATAAATTCTTCTCTCAGTGAAGAGAAAGAGACAAGTAAGGACTCTACCACTTTACCAAAATCTGATTCAGCCATGGACGTATCTATTTGTGAATTAATATTAAATTTAGCCATATCTTTCGTTTCACAAGTTTATTCTTAACTATTAAAATCAATCTTATCTATTACTCCTTATCTACTTTAATCCTTTACGAATTATAACTTATTTAAACCTCAAGAATTCTAATTTACAGCAATCGTTAAGTCGAACTCTAAACCTATGGGCTAATAGAAAACTGGCAGTCTGACATGAGCTCAAAGAATTCGCCCATAAATTAAATAGAAAAGAAAATGTTCAACTCCCTGATTTTTTTGTTTGGCGAACGAGTTCAAACGATCTTGTCTTCAGATCACTTATTTGATAAGTTAATTGCCTTTGTGTATGCATGTATTTATCAAGCATGGATTTATCAAGTCTTTCAAGTACCTCTAAAAACCAACCGTAGAAGTGCAGTACAGAGACTGATTAAGTTACCGTCTGAATGACTGACGGAGTAAGTGACGGTCTGATTACATTGATAACTAATAATTAGTTATCTGCCAATTATTGGCAGATTGTAAATGTCAAAGTTCAGAATGAACAGCCATTTCGAATGTTTATAAGCTACTTATCTATAATCATACTCGTTTTTCACGTCTCCTTGATATGGTTGTAATTAGTCGCAATTTCTCGGAAAGCCGCATTCCTGCAGCCAGACTTTCTTTCTGACTGGACGCTATTTAAAGATTCGAAACCACAATACGCATGGGTTTTCCCACCAAAACTCTGCACGTATGCATAGCGAAAATGACTGTCCACCTGTAAGATCTGGAACAAGGTAAGAACAGGTCGTCGTTGGAATTATCGTTATCGTCGTCATTGTCGTCAATATATTGCATTGTATTATATTACATCACACATTATGCTGACAGCGAAACGGGTTTGAAAGCAGGGGTAGCTGGTAACGGATCAAGGAAGTTTTGAAAGGGGCCAAGTTGGCCTAGGGTAACAACGTCGCGCTTTATTTCCTCGAAATTCTTTGACCATCTCTTTGTGCTCTGTATCCTTTTTTATGCCGCTGCTTCGGACACTAGAATGAAATTTCGGCACACCAAAATTGTAATCTTCCAGGTTAAAAGACGGCCGGGGTAAATGCAGGCACCCAGATTTCAGGGGAGAGGTTAAAGCCCTTCTAGGCCCTTCGATTCGATTCTAGTCCTTACGTGGACCTAATTTTCATGTTTAAAGCCAAAACGTTCGAGGTCTTTGACCAATGTGGTACAATGCAGCCCAACCCAGTACTGTACATTTAAGTACTGTACATTTAAGTACTGTACATTTAAGTACTGTTCATTTAAGTACTGTGTTCGGTTGCATTGTGTTGCGTTGTAGTGTATTGCAACTGTACTCCAACGGTGTCCTGGTTTATCGGAAAAATTCCACTGACTTGACGCAGTTGCTGTCCTGCATTTACCTTTATATAGAAATTTCAACGCTTCGGATTACCCATGATCTCTTGTTTATCCCTCGCATGCGAACTGCCCAGTCCAGAAGCTTCGCCTATGTCGGTCCCACCTGCTGGAACCGTCTCTCTCGGGATCTGCGACTCGAGCTCCTCTCTCTTCCCTCTCAGGGTTTCGCAGGCGCCTGAAGACTGTACAGTGATTTTACTTGTTCGGGTCGGGAGCGCCCCTGTCGAATTTACTCTCTAAGAGGCGCTTTATAAAACTTAAATTACAATTACAATTACTGCATTGTATTGTAACAGAACCTTGGTGTTGCCCCTCTTAAGAGCCTCTTACTGTAGAATAACAGAGGTATGCATTCGGAAGAGTTAGGAAGGGGCGGATAGTTATAGGCTGAAGTTTACAAATTTTCCGTGTATAGCGGCCATTTAGCATACACTTATGGCAACACTTAGACGGGGATCAAGCTGTGAAAACTACATTTCGAACTATTAAATCGTGTATTTTCGCATTGTAGACTTGCGTACAAATTGCATCGTTTGAACAACTCCTCTTAGCACTGAACAATGTTCTGTTCAGACCTACCAGTTGATTTCAGTGCCACAAAGGGCCACTGTTACAACTATGACTGCGGGTTGTTGAGTCTGCAGTACTGGAGGTCGTACTATAGTCACGGAAATCGCATCATATTTACTATATCTGACGAAGACGATCATTTAGAGTGGGTTTGTTCCGCTAGCGGGAATCCTCTGGAAATCAAGATTCCACGGTCGTCGATATATCATCGGATTTCGGTGACACCGATGATTCTCCAGGATGATTCTTATGCAGGAAGCGTGGACGAAGACATCACCAGAGACTTCCGGATCATCGCAAAGCGTTCCGTTGCTGCGATCGATTGGCCCCCGGTGGACTGTCCAGCGGAAGAACTGTCCAGGAGGATGTCATCTCTACACATAATTCTAGCAGATGGTACTCCCACCTACTCTGCCACTCACCCCTTCAATTCGGAGTTTCGTGCAAATTAATTTTCAGTGGATTCAAAAAATTGATATCCCGTCATTAATTATCAGTTATTAATTAGAAACTTCCATCGCGCCGTTTTCTAGTTTACAAAGCATTAAACGATTACACACCAAATCCAAGCCCCAGTCAGGTCAATGTCCAGAAAGTCAGTGCACTGAAACTGAGACAGCCTACGGTGGATGAGCCAAGTGAAAATGTAAGTCTTTAATCGAGAACGAAATTTCACCAGAGACTGAACAGAACGAACAGGGATGCAGGAAGTGAATTCCAAAATTTAGGTCCAACCGGAAAAGCTTGTTCACCAACAACCGTTCTTGTTTTTGGTACAACCTGAGAAAGGCATTCATATGACCTGGGTTGAATAAAGATAAGTCTTGGGCATGAGGACTGATTCTAAGTATTGTGGTTGGCCAAGGTTCAATGTTTTATAAACTATAAGCCCCATTTTGAAGCAGATTCTCTGACGAGCAGGAAGCCAATGCATAGGGGTTATGCGCTCATATTTGGACATATCAGTTACGGCTGTAGATGAAAGTTCTGAACTTTTGGAGTTTCTACAGGTCTGACTAGTTAGAAGCGAGTTACATTAATCAAGGCGAACAGAGACTAATGCGTTTGCCAGAGATATGAGACATAACGCCTAATCCTGTGTATGTCACGAATAGACATATATGATGTCTTACAAATACCATTTACATAGTCGGCGAGAGACAGTAGAAACAAAAACCATGCACAAAAACGTGCAGCAGCACCCAACTTATCCAGTTTCCAGCATTTAGGCCATTCAAACTTCTTAAGATGCTGTGGAGTGCTTAATAGTAAAAATACAGTTTTCGAATGGTTAAGGAGGAGATTATTTGCCGCCATCCAAGACTGCACCTCCTCAAAGGCAGCGGTCAACAGCTTCACAGACGAATGACAAAAGAAATGTAAATTTGAGTATCATCAGCATAGAAATGATATCCCAGTGAACGAATGTCTAGTAGTGTACCTAATGGTGTAGTGTATAGTGAAAACAAAAGAGGATCGAGCACAGATCCCTATGGAACACTATATGTCAACAAAGCACTTGACAAATAATTACCGTTTATAAATACTGATTGAGTGCGTGGACTGAGATAGGTATCAAACCAATTTAGGACAGGACAAGAAATATCAAGCTTCAATTGAGGTAGTGATCAAGATTCATTAAAAAAAAAGCCCGGTCGAAAATCCGATGGGTCAGAGTTTTCTTGTGTATCTTCACAGTGCATTGCATCCTTCTTTAACCTTAATTCGAAACCAAATGTTAAGGCATTGGGTGGATTAAAGTGCCATCCTCTTTTCACTAATAGCATTCAGTAAATTGCGACCCTTAGAAGAAATTTCTTTAGGATCTGTTACAGACAGTAGACTTACTACACAACTGAAATTTTCAAATGTTCATGTGAAATTTTTCTTCAGTTCCAGACTTACGACCACGCCTTAGACGGTCTATTGTCATGGCGATTGACAACGGTCCGACTCAGAGGCTCTTTGAGCACGGTTCGTCTTTGCCGGCCAAACAGTCGCACGAGTTTAGCTCAATAACGAGCTTATTCTGCTTAGAACTCTTCCAGGAAGTCCGATGCGGATATGACATCAACAACAGCAGCCTAAAGAAGCTGAACGTATCCTTCAGCACTGCTGCTATTGGATTACGTCACGGTTCAGTGAGTTTATCAATAAGCGAAGACGGTACCGCGGTAGCTACCGTCAGAGAGCAAAGGGGCGATTACAACCGAGCAGTGGAACTATGCGTTGGTATGTCGCAGTGCATTTTGGTATGTGATATTTTGTTGTTGATGCAGTCTGCGAAGGAAGATTGCAATTTGTTTAGGGGAAAGGGAAAACTTTCCACTCAGTGATCCAGATTTCAGGCTACATTTCTCACTGAAGATACATTCTCAACAAACATCTCGCTCCATGAATTTCCCTCCCAAATGCTGCCAACGACACTCTCGCCTAGCTGTATAAGATTAGATTAGACTAGACTAATGTTTTAATATTAGCATGTTGTATGCATATTAAGTTTTTCTTGTGTTCTCAAATACTTGTAAACCGATGTGCGATTAGCTATTGGTTAATAAAGAATATACTTACTTACTTAGATCATATTAGACTAGATTAGATTAGATTAGATTACGTTAGGTCAGGTCAATGACCGGTCAAGTCAGTTGAAGTCAGGCTAAATCAGATAAGATCAGATCAAATCAGGATATATTAGACTGGACTTGGGTTGGATTGGGTTGCACTGGACTGGACCAGACTAAAGAACTCCGTCCTTGCTGTTTTCGGGTGGTACCATCCCCCCAGCCTAGATAATCCCGAAGGGTGACTCTAATCATCTTCGCTATCATGGCACAGCGTCGTTAAGCAACAACTATTACCAGACTATGTTAGAGATATATAGTTTTCCCCTGTGATTTTGTTCTTTTTTCTTATTTCTTTTTTTGTTCTTTAATCAGACGTCATTTGTCCCAAGATAGCTGTCCACGGGAGTGAGCATCTCAGTCTGCAGCTTCAACCTGGAGAAAACAATGATGCAACAGCTTTTATCGCATATGACGTACCTGCTTCCATCGATCGATGGCTAATATCCATCACCAAGACTAACGATCCATCAGTTGGCCGCATCTTCTTCGTTCCAGCCTCCGGACCCTCACTACAGTTTCTCATACCTTTCGATGCTATTGCAACCGAATCCGTGGCAACGGACATCACAGGAACCGATGCTGTGGCAACCGACATCAGAGCAACTGATGCTGTGGCAACCGACGTTACAACAACCGACGCCGTAGAAACTGAAACCGTGGCAACCGGAGTCAAGGCAACCGACAGCGCTGAGTATGACGTAGAGGTTTCTGGCCTTCAACTGCTTGACAAGGACAGCTGCCACGACGTCTCTAGAGTGTTGTGCAAGGCCGTCACCAAAGTTACAAGACCCGCGAAAGGTGTAATACTCATACCTAGCAATCCAGATTAACATGGGTTGTTTCATGAATCATTTCTAAACAAATGGAGAATAAAATAATTATATACTGGGGCACTGAAGAGAAAAACGCATAAATACCCTTTTCCCATTAGACAATGAAATATAATACAATAAAATGCAATACAACACAATGCATTACTATACCCTGAAATGCAATACCATGCAAAATATTACAGTGCAATAAGAATACGGTAAGACAGAGCATAATTGAGTACAACTTAAATTTTGTAAACTAGTTCAAAGGTGAACTTCTGAATCCAGGCAGCATAAAATTGATATTGGTGTTATTTAGGTATTGAAGTGAGCAAAATTCAAGATTTAAAGATCGAGGTCATTCGACGAAGTTTCCATGAGGTCGTAGTATCCGTTCCATCTGGAATACCAGCCGCAGACCAGTGGATCTTGACAGTCGAGAAGCTAGCCACTCGTCGGGCAGCAATACTTTGTCCGCGGCAAATCAAACATTTAGAAGCCCCTGCCGTACTGGAAGACCAGAAGATTGAGGTGCCACTACATTTCCAAGCGGGGGATACATACGGCTTGGTGGTCGAAGGACTTCGTCAGGCAGCTAAAGTCTACCGAGGGGTCGCTGAATTCAGAGCAGGTAGGCCTATATGCTAATCTTAATCGTAAGTGCATATTTATATATCGCCTCTTTGAAAAACTCATCACAGGTGCAACCAACGGGACAACACAATACCGTGATCAAACAGAATGGTCTTTCCTGCGAAATAGAGACAGAGAAAGCACCAAAAGCTCGTGTCGCAGGTTGCATGAAAGCCTGTTCCAAAATGAGGGGCTAACCACGACGAAGTTACCATGTGTCGCAGTCGAAGTAGGAACAGGGCTGTTTAATAAAACTCCCCAGAAGTGTCTCCGACAAGACCACACTCTTATAGAAAGGTTTTCAAGCGCTGGCGAAATAGAGGCAGAGAAAGGAGAAGCTCGTGTCGCAGGCTGCATGACAGCCTGTTCCAGAATGAAGGGCTTACAACGACGAGGATACTGTGTGTTGCATTGAGCAGACATAACCAGCTGTGTCGCAGAGCGAAGAGTCGGTGACCTCGGTAGATTAACAACGCCTGTTTTGTCCATATATTGATTCATATGGATCAACTTAGTTTTCATTCAATGTAACATTTTCTAATTACTCTATATCCTCTTGCTTTTGTGAAGTAGTTTTTGACTTATTAAGCTGTACAGATGAGAAATGTAATTTCTTAGATTACAATACAGTGCAATTTCACATACAATACAATTAGAAATGTAATTTCTTAGTTTACAATACAGTGCAATTTCACATGACAGTTATTACACAGTTATTAAACTGTTTTTTACATGATGTAGTGTTTAACATGCTGGTTTTATACGACATTAGTATATAATTAGTCATATGGTTGCGCCATTAATTGTGTGATTTTACACTTGACATCATTTTTCCGTTATGGTCCAGAGAACACAGTTGACGAGATTCGAACCCTATATGCAAAGGCATTGGCATTCGCCGGAGAAGATCACTATGCCATGTGTCGCTGGCTTTATCGGAACAAATCCCCGAAGTACTTCGAAGACATTCTGAAACACGGAGGCCTAATGCGAGCTTACGACAAGGACAACAGCGGGGACCCTGGCAATCCGATCAACCTCAGGATCAAGGGCCTGTTCTTCGCGGCCAGCTTGAGCGACGGTTCCACGACCGGCGAACCGAGACCCATCTCGCCTTTCGGTTCCGCTCGGCTACTCGTTCCAGCCCAGCAACTCCTCGCGAAGGCACCGAACATGTACTTTGCCGACTTCTTTTGCATGGGTTCCAGGTACAGAAGGCCACCGTACCACTACGTCACCCTGGTACTGACAAAGACGGGGACTGAGGCGGACCGACTTTGCGCGGAGCGCCTCTTGCGGATCGATATCAACAACCCGACCGAAAATCCATTCCTTTTTCGGAGAGACGAGCAGCTCATGGTTTCGACAAGCGACCATTTACTCGTCGAGGTCATGTTCACACTCGATTTAGACATTGTCGTACCAAATTACAAAATAGAACAAAATATCAGGATAGTCGGCCCAGGAACCACAACGCCCGGTGGACTTCCAAAAGTCAGTACGTGTGCCGTTTGCAACTTGCTTTCTCCCGAGGAAAAAAGAAACCTTCAGTTTTTCTAAAGAAGTCGCTTGAAAATCCAACAAGTTTTCACGACCCCCCACCCGTAGCTGGCCCGATTTCTGGTATCCCTGACCTGTTCGATTTCAACTGGACTTCCCAACAGATAACGATTTTTGACTAGGGAGTCACCTGAAGCTACCATCAATTGATGTGTTGTGAAACGTGGACAAGATGACGAAGATAATAGTTTTAACAGAAGTGTAGATTTTATTATTTAGTTTATTTAAGCTATATTCGTTTTTTTAACTTGTCTGAACTATATTATTAATCCGTTAGGCCGAGCTATCATTAGTAGCGGAATGACTACCGTATATGACCCACCGTAGCCTAATTTCTACCCACCGTAGCTTATGGTTTCTCTGACCTATCGGAATTAGACCCAGCTTCTCCAATGGATTATAATTTGGGATTGGAGATTGCGATTTTGACTCGAAGCGACCATCGACTGATGTCTTGGACATTATTGACAACGGTGCTATAGAAGGCTTTAGATTAGATTAGACTAATTTGAACACGTCTGTAGCAATAGGAGACCGATAGAAAGAGACCCGAAGAACGGACAGGTGCCCGCTGAATGGATTGTGAATGGGGCAGAAATGCCTGACTGACAGGTGGAGGTGAAAGACGAAAGGGGAGTGAAAGAAGTAAATGACAGGCGAAATGGGATAGAAGAGAATTCGCTAAGTGAAAGTCAAGCGGGCAACATCCGGAGAACAGAAAGTAAAAAAATAATAAACGGGCTGACCACAAGTAGTCATTGATCGAAGCGAATCGCGGACTCTTGAAGCTATTGTGTTGCAAAAGTCGCTGTAAATACGTTGTACATATTTGTTAATATACGGAAAACCAAAAGCACGTCTTTTTATCTTCGGACGATTCCGGACCCACCAGCTACAAAGTAGACCCGAGTCCCCCGAAGGTTAATCCGCTGAACTCTAGAACCGCTCGCCACCAAGCAACCCGAGAAAGATTGCGGGTCCTTCTGTCGACAAAGACGAGAGGGGGCCCTAAATGGTGTGACGCCCATTCAGACGGGTAGCGGGGGTGAAGGATCTCAACCAAGCAGGGTCGAAGCCATACAGTCGCTATAGAAAACCGTGTACATTTACACCTTACATTTACAACCACAACAAAGTCGTTTTTCTTCCAGTACAGATGCCCTATGTAGTATGGTAACGGCGCTCTAGAAGTCAATAGAGTAGATCTGGTTGGCTGGCTGGGTGAATGACTGACTGAATAACTGACTGACTGAATAACTGACTGACTGACTGACTGATTGACTGACAGACTGACTTATTAAGATACTTGCTGTCTGGGCTACTAATTACACTTTTAACTAACTGGCAGATTGCACATGTCAGACTTCAGAGTGTACAGCCACATATTTGGAATACAAATGAATAAATAAATAAATTAATTAATTCATAATTAATGTTTGGGGTTGGAGAGGAGAGAGAGACAAGAGGAAGAAGGGGTGTCAGGGTACGATCTGTGAAAGAGGAATGTTTTGAGTTTTGAGTGAAAGGCCGAAGCAGAAATTGCAAGCGGTGGAGCATACTAGTCTCGATGCAGCCGCTGGGCATATGGCTTATTAACAAATGCATTACTTACCTACTTGCCTGTCACCAGAAAATCTTTTTTCATCTTCTACTTTTAACGGCCACATTATAACGTCTGGCTAACGGCAACAGTAACTTGGCTTTTTAACCAGTAAACGGGAATCGCTTCTTTCTTCTGCGAATTGCACCTTGCTTAACATACCTGTTCTCGTGCACTCATATCCAGAGATTTCGTTAGTCTGCAAAAAGGCCAACGTAATCTATTGTAGGTCTGTATATAATCCTATATATTTATGTCCCGCCTGTAAATGTGGGTGCTTTGAACTCATGGGAACAGATACAAGTCAACTTTGGAGAAATGTTTGTTTTGTTTACAGAGCTAACACTCGAGGACATCCGTGAACTACACAGCAGAGCCGTTGATCACGCTGCAGGGCTCAGCTTACCCTGCTATGTTCTGTATCGAAATAAAGACCCCGAATACTTTGACGAGATCCTCAAGGAACATGGAGGGATAATGGAAGTGTACGACAAGGACAACAGCGGTGATCCAGCGTCCCCGATTAATCTCAAGATTAAAGGACTCTTCTTCTTGGCCAACGTTGACAACAGAACAGGAAAACCATTCAACTATTCGTATTTTGGGCCAAAACGCATCTGCATTCCAACAGGCGAGATGCTACGGATGACGTCCAATCTATACTTCGCGACTACTACTGCATGAATACAATGGAATTGCATTATGTCACGTTGGTCATGACAAGACCAGGATCCGAAGCAGACAGATTCTGCTCCAAGAGGCTTTTGCTGATCAGTGCCCACGATCGAAGCAACAATCCTTTTTCTTTTACGACGATCAGCATCAGCTCCAGGTTGCGACCAAAGACGATCTTAGAGTGGAATTGCTGTTCACGGAAGACCTTGACATTCGCCGATACCCATTAAAAAACGTCAAAAAGCGTGGAAAATGGAGCTCAACCCCCGGAGGAATTACTAAAAATTCTGCTTGCACACAGTGCAACCTCCCCAAACTTAGTCCTTTTCCAAAATTCTAGAACAATCCGTATGCCACTTGTTCAAACTTGATTCAGCTCGTCTTCTTCCTGCGGTTAATGGAACGATCAATCTTCTATATTTTGAAGTCGAGTCATCCGGTTGTAGGGCTAACTAACTGGGGCTACATTATTTTCATCCAAATAGACTGGTTTTGTCTAAACAAATATAGCAGGTAACTTTATTCGCATGCATGTATAGCAACTTTATTGATGTGTGTTCAGGTCGATTTACCTTCTATTGTTGCCAGATCAACCGAATCAGTTTTTGTTACTTGAGAATTCTTCGCCTATAGATAAATTCACTTGAAGAGTGCAGCATACAGAAACGCACCGCCTATACGGTTATGCGATAGACCGTCGACTAATGCGACTCTTCAATCTTCTTATCATTCAGAATTCACATTTACCCGCACAGTTTCATTTGAAATGTTTATTGCTCAGTCGAGTATGGGTTTTTGCCATAGTGTACAACTTTAATGTTAAAACGCACAAGTGTGAGAATGCATATGTACACGGTTTTTATATAGTGACCGTATGACCTCGACCTTCCTCATTTTCAAGGAACTCATCGGGTGAGATCCTTTACCACCGCTGCGCGCTTGAATGGGCGCCACGCTATTTAAGGTCCTCGTGTATGGACCGTGCCAGTGGCGTAGCTAGTCTTCCGAGGGCCCTTGTGCAAACCGAACTTTGGCTATTTTGCTTTACGTAAATGAGCAACCGGGCCTTGGCCTCTTGAGGCTCAGGCGACCCCTGGCCTCGTGGGCCCTTGTGCTTTGCACAACCTGCTATTGCTACGCCACTGGACCGTGCTAGTCCGATATTTAAATCTCTGAAAATATAGCCACTATCGGTATGCGAACCGGCATCGTCATGTGCAGAGGCGCCTTGACGTAAGCTTTAACCATAACTTTGAAGCAAAATGCTGCTGCAAGAATGGCTTAATTATGTTTATTATTATGCTTGTTGCTTTCTAAACCTCACTAATCGTAATCGTAAACTCCAAATTTCTAAAACACTACTTAAAAACTAAGCGCAGGGCACCAGCTCACTGGTGAGCGCTGCATCAAGTCAGTGGGGTTGACCAAAGATGCCATGTCAACAACCAAGTCCGGCGGTCAGATAACCAGAGAGAGAGAAGGGGAAAGGAACTTTTATGGTGGGTTGTGTTTAATCTGAGAGAAATGGGAAGACAGGTGTTTCAATGGATCAGGGAGGGATTTCTTTAAAAAGTGAGACTGAATGAGCTGTTGCAAATAAAGTCATCAGTAGAAGACACCTCGACTTAAGGCTGCCATGTCACACCCAGTGTGCTGATTCGAGTCTCCAATCAAATCCTGTATTTTATTGCATGTATTTCATCAAACACGTAATACAACGCCTTTATATAAATCTCAGAAACAACTGCACGAGTACAGCTCAGAGGCTCTGATCAAGTTACTGTCTAACTGACTCACTGACAGACTAACTACATTGAATAACTAACTGGCAGATTGCAAATATCAAAGTTCAGGATGAACAGCCACTTTGGGATATTTTATATGCCACTTATTATGCTTATTTCTCACGTGTCCTGGATCAGAATAAACAGCCACTTTGGGATATTTTATATGCCACTTATTATGCTTGTTTTTCACGTGTCCTGGATCAGAACAGCCACTTTGGGATATTTTATATGCCACTTATTATGCTTGTTTTTCACGTCTCCTGGATACTAAGTCATAAATTCTTGAAAAGCTGCAATCCTACATTTAGGCTTTCTTCATGACTGGACGCTATTTAAAGACTCAAAACCACATTGCTCTGGATTTGCCCAGAACTCTGCAAGTATATATAAACAGTGAAAATGACTGTCCACCTGTAAGATCTCGAACAAGGTAAGAACAGGTCATCGTTGGAATTATTGTTATCGTCATAAATGCATTGTATTACATTACATTTTTTGACGTCGGCACGGGTTTAGAAATGGGTTGGGGAGTCAGTGACGGATCAAGGAGGTTTTAAAGAGGAACCAGTCCATTAAATCTCACAACTTCTAATCTTTTTTGCTATGTATGTACGTATGTATGTATGCTTGTTTGAAGTTAAGTATTTATTTGTGTATTTATTTGTGTATGTATCTATGTATGTATGCATGTATATATGTATGCATGTATGCCTGTATGTGTATTGCAATTGTAGTTAGACATTTTTAGAGCGCCGCTTCGAAAGAAACTATTCAGAAGCTCTCTCTGCGCTAGCTTTAACGATATCATTGCTCAGATAACACTGGCCAACACATAATTTGTTGCCTCAAATGTTAGAACTGTTTCTGGGTATATTTGACCTGCTGATTCCAGAAAAGGCACCAGTTTTCTCCCAGCAGGTCTAGTTTTCGAGATATAGAACATTATGCCATATACCAGTCCTTGCCTCTGCTCGCCCATAAAACATAAGGCTATAGCTATAATTATGTAGTGCTCAATTTATTATGTGATACACTAAATAAACATAATAATACAAATACTTAAAAGAAAATGATAGTACCTGAAACTGTACTTATATGATACCAAACAGAACAAGTCTGTTATAAAAATTTCAAGTCATTCGACACCGAAGAAGCTCCTTTTGTACGATTTCCGAGTGTGGCATCTGCCGGAACAATCGCGCATAATATTCCAGCAATAGTCTGCCATCATGTGTGCATCCCATCTTCCTTGATATCGATTTTCCATTGTTTTGATGTCTTGGTGAAATCTTTCACCTTGCTCTTCGCTGAAGTCACCAAGATTCTCTGGAAAGCGATCTAAGTGACTGTGGAGATAATGGACTTTAATGCTCATGTTGCAGCCAAGCTTGTTGAAATGAAGAAGCATATCCTCTACTAGTTGTGCATAATTGTCTGCCTTCTTGTTGCCAAGAAAATTTTTAGTTACAAGAACAAAGGAAGACCAGGCACAAGATTCGATTTCATTCATTGATGGTATGAAAAGTGGGTCATTCATAAGTTGCCTGATCTGTGGACCATCGAAGATTCCAGCCTTCAATTTTTCCATTGTAATTCCTGGTAACTTGTGTACTATGTATTCGAAGCATGAACCTTCTTTATTCAAAGCCCTGACAAATTGTTTCATCAGGCCTAGCTTTATATGTAGTGGTGGCAGTATGATCCTATCTCGTGCCACCAAAGATTCCTTGATTACATTTTGAGCTCCAACCACCATGTCTTTCCTCGAAGGCCAATCTTTTCTTGTCCAATGTTCATGCTTGGCTCTACTGTCCCAAAGACACAAAAAGCAGGGATACTTTGTGTAGCCACTTTGTTGACCAAGGAGGAAATTTACCATCTTCAAGTCTACACAAATTACCCATTGATGTTCTTTGTATTTTATCTTTTCCAGTACTAAAGAGATGGCATTGTACTCTTCTTTCATCCCGGTGGAGTGACCGATTGGAATAGAACCAAATTTGTTGCCGTTATTTAAAAGCACACATTTCAGACTACGTTTTGAACTGTCGATAAAAAGACGCCACTCATCTGGGCTGTAATCCGACAGACCAATTTTCTTCAATAAGTTGCTGATGTCATTACAGAATACTAGGTTGTTGTCTTCGGTAAAGAATGGCAGCAAATCCTTTTCTCTGTTTCTATAAATTGTAATTTTCGTTCCAGGCTGAAGTGCATTCTTTTCCTTTAGTCTGGACGCAAGCAATTCAGAGGACTCTTTGGAAAGATTTAAGTCCCTGATCAGATCACTCAACTCTTTTTGGTCAAAACGTTCACTGTGTGAAGTTGATTGGAAATCACTGTCACTGCCCCCACTTTCTTCACTTTCGTCATCTTGTCCGATATTGGACATGCAAGTCTCATCGTCTGAGAGCTGAGGTAGTTCGCGAAAAGGTGGAACTGGTACAATATCCGAATGCGGAACAGGTCTCCTGGCTGAAGGTATATCAGGGTAAGACAACTTGTGACGATTATTTCGATTGATGCCTATGATATTAACCATACAAAAGTAACAGTCGTTGAAGTGGTTTATCTGTTCCCTCCAAACCATCGGTACACCAAATTTCAGGCAGCTTCTCGTTCCAATTGTCCAGTGGCGCAATTGTTCAATACAAGTTTTGCATACTGTATGAGGAGCCCATTGCTTATCTTGATCTCCAAGTTTGACACCAAAATAACCTACATATGCTCTTTTTACAAACTCAGAAATCGGTTTCCTGTTTGCTTTTAGTGTGTATTCCCCACAAATGTAGCAGAATATGTCTGGATGGTTAATGCAGCTCCGTCTGGAAGTAGCCATAACCTTAAGGATGTTCGCATCTGAGGAAATAAATGACTAACCTAAAAAATAGTAAGAACATGTAGTTATTTAATGCTCACATTCACAGATTGTTCTTGCGACCAACTCTTAATATGCCCTAAGACGACTGCGGCTGCTCTAGCTTTCAGGAGGCGGTTTATATAGGCTATAAATGCTGACTTCAGCATAATCTATTTACATAGTTCGAAACCATGAAACGCTGTATAAGCACAAATAAATTCTAAATGAGGCCATGAATTTAGTGCTGAGTAAGCTGTAGGCTACGGAATAGTTATTTCGTTGATAATTAGAAGAGTCAAACAGTGACAAGCTCGCAGAGCCCTACCCAAATAGAGTTGAAAGATGACATCATGTTAAGAGTTACCGAATACCGAAGCAAATATTATTGAGGATAAAAAGAGAGAGATGGGCGATGTGATCCCGGCGATGGCTCAGGGTTGTCTCGCCGTCCAGTAATCTTTCGTCGATGGAAGACGACGCGGTTCCGGATATCCCTCGAACCGCCCGACACTCAGTGAACTGCATAACAGGTATTCGTCGCCTACTTGCCGGTAGGTAATTGAGCCATCCCGTGATTGACGGCCAGTGCCACTCCAAAGGCTCTCTTCGTCCTTCCTCCACCTTATCCAAGATTTCCCGTAGGTGGACCATTCCAGTCACAGAAGGTCACTAGAACATGCAAGAGAAACTGTACGAAATGCGGCAAATCAGTGTAAAACGACAAATAATTTCAACACAAACACTGAACAGTAAATTTTATGTTTAGACAATACAATCCGTCAAAATGGCGTAGATAGCCAACGACCGACATGCCCAATGCCCAATGTATGTCTATATATGTATGCATGTAGGTAGGTATGTATGTATGCATGAAGGAACTTTATATAGCTCTTTTAGTCCCTTTTAAAAGCCAAGCCAGTTCATAGATAATTAGCGAAAAGTGGCAGTCCCATTTTTCTACGTTCTTGATATGCACGAAATGTAGGCTGACAAAACCATTTGAATGTAGTTGGAGAGACATTTAAATCTAGGTTCTGTATTTTGCTGCTATGTATTGAACTGCATCGCATTTTATTGCATTGATTTGTACTTAAATTTACAGTTCTGTGTTGGGTTGCATTGTATCGCATTCTATTTATTGTATTGTACGATATTGCATTTTATCATACATTGTATTGTATTGTAGGATATTGCACTTGATCGTACATTAATTATTAATTTGTTGCATTGTATTGTATTGCATTGTATTGCATTTTATTGTATTATGCCATGTACTAATGTGTGTTGTACTGCATTGTGTTGTAACGGAATCTTGCTGTTGGCCTTCTTAAGAGCTTCTAAGAGTAAAAGGTTACGCATCTGTCCGAATTAGGAAGGGTCGGATAGGCTGGCTATAAAATTGTTCGTACTTTGTGTATTGTGAGCATTTACACTTACGGCAACATTTAGATGTGGATCAAGTGTGGACACTACATTTCGAACTATTTGCGCATTGTAGACTTGCTTAAAAATTGCATCTATTGAACAACTCCTCTTCGCACTGAACAATGTTCTACTTAGGCCTACCAGTTGAGTTTAGTGCCACAAAGAGCCACTGCTACAAACACGAATGCGGACTGCTGAGTCTGCGTTACTGGGGTCGGTACGGAAAATGCATCACGTTCACAATATCTGATGAAGACGATGAGTTAGAGTGGGTTTGTTCCGCTAGTAGGGATCCTCTGGAAATCAAGATTCCTCGGTCGTCGATATATCATCGGATTTCGGTGACAGCGATGATCCTCGAGGAAGACTTAATTCATGCAGGAAACGTAACCAGAGGTATCCGGATCATCGCAAAGCGTACTGTTGCTGCGATCGACTGGCCCCCGGTGGACTGTCCAGAGGAAGAACTGTCCAGCAGGATGTCATCTCTACGAATAACTCCAGCAGATGGTACTTCCACCTATAAAGTCACTCAGCGCCCTCAACTCTGATATTCATGCGAAACAATTTTCACTGGATTCAGACTTTTATATCGCTTCATTCATTGCTAATTATTAAATAGTAACTTCTATCGCGCCGGTTTCTAGTGCACAAGGCCTTAACCGATGGCGCACCAAATTCAAGCCCCGGTCGAGCCAATATCGAGAAAGTCTGTCCACTGAAACAGAGAAGAAGCTTATGGCGGATGAGTCAACTGAAAAAGATAAGCCTTAAGTTAAGAACAAAATTGCACACAAAAATTGAGCAGAACGAATAGATGCAGGAAGAGAATTCCAAAATTTAATTCAAACTGAAAAGCTGGTTCACCAAGAATAGTTTTTTTGTTTTTTGGTACAACCAGAGAAAGCCAGATGACTTAGTCGAATAACAATAAGTCTGAGGAATGGGCACTGATTTTAAGTATTGGGATTGGCAAGAGTTAAATGTTTTATAAACTGTAGGCCACAATTTCTAAAGAAAGTTTTTGCTGAACAGGAAGCCAATGCAAAGATTTACAAGAGTATAAGATGAAAGCCTCTGTTCGAGTTATGAAGCTTTCATAACTCGAACAGAGGCTTTCATCTTATACTCTTGTATAACGATCTCTGCTTTTGTATACGCTACTTGAACTGCACATGTGCATATTTCGAACCGGTTCTGAACCGTGATTCTAAGCTTTAATATAGAGTTTAATCAACCATTCATCCACTGATCTATCCACTCAGCCGCTTTCCTATTTCTCTCAACTTAAACATAGCCCAGAATAACAGCTCCCCTGCTCTTCTTTCTGATCTCCTGGCAACCGGATCCTGTACTTTCAACTGTTTCTAGGGACAATTCCACCGTCTTGACGCAGCTGGTGTTCTGCGCTTAGCTTTATGTAGAAAACTCAACTATTTACGCCTTTGCCTGCCGCGGCACCCTTCTTCGCCAGAGCTTGAAGAGTTCCATAACCGTTCCAAACTTTTTTATTCGGATAATTTTTAAGTACTGAGGGATCAAATTTACATCGGGTAAAGAATAAGATTACATTTCACACTGAGTACTTTCTGTTCAGGTTAAAATTTTCTTCAGTTCCAGACTTACGACCACGCCTTCGAAGATCTGTTGAGATGGCGATCGACAACGATCCGATGATGAGGTTCTTTGAAAACGGTTACTCTTTGCGGACCAAACATTCAATCAAGTTTAACACAGAAAAGAGTTCAGCAAGCTTAGAACTATTCCAGGAGGTCCAACACGGAGATGACGTCAACAGCAGTGGTCTAAAGGAGCTGGAATTTGTTTTGAGTTTTTCAGTCGGTGAAGATGTCATCGAGGTAGCTACCTTCAATGAGCCATTGATTGATAACAGGAAGATCAAGGCAACAATGAAGCTATGCGTTGGTATGTCGCAATGTTTTGTTATTTGAAGGCAGGTTGCAGTTTGGGGAAAGGGAGATACATTCTCAACAAGCATCTTGCTACATGAATTTCCATTCCAATTGCTGCCAAACACAATCGCACCTAGCTCTGTGAGATCAGATTAGACTAGATTATATTAGATTAGACTAGAATAGATTAGATTAGATCAGGTTAGGTCAGGTCAGGTCAGTGACAGGTCAAGTCAGCTGAAGTCAGGTCAAATCAAATGAGATCAGATCAAATCAGAATATATCAGACTAGACTGGGTTAGATTGCATTGGACTGGACCAGACTACAGAACGCCGTCACTGTTGCTTTCGGGTTGTACCAGTCCCAAGCTTAAGGGTTAGATAAAGGGTTAGAAAAAGAAGGAGGGCAACGCTAATCATCATCGTTATAATGAAACAGAGTCGTTAAACAGGCACCACTACCAGTCTATATTAGAATAGAAATACATAGTTTGCTCCTGTGCTTTTGTTCTCTTGTCCAGACATCGCTTGTCCAAAGATAGCAGTTTACGGAGGCGGGCATTTCTGTCTGCAATTTCAATCTGGAGATGAAAACGAAGCAACAGTTTTTATCGAATACGACAGATATCGATGTTCCGTCGATCGATGGCTGATATCCACCACCAAAGCAAACGATCCATCAGTTGGACGCATCTTCTCAGTTCCAGCCTCCGGATCCGTATTATCGTTTCCCATATGTTTTGGTGACATTGCAACCGAACCCATGCCAACCGACATCAGCGCGGAGTATGACGTAGAGGTTTCTGGTCTTCAGCTGCTTAATATTGAAAGCTGTCAAGATGCCTTTACAGTGTTGGGCAAAGCTGTCACCAAGGTTACAAGACCCGCAAAAGGTATAATACTCATACCTAGCGATCGTTCTAACTCTAGATTAAAATGGATTGTCTCACTTTCATTTATAAACAAACGGCGAACAAATGATACACTAGAGCTTTGAAGCGAAAAAAAGCATAAATACCTTTTCCCATTAGACAATACAATATAGTACAACACAATACAATACAATACAATGCAATAGAACAGAGTGCAATATCATACACTGCTATGCATTACAATGCAACAGAAGACAATGTAATAAGATACAGTAAGACAGAGCATAATACAGTACAACTTAAATTTTGTAAAATAGTTCAAAGGTGAATTTTTGAATCCGGACAGCATAAAATTGATATAGGTAAAATATTGGTGTTAATGAGGTATTGAAGTTATTCATATTCAAGATTTACGGATCGAGGTCATTCGAAAAAGTTTTCATGAGGTCGTAGTATCCGTTCCATCTGGAATACCAGCGGCTCACCAGTGGATCTTGACAGTCGAGAAGATAGCCACTCCTCGGGCAGCAATACTTTATCCGCAGCAAATCAAACAGTTCGAAGCGCCTACCGTACTGGAATACCAGAAGTTTGAGGTGCCACTACACTTCGAAGCGGGTTGTACGTACCGCTTGATGGTCGAAGGAATTGTTCAGCCTGCTACAGTCTACCGAGGGGTCGTTGAATTCAGAGCAGGTATATCCTAATCGTAATCGTAAGTGCATATTTAGATAGCGCCTTTTAAAGAAAACTCATCAGAGGTGAAAAGAGAAGAAGCTCGTGTCGCAGGTTGCATGAGAGCCTATTTTAGAATGAAGGGCCGACTACCACGAGGCTACCATGTGTTGCACTGAACAAACAGACTGTCCGATGTTGCACAGCGATGAGATGCTGCGTTGGTAGACTAAAGTCACCTACTTTGTTTATATTTTACTTCATATGGATCAGTATTAGCTTTTATTCAATATTAACATTTTCTGATTAATATCTGAATAGTCTTGCTTTCGTGAAGTAGTTGCTTTTGACTTGTTAAATTTGTGTAGGGTCTATAGTTGTCTGTAGTTAAGTTTAATTGTTAGGCAAATCTCGCTTTACGTGAAATTGCTTTATATGCTCTAGGGTAATTTCACAATACATTACTAATGCATTTTTACAGTGGATTAGTAATGCAAATTCTTGGTTTACACTAGTTATGTATTTTTACATGAATAAATTAGAAATGTAATTTATTAGGTTACAGTACAGTGTAATTTCACGTGACAGTTATTACACAGTTATTGCACTATATTACATGCCTTAGTATTATAACCCAGTTAATTTAAGTGCGTACGCAAGTATGTAAAGTTAATAGTTGTGGTAGTAGATTGCTAGCCTAACTTACTCAGTTTAGTTGTTGGGAGGTTAGGATGGAGAGAGGGGACAGCCAGTACAGAAATATTAACTGATGTAAACGCCTGGTCGTGCCAACGGAGTAGGACGCCTGATTAATTGTTTTGTTCAGACAGAGAGGTGGGATCTGATAACTGGGAAGTGATTCACCCTGCCCACATAAAGAGCGATTGCACAATCAAATGCAAGAGAGAAAGGAAGACAGAGGGGTACAGATACAGGGAGAGATACGCAGACAGACCACGCCGAGTAAAGGAGTCCGCTTAGACGCGAGAGAAGTCAATCGAGAGTTAGGCGTCAGAGAACACAGTCGAATAGCTCTGAGAGGTCTACTCTCGGAGATAAGGCCAGTTGAAAATGTAGGCTCTTATAGCCTAGCGCCTTCTGGCGCTATAACAATCGTTATAGGTAGAATTAGACCTTAAAGTTCGTCGCAGGCCATTATTCGCTCCGTAATGTACTCTGAATCATACTCGCATTGCTACAGCTATTGTATCTGTTGAATGACAAATCGAGAATAAAAGATGAAAACTGAACAGTACGAACTGGGCGAGAAACTTTCATACCATAATCGAAGGCAGAACTGAACCCTACTATAGTATTTTACACGACAGTTTTACACGACATTAGTATATACACTTAGTCGTGAAACTGCTTAGGTTACGCATTAGTTATGTAAGCTTATATTGAACGTAATTTTTCCGTTATGGTATAGAATTTACAATTGAAGAGATACGAACCCTATATGCAAAGGCAGTGGCATTCGCCGGCGGAAATCACGACGCCATGTGTGATCGGTTTTATCGGAACAAATCCCGGAAGTACTTCGAAGACATCAAGAAACACGGATGGCTAATGAGAGCTTACGACAAGGACAACAGCGGGGACCCTGGCAATCCGATCAACCTCAGGGTCAAAGGTCTGTTCTTCACGGCTAGTGTAGATCGCGGTTCCAAAACCGGCCAACCGATACCCGTCTCGCCCTTCGGTTCCGATCGGCTGCTCGTTCCACCCCAGCATCTCCTCGATATGGCACCGAACATGTACTTTTCCGACTTCTTTTGCATGGGTTCCGTTTACCACTACGTCACGCTGGTACTGACCAAGACGGGGACTGAGGCGGACCGACTTTGCGCGGAGCGCCTCTTGCGGATCGATATCAACAACCCAACCGAAAATCCATTCCTTTTTCGGAGAGACGAGCAGCTCATGGTTTCGACGAGAGGCTGTTTAATCGTCGAGGTTCTATTCACGCTTGATTTGAACATTGGCTTACCAAAATACGAAAGAGAAGAAGACATCCAGACAGTCGGCTCAGGAAGCTCTACGCCCGGTGGACTTCCAAAATTCAATTCGTGTGTCGTCTGCAACTTGCTTTCTCCCGAGGAAAAAAGAAACCTTCAGTTTTTCTAAAGAAGTCGCTTGAAAATCCAACAGGTTTCCACGGCCCCCCCCGTAGCTGGCCCGATTTCTGGTATTCCTGACCTGTTCGAATTCAACTGGACTTTCCAAACAGATTACGTTTTTGACTAGGGAGTCACCTGATGCTACCATCAATTGATGTGTTGTGACAATGGACAAGACGACGATGATATTAGTTTTAACAGAAGTGTAGATTTTGTTATTTAATTAATTTCAGCTATATTCGTTTGTTTTAACTTGTCAGAACTATATTATTAATCCGTTAGGCCGAGCTATCGTTAGTAGCGGAATGACTACTATACATCACCCACCGTAGCCTAATTTCTACCCACCGTAGCTTATGGTTTCTCTGACCTATCGGAATTAGACCTGGCTTCTCCAATGGATTATAATTTGGGATTGGAGATTGCGATTTTGACTCGAAGCGACCATCGACTGATGTCTTGGACATTATTGACAACGGTGCTATAGAAGGCTTTAGATTAGATTAGACTAATTTGAACACGTCTGTAGCAATAGGAGACCGATAGAAAGAGACCCGAAGAACGGACAGGTGCCCGCTGAATGGATTGTGAATGGGGCAGAAATGCCTGACTGACAGGTGGAGGTGAAAGACGAAAGGGGAGTGAAAGAAGTAAATGACAGGCGAAATGGGATAGAAGAGAATTCGCTAAGTGAAAGTCAAGCGGGCAACATCCGGAGAACAGAAAGTAAAAAAATAATAAACGGGCTGACCACAAGTAGTCATTGATCGAAGCGAATCGCGGACTCTTGAAGCTATTGTGTTGCAAAAGTCGCTGTAAATACGTTGTACATATTTGTTAATATACGGAAAACCAAAAGCACGTCTCTTTATCTTCGGACGATTCCTGACCCACCAGCTATAAAGTAGACCCGAGTCCCCCGAAGGTTAATCCGCTAAACTCTAGAACCGCTCGCCACCAAGCAACCGGAAAAAGATTGCGGGTCCTTCTGTCGACAAAGACGAGAGGGGGCCCTAAATGGTGTGACGCCCAATCAGACGGGCAGCGGGGATGAAGGATCTCAACCAAGCAGGGTCGAAGCCATACATTCGCTATAGAAAACCGTGTACATTTACATCTTACATTTACAACCACAACAAAATCGGTTTTCTTCCAGTACAGATGCCCAATGTATTATGGTAACGGCGCTCTAGAAGTCAATAGAGTAGATCTGGTTGGCTGGCCGGGTGAATGACAGACAGACTGACTGACTGACTGACTGACAGACTGACTTATTAAGATACTTGCTGTCTTGGCTACTAGTTACACTTTTAACTAACTGGAAGATTGCACATGTCAGACTTCAGAGTGTACAGCCACATATGCGGAATACAAATGAATGAATGAATAAATAAATAACTAAATTCATAATTAATGTTTGGGGTTGGAGAGGAGAGAGAGACAAGAGGAAGAAGGGGTGTCCCAGGGTACGATCTGTGAAAGAGGAATGTTTTGAGTTTTGAGTGAAAGGCCGAAGCAGAAATTGCAAGCGGTGGAGCATACTAGTCTCAATGCAGCCGCTGGGCATATGTTAACAAATGCATTACTTACCTACTTGCCTGTCGCCAGAAAATCTTTTTTCATCTTCTACTTTTAACGGCCACATTATAACGTCTGGCTAACGGCAACAGTAACTTGGCTTTTTAACCAGTAAATGGGAATCGCTTCTTTCCTCTGCGAATCGCTCCTTGCGTAACATACCTGTTCTCACACACTCACATCCAGAGATTTGGTTAGTCTGCCAAAAGGCCAACGTAGCCTATTGTAGGCCTGTATGTAGACCTATATATATATATATATATATATATTTATGTCGCGCCTGTAAATGTGGGTGTTTTGAACTCATGGGAAAAGATACAAGTCAACTTTGGAGAAATGTTTGTTTTGTTTACAGAGTTAACACTCGAGGACATCCGTGAACTACACAGCAGAGCTGTTGATCACGCTGCAGGGCTCAGCTTACCCTGCTATGTTCTGTATCGGAATAAAGACCCCGAATACTTTGACGAGATCCTCAAGGAACGTGGAGGGATAATGGAAGTGTACGACAAGGACAACAGCGGTGATCCAGCGTCCCCGATTAATCTCAAGATTAAAGGACTCTTCTTCATGGCCAACGTTGACAACAGAACAGGAAAACCATTCAACTATTCGTATTTTGGGCCAAAACGCATCTGCGTTCCAGTGGAAGATATGCTACGGATAGCATCCAATCTATACTTTGCCGACTACTACTGCATGAATACAATGGAAGTGCATTATGTCACGTTGGTCATGACAAGACCAGGATCCGAAGCAGACAGATTCTGCTCCAAGAGGCTTTTACTGATCAATGTCAACGATCGAAGCAACAATCCTTTTCTCTTTTACGATCATCATCAGCTCCTGGTTGCGGCCAAAGATGATCTTAGAGTGGAATTGCTGTTCACGGAAAACATCGATATTCGCCGATATATTCCATTAAAAAAGGTCGAAACAAAGGGGAAAGGTAGCTCAACGCCCGGTGGAGTTCCTAAAAATGCCGCTTGCCAGAAGTGCAACCTCCTCAAACTTAGTCCTTTAAAAAAATTCTAGAACATTCTGTGTTTGTGTCACTTGTTCAAACTAAATTCAGGTTGTCTTCTTTCTGCCGTTATTGGAACGATCCTGTTTCTATATTTTGAAGTTGAGTCTCCGACTGTAGGACTAACTAACTAGGGCTACATTATTTTCATTAAAATAGGATGATTCGCATCTAATAAAATAGACAGGCAACATTATTCACATGCATGAATACCAACTTTACTGATGCATGTTCAGTTGGATTTACCTTTTGCTGTTGCTAGGGCAAGCGAATCAGTTCTATTACTTGAGAATTTTTTGCCTATGGATACATTGATTTGAAGAGTGCAGAGCACAGAAACGCACAGCCTACACACATTTATGCAAGAGACCATCGGCTAATGCAGCTCTTCAGTCTTCATATCATTCAGAATGCATATTTATTCCCATAGTATCATTTAAAATGTTTATTGCTCAATTGAGTAAGGGTTTTTGCGATAGTGTAAAACTTTAATGTTAAAACGCACAATTGTAAAATGTAAATGTACAGGGTTTTTACATAGCGACTGTATGACGTCGACCCTGCCCATTTTTAAATAAACTGGTCGGGTGAGATCCTTTGCCAGCGCTGCCCGTTTGAATGAGCGCAAATGGCCACGCATTGAAGGTCCCCGTGCACATACCGTGCTAGCCTCTGATTTAAATCTCTTAAATATAGCCACTATCGGTATGTGAACCGGCATCCTCACGACCAGAGGCGCCTTGACTTTAACCATGACTTTGTAGCAAAATGCTGCTGAAGGATGATTTTTTGTTTGTAGCTTTCTAAAACGATAAAAAAAACTCTCGTGACTTTGCAATCAAATACGGAAAAGAGCACCGAATTAGCTCTAAACACACAAAATAACTATATCAACTGTTGAAAATAAAGTTATCAGCAGATGACACGTCAAATTAAGGTTGCCTTGAGAACCAGAAACGGTGACTGTCTAGAAACTTTGAATATACTCTCAGCGCTCGTTTCCTCATGGCGCCGTACACACAAGCCTGGTACAGTAACCGAATAGTTAGAGCGCTCTCGGCTTGTGGCGCTGAGAGTACGGGTTCCAGCCGCCCATCGGATGGCTACTGCGTAGGGACCTTGAGCAAGTCCTTCACTCACCACTGATGCTGAGTCGTTAACTAATGGCTCTTAATAAACAAATAAATACAGGAAAAATAACGGCGCTATAAATGTCAGTTGATCAGATAGAGCATCGACCAATGAATCTCCTCTAGGAAAACTTGTGTGTGAAGTTCTCGTGAAGCTAGGGGTTCCAAAGGTTCGCTAAGCGTTGTTTGTTCCTTATGATGATTTATTGAAATAATACATAATACAGTTATACAGCAGGTCGATGATAATAGGGTCAACGTTTAGACGCCGAGCTTGCCTCCTAGTTGGAGAAAAAGTAAGAATTGGCAGCAGTTGTAATTGTAATTTGAGATTTATAAAGCGCCTCTTAGAGGTTAAACTCAACACAGGTGCTTCCGACCCGAGAAAGCAAAATCACTGTTAAACAGTACAGTCTTCAGCCGCCTGCGAAACAGTGACAGGAGGAGAGAAAGGAGCTCAGGCCATGTTGGTTCATCCAGTAACGCATTTTGTGAAGAGACTTGTAACTAATTCAACCTTTCATATACTTAATGTAGCGCCTTTTAAATACCGTACAGTACAGAGACTCTGATCAATTTACCGTCTGGCTGACTGACTGACTGAGTTTCTTATGGACTGATTACACTGATTGACTAACTGGCGGATTGCAAATAATATCAAAGGTCTGAATGACCAACCAATTTGGGATATTTTATAAGCTACTTATCTATAATCATACTTGTTTTTCACGTCTCCTGGATACCGTGGTGCTGAGTCATAGTTTCTCGGAAAGCCGCATTCCCTCAGCTAGTCTTTATGGGCGACTGGACGCTATTTAAAGACTCAAAACCACATTACGCAATAGGTTTTTCCAACAACTGTGCAGTATAACATAGCGTAAATGACTGTCCACCAGAAAGATCTCGATTAAGGTCAGAAGAGTTATCTTTGAAATTATCGTCATCGTCGTCATCGTCAGCAATATACTGCATTGCATTTTTTTATTACATCAGACATTCTGTTAACAACAGGGTTCGAGAATGGGATGGAGAGTTAGGAAGGGGCGGGTAGCTATAGGCTGAAGTTTTAGCATTTCCCGTGGCTTGTGTATTACGGGCACTTACACCTATGGCAACTTTAGACGTGGATCAAGTGTGGACACTACATTTCAAACTATTAGATCGCCTTTTTTTCGCATTGTAGACTTGCCTACAAATTGCATCTTTGAACAACTCCTCTTCGCATTGAACAATGTCCCGCTCAGGTTTACCAGTTGAGTTTAGTGCCACAAAGGGCCACCACTACAAACACGATTGCGGGGTGCTGAGTCTGCATCGCTGGAGCGGGTACCATGTGCACGGAAATCGCATCATGTTCAAAATATCGGACGAAGACGATCACCTAGAGTGGGTTTGTTCCGCTAGTAGGGATCCTCTGGAAGTCAAGATCACTCGATCGTCGATATATCATCGGATTTCGGTGACGGCAATGATTCTCAAGGAAGACTCAATTCATGCAGGAAGCGTGGACAATGACATCACCAGAGACTTCCGGATCATCGCAAAGCGTACTGTTGCTGCGATCGACTGGCCCCCGGTAGAGGAAGAACTGCCCAGCTGGCTGTCATCTCTACGAATAACTCCAGCAGATGGTACTCCAACTTATTACATCACCCACCGCCCTCAACTCTGGTATTCATGCAAATTAACTTTAAGTGGATTCATCACTTCATGTCGTTTCATTTATTATAATTAATTCGAAACTTCTATAACGCCGGTTTCTAGTGCACAAAGCATTAACCGATGCTGCATAACTCGGACAGAAGCTTACAGCTTATACTCTAGTGTCAAAATCTCTGCTTTTGTATATGCTTCTTGAATTGCACATGTGCATATTTCGAACCGGTCACGAACCGCAATTCTAAGCTTTAATATAGAGTTTAATCGACCACTCGCCCGCTGATCTATCAAATCCGCCGCTTTCCTCTTTCTCTCAGCTTAAACACAGCCCAGCATAACAGCTCCTCTGTCTCCTTCGCTGATCTCCCTGCAACCGGGTCCTGTACTTTCAACGGTTTCTTGGGACAACTCCACTGACTTAACGCTGCTGGTGCCCTGCGCTTAGCTTAATGCAGAATATTCAACGATTGGCTGCCGCAGCAATTTTCTTCAACAGATCTTGACGAATTCCATAGCCGTTCCAAAACTTTATTTTCCGGAGAATTTTTACGTACTGAGGGATAATATTTACATCGGGTAAAGAGTAAGATTACATTTCACACTGAGTACATTCTATTCGGGTGAAAATTTTCTTCAGTTCCAGACTTACGACCACGCCTTCAACAGTCTATTGAGATGGCGATCGACAACGGTCCGATGCAGAGGCTGTTTGAATTCGGTTCCTTTCTGCCGACCGAACAGTCGATCACGTTTTGCTCAGAAAAGAGTTCAATCTGCTTAGAACTCTTCCAGGAAGTCGGAAATGACGTCAATAGCAGCAGCCTAAAGAAGCTAGATTTAGCCTTCAGCACTGCTGCAGCTGCCGTACGTCAAGGTTCAGTGAGTTTATCAATCAAGGAAGACGGTACCGTGGTAGTAACCGTCAATGAGGATGATCGCAGCACGATCAAAACAACAGAGAAGCTATACATTGGTATGTCACAATGCATTTTGATATGTGATGTTTAGTTATTTGATGGAGTCTGCGAAGGCAGGTTGCAATTTGGGGAAAGGGAGATACACTCCAAACAAACATCTCGCTCAATGAATTTCCATCCCCACTGCTGCCAATTACAGTCGCACCTAACTGTGTGAGATAATATTAGACTAGATCATATTAGATTAGGCTTGAATAGATGAGCTTACGTTTGGTTAGGTGAGGTCACGTCAATGACAAGTCAAGTCAGCTGAAGTCAAGTCAAATCAAATGAGATTAGATCAAATCAGAATATATACTTGACTGGGTTGGACTTGACTGAAATGAATTGGTATGGACTGGATTGGACCAGACTACAAAACTCCGTCGCTGCAATTTGGGGTGGTACCAGCCTGAAGCATAGATAAAGGAGGAGGGCGATGCTAATCATCTTCGTTATAATGACACTGAGTCGTTAAATAGGTACTACTACCAGACTATGTTAGAATAGAAATATATAACTTGCTCCCGTGCTTTGTTCTGTTGCAGACGCCATTTGCGAATACGTCATTTGTTCCAAGACAGTAGTCAATGAAGGCGGGAATCTCAGTCTGCAGCTTCAACCTGGAGAAAACAACGACGCAACAGCTTTTATCGAATACGACGCACCAGCTTCCGTTGATCGATGGCTTATATCCGTCACCAAAACAAACGATCCATCAGTTGGACACATCTTCTCTGTTCCAGCCTCCGGACCTGCATTACAGTTTTCCATACCTTTTGGTGTCATAGCAACCGAAGCCATGGCAACCAACATCACAGGAACCGATGCTGTGGCAACCGGCGTCAGAGCAACTGACGCAGTGGTAACTGACACCGTGGCAATCGGAGTCACTGCAACCGACAGCGCTGAGTATGACGTAGAGGTTTCAGGTCTTCAGCTCCTTGACAAGGATAGCTGCCAAGATGCCTTTAGAGTGTTGTGCAAAGCTGTCGCTAAGGTTGCAAGACCCGCGAAAGGTATAATACTCATACCCAGCGATCGATCTAACTCCAGATTAAAATGGATTGTCTCACTTTCATTCATATACAAACGGCGAACAAAAGATATACGGGCACCTTGAAGCGAAGAACGCATAAATATCTTATCTCTATTAGAAAATACAATATAATACAACACAATACAATATAATGCAAAACTACACACTGCCATGCAATTCAATGCAGTACAAGACAGTGTAATATGATATACATAAGAGGCAGGACATAACACAGTAGAAGTTGAATTTTGTAAAGCCCTCTTACAATAATCCAAAGGTGTACTTGAATCCGGACTGCATAAAATTGATATAGGGAAAAATATTGGTGTTATTTAGGTGTTGAAGTTAGCAAAATTCAAGATTTAAGGATTGAGGTCATTCGAAGAAGTTTTCATGAGGTCGTAGTATCCGTTCCATCTGGAATACCAGCGGCAGACCAGTGGATCTTAACAGTCGAGAAGATAGCCACTCCTCGGGCAGCAATACTTTGTCCGCGGCAAATCAAACTGTTTGAAAAACCTACCGTATTGGAAGACCAGAAGTTTGAGGTGCCACTACATTTCCAAGCGGGTAGTACGTACGGCTTGACGGTCGAAGGACTTGTTCAGGGTGCTACAGTCTACCGAGGGGTCGTTGAATTCAGAGCAGGTATATCTTAATCGTAATCGTAAGTGCACATGTATAGTAGCACCTTTAAGAAATCTCACAAGACCTGACAATACGAGACTATGATCTAACTGTGCGGTCACAGTGTGATTTTCAACCACTGGCGAAATGTAATGTAATATAATAAAAAATTTATAAAGCGCCACTTCGAGATAAACTCCTCAGAGCCGCTCCCAGCCTGACAACCCAGAAGCACTGGGAAATAAGAAGGTATGAAACAAGAAGAAATGAAAGCAGACGAAGGACAAGAAGCTCACATCGCTGGTTACATGACAGCCTGTTCCAGAACGAGGGGCCGACCACGACATGGCTACCATAACAACGCCTTTGTTATTCATATGTTAATTCATATGGATCAACTTCAGCTTCTATTCAATTTTAACATTTTATAATTAATCTCTAAATCGTCTTGTATTCGTGAAGTAGTTGTATTTGACTATTCAAATTTCTGTATAGTTTGGTATAATTTCTCTTCCATTGTTAGGCAAATCTCGCTTTACGTGAAATTGCCTTAATCTGTTAATCTTTTTGCACTTTTACGTTACAATATTGTATAAATCAAAAATGTAATTTGTTAGATTACATTACAGCGTAATTTCACGTGGGTTATTACATAGTATAGATCTATATTACACGACTTAGTGTTTTACATGACAGTTTTATACGACATTAGATTATACATTTAGTATAAAATTGCTTAGGTTGCGCATCAATTGTGATTTTATATTGGACGTAATTTTTCGTTATTGTCTAGAGAACACAGTTGACGAGATTCGAACCCTATATACAAAGGCATTGGCATTCGTCGGCCAAGATCACTACGCCATGTGCCTTTGGTTTTATCGGAACAAATCCCGGAAGTATTTCGAAGACATCCTGAAACACGGAGAGATAATGCGAGCTTACGATAAGGACAACAGCGGGGACCCTGCCAGTCCGATCAACCTCAAGGTCAAAGGTCTGTTCTTCACGGCTAGTGTAGACCGCGGTTCCAAAACCGGCCAACCGATACGCGTCTCGCCCTTCGGTTCCGCTCGGGTGCTCGTTCCAGCCCAGCATCTCCTCGATATGGCACCGAACATGTACTTTGCCGACTTCTTTTGCATGGTTTCCGGTAGAGGGCAACGGTACCACTACGTCGCGCTGGTACTGACAAAGACGGGGACTGAGGCGGACCGACTTTGCGCAGATCGTCTGTTGCGGATCGATATCAACGACTCGACCGGAAATCCATTCCTTTTTCGGAGAGACGGGCAGCTGATGGTTTCGACAAGCGACCATTTGATCGTCGAGGTTCTGTTCACGCTTGATTTGGACATTGGCTTACCAAAATACGAAATAAAACAATACATCCCGCCAGTCGGCCCAGGGAGCTCTACGCCCGGTGGACTTCCAAAAGTCAATTCGTGTGATGTCTGCAACTTGCTTTCTCCCGAGGAAAAAAGAAACCTTCAGTTTTTCTAAAGAAATCGCTTGAAAATACAGCAAGTTTCCACGACTCGCCGTAGCTGGCCCGATTCCTGGTAGCCCTGACCCATTCGATTTCAACTGGACTTTCCCAACAGATCATGATTTTTGACTGCGGAGTCACCTGAAGCTACCATATATTGATGTGTTGTGAAACGCGGGCAAACACGACTATGATATTAGTTTTAACAGAACTGTAGATTTTGTTATTTAGTTTATTTCAGCTATATTCGTGTGTTTTAACTTGTAGGAACTATATTATTAATCCATCAGGCCGAGCTATCATTAATAGCGGCATGACTACCGTATATGACCCACCGTACTTAGATTCTACCCACCGTAGTCTAGCTCTGGTTTTTCTGACCTATCGGAATTAGACCTGGCTTCTCCAATGGATTATGATTTCGGAATGGGGATTACGATTTAACTCGAAGCGACTATCGACTGATGTCTTGGGCATTACTGACAAAGGTGCCATAGAAGGCTTTAGATTAGATGAGACTAATTTGAACATGTCTGTCGTAATAGGAGACCGTTAGAAAGAGACCTGAAGAACGGATAGGTGCCCGCTGAATGGATTGTGAATGGGGCAGAGAGGCCTGATTGGCAGGTGGAGGTGAAAAACGAGAGGGGAGTGAAAGAAGTAAATGACCGGCGAGATGTGATAGAAGAGAATTCGCTAAGTGATGGTCAAGCGGGCAACATCCAGAGAACCGAAACTAAACAACACGTGCATCTCATAAACGGGCTGACCACAAGAAGTCACTGACCGTAGCAGCGAATCGCGTACTCTTGAAGCTATTGTATTGCAAAAGTCGCTGTAAACAGATTGTACATTTTTATTAAAATACGGAAAAACCGAAAGCACGTCTCCTTTCTCTTTATCTTCGGACGATTCCTGACCCACCAGCTACAAAGTAGACCTAAGTCCCCCAAGGTCAAGCCACTGAACTCTAGAACCGCTCGCCACCACGCAACCGGAAGTAGACTGTGTCCGCCTGTGGCTCCTTCTGTCGACAAAGACGAGAGGGAACTTTAAATGGCGTGGCGCCCATTCAAACGGGCAGCGAGGGTGAAGGGTCGAAGCCATACGGACGCTATGGAAAACCATGTACATTCACATTTTACATTTACGACCACAGCAAAATCGTTTTTCTTCCAGTACAGATACCCTATGCATTGTGGTAACGGCGCTTTAGAAGTCAATAGAGAAGATTTTTTGGCTGGCTGGGTGACTGACTGACTGACTGATTAAGATACACTGGTCTACTTGCTGTCTTGGCTACTAATCACACTTAACTAATCGGCAGATTGCACATGTCAAACTTCAGAGTATACAGCCACATATAAATAAATGAGCGAATGAATGACTAAATGAATGAATGAATAAATAAATAAATAAATGATAGTAACTTATTTAAACGTGACCTTGAACTCCAAATATCGAGTCGTAGTTTCCGGAAAAGCCGATGGCCTACATTTAGGCTTTCCCGCTGATGGACCGGATTGGACGCTATTTATAGACTCCAAAACATGTGACGCAATGGGTTTCCCCTACATCTCGGCATAAGTGCATATCGTAAAAACCGTCCACTTGTAAGATCTCGAACTCCATAAGAACAGATCACCGCTAATCGTAATCGTAATTCCAAGATTTCTACAGCGCCCAACAAAAGCCGCGGCGCGGGGACCAGCTTATTCACAGGCGCTTAGTCAAAACAAAATCGATAGGCAGAAAGGTTCGGTTCCAGGTCAAGATCCAAGAGTCAGACAGAGAGACAGCGTGGCAGCTACGGTGGGTGATGTTTGGGGTTGGAGAGGAGAGAGAGAGAGAAAAGGAAGAAGGGCTAGAATATATCGTCACCATTACATTGCCGTACATTACATTACAGAGTTTTTATGTCACCGATGAATTCGAGGACCCAAAAACGTAGTCGTAGGTTTGAAAATGGGCGAGGATAAAGCCGTGGATAAAGACGTTTTGGCCTAGAAAGAAGTCCGTATAGGAAACGCCTCAGCATGCAGAAACTAGGTCAAGCATTCATAAACCAATCGTAAAACCATCTTCACCTGTACTTTGCGCAGTTAGGCCAAACACATCATATATAAAATAGATACCATAAGGATATGTGTAAACATATGTATGTGTGTATATGTCTTTATATATACACGTGAATATATATTTCTTGAACGTCACCGTTACCGCTCAGAAACTGAAACCGAAACTGGGAAAACTGCATCTCCGACAGACAAACGGCTTATATGAGGTCATTATCTTACGTCATACCTAAAAATAGAACTAGCTTATCTGCAAAGATAAACAACGATAACATTTCGGACGCTATTTAATAGTTTTCGGTCCGACCTGAGAAGCATTACTTATGATACACTTTAAACGCGAGCGTTAATTGATAGAAGGATACTGATATACTTTTCAGTTTAGATTCGTGAAATCGAGATTGTGTTAGAAATATTGTAGCATCTCAGGTGAGACTCGCTCATTCATTTTTTGTCAACTGCACCCAGCATAGTAACCATCATACGACCAATTACTGAGGCATTCTCGGATGCAAAATAAGCAGAAGCAGAGAGAGAGAGAGAGAGAGAGAGAGAGAGAGAGAGAGAGAGAGAGAGAGAGAGAGAGAGAGAGAGAGAGAGAGAGAGAGAGAGAGAGAGAGAGACAGAGACAGAGACAGAGAGAGACAGACAGAGACAGACAGACAGACAGACAGACAGAGACTGAGCAGACAGAGACAGACAGAGACAGACAGAGACAGAAAGAGACAGACAGACAGAGACAGAGAAAGCTAGTCTCGAGAAATCGCCATAGATGTGTATTGTTAGCGACTTCATTTTCTTGGCCTCAGCATATGACAGCGGATGTACCAGTCCTCTCGCTCGCTGCCTAATCTTTCCACTGACGGTGTACTAATTTTTTGTTAGGGTCAGTGGAGCAGAAATCTCGAAACAACCCTGATGGGGATTTGAACCCCAAACTCTGGCCTAATAACGTAACGCCCTGCAATGTAATGTAATGTAAAATATGGTGGTTGATGTTTACTAATTAACGCATCTGTTTTACAGCCTATACTTCCGGATTCGAGTCCTGGTCCGTCACGTGACATCGATAATTCATTGTTAAGTCAAATTGTGTTCTGTAGGCCTATGTAAAGGTTCAGCTTTGGTCAACGATTGTACCAAAGACCCAAGAATATTCTACTGTAATTGTAATTTGAGATTTATAAAGCGCCTCTTAGAGGATAAACTCAACAGAGGTGCTTCCGACCCGAAGAAGCAAAATCACTGTTGAACAGTACGGTCTTCAGGCGCCTGCGGAATACCGAGAGGGGGAGAGAAAGGAGCTCAAGTCGCAATTGTAGCAGAGACCAAATACCCCACATTTACGTTACATTACCGTGTAACCAGGCTTGGATTTGTCCACAATATTACATTGAAATATATTTATTTAAATATATTTATTTACTTTAATATTTTATTTATTGCACTTATCCCACGTGCAAGATCAGTGAAACTGGATCGGAGCCTCGAGATAAGTGTACCAGAACAACGATCATTGAAAAATGAGCAGAGTCGACACCATACGGTCGCTATAGAAAACCGCGTACATTTACATTTACAGTTACTTTTCCGCGATCGGTACTCGGCAAATTCAACCCGCAATCGTCGGGTTATAGACCCATCGAGCTACGCATAGAACGTCGTGCCACACGGTTAGTACTGTGCAATTTGTGAAAATAATTTTCTTTATTAAACAATGAGATGTTGTGTTCATAGGAAGAAACATGAGTGCCTTAATTACTGAAATGGAGCAGAGTCTGAGAGTTATTGCAACGAAAAATTACGACGATGACAGTGGAATGGTCAGCATTAGCGGATGGAAAGGCTACCTCAGCATCCAGACGCCGATTCTCTTAACCGTGGTCGACAATAGCAGTCAAACCAAATGGGCACGCCTGGTTGAACACTCATTCAAGAGGAACACGCTCAAGGTCAAGATTCCAAGGTCATCCGTACACCATCAAATTCTGACGACTGCAGAACTACTTCGAGAGAACAACTCATGCGTGACGGATATGGTCGGAATGAGGCGCTTCACGGTTGAATCGTCAAGCACCTGCGTTGCCATAACGACGCCAGAATACTGTCAGCTAGAATTATTGATGTCATTATGTCGTTGCACGTCAGCGAACGGATCAAAGAACGGTAGGTCTTCATGATGTGCAGCATTTTAAATCAAAATCGTGGCATAATCTCTCTCTTTTGTCTCTTACAGCTAGCCTCTACCGCGCAGAGCATTGCGCTAGTATGGTAAAAGTCCCTTCTATGAAAGATTCTCTGTTACATCCCGTTAACCAAGAGTCCTTGAAAACAACTTGCCAAAAACTGTTCCGATTATTAAATAGACATAAGATTTGCGAAACAGTATTTTCATACCTTAACACATAATAATTTACACTTATATGTTGAATTTCATAAACAACATTTTTCATATTATTTGCCAGACAGCGCTACAGCAGGCCACGCCTCTAACGCAATTATAATATAGATTTTTACGCGGTGTAAATGAAGGCCTACCAACAAACAGAGAATAGATTTTTAAGTTGTTCAAGTTTGTCTGTATAACTGAATGAATCAATGAAAGAATATTAAGATAGAAACGTGCCGGGCATTTAATTTTTACACGGAAACTATTACTTCTGTGTCAAACGTACATGTGAAATAGTAATTCTCTTTAAATAATAATTAATATTATTTAGTAATTAAAATAAATAGTAATACATGTGAAATAGTAATTCTCTTTGATAGGTTTGCCGACAAAGATAGCCTTGGAAATTGAGCGACAATCTTCCGACAAGGCCGTACTCCATCTGAGAAAGTCTTCGCGAGGTGTCGCTAGGTGGCTGATTACTGTCGAAGTACCGGAAGTCCCTGACCGGAAAGAAGTCTTTCTTCTGTCAGCCGACTCAGAGACCACCGATTTCGAATTCCCGATCGAAGCTGGGCAAAAATACCACTTAGAGGCACTTGGAATGGATCGCACAGGAGGAAGTAACATCTGCCAGGGTTCAGCGGACTTTGAAACATCTATGCATGCCACTGCCCTCTTGGGATACGACTCCTTGGCTGGGCGCTACGTGTGTGCGGGACCTCGTAAGTGGTGACATTGTTATTTACCTGAGTAGTGTTTGCTTACTGTTGAGCTTTTTTCCTTAATGGACTCAAACGTACACCCTTTTAAGCTAGCGTAGAGAGTGCTTTCGTGAGGTACTTAAAAGGTGCTATCTCATGTGATCAGTTGCATACATACATCTAGCATACTGTATATGGAACGATTGTCACGATTCTTTGCCCCAGTATGCAGGCTGGGTGTGATTTGTTAAGTGAAAGGGACTTGTCTACGCAGCGGTTGGAGTTCAAATCCTGCGCATTGGTTCAGACGAAGCAGAGGTAAACTAACGAAGGTGTATTTTCCCTAGTAACCTAGTTTTCTCTACCCTGGACTTCCCCACAGACTCACTCCTCTATACAGCACCATGAAAGTCGGCCTCAGTTTATATATTTTTTTTGCGGTTTGAAATTATTTAGTTTATCTAAAGTTTGAACAGTTCTGAACCTTTTTTATTATCAAACTATTTTGCAGTTCAAAGGATAAACAAGTACACACGTGTAAAAGCTGGAACCATGCCTGCAAGTAGTTGAGCAGCATCTTTAGGCTTAGACGGTTACGATATTATATGTTGAACAGCCGACATTAGTTAACCGAAGAAGCCATCTAAACAGCTTAACTATGTAAACATACTGAAATGGCCCACCACTGTATGAGAGGCAAGAACCACATGTCACTCGGGTCATGACCCGACCTGGTTTGAAAACGAACCAATTCTGCTCCGATCACCTATTATCGCTCAGCCTTAACTATGTTAACATTCGGTAGTGGCCCATCACGTGCTCACATGAACAATGTCATTAAACGCTAAAGATTCACATCTGTTCGGTTGTGCACGAGGGACCTCAGCTGACTGACTGAAGCCTTTACTAAAACACCATGCAATAATAGTCGGGCTACAGTTTGAGTCTTCGCCGTGTTACCGATTGGTTTCAGAGGTGAAACCAGAAGGACACAAAGTCCCTTCAGCCAAACCCATATTGGGACAGTGATGGACATCGTTGGGACAACATTATCCCAATGTGTGTGTGTGCACTGGCTAATTGGTTCGTCTACTTTTTAGCTGCATAAATTATAATTTATTAACTATTAGTTATTCGGCCTTTAAACAGTTTTGTGTATGTGTTGTCTACCAGCAATTCTGACTCATGACGAACTTCGCCTCTTACACCAGATGGCCGTTGCTAACGCTGGGCAACGAAGCGCTCCCTGCGTCTGGCTGTACAGAAACAAGAAGCCCGAGTATTTTAACGACATAATCCAGAACCACAAATGGATCATGAAGCCATACAAGAAGGACAACAGCGGAGATCCCGGGTCCCCGATCAACCGCCGAATCGATGGACTGTTCTTTATGGCCAGCGTCAAATCCGGGTCTAAAACAGGCGAACCCGATCCGGTATCCGCCTTCGGTAAAACTCGGATCCTCGTTCCAGCGGAAGAACTTCTGGCGAAGGCACCCAACCTGTACTTCACCGATTTCTATTGCATGAGGGGCAAGAACCACTATATCACTCTGGTCATCACCCGACCGGGATCAAAAGCGGACCAATTCTGCTGCAATTACCTATTACCTCTCAGCTTCTATGACCGTTCAAGAAATCCATTCCTCTTCTATGATTCGGGTCTTCTAAAAGTCTCCGCCAAAAAACAGCTCATCGTCGAAGTGTTTTTCACGGAAGATTTGGACATACGTGGATACCAGAGGATCCCAACTCCAATTGTCGCGAAAGGACATTCGACTGTCGGAGGAATTCCAAAAAATCCCAAATGTCCTAAATGCAATCTTCCAAAGACCAACCAAACCTCAGTTACTAAGACGAGAGTTCATTAACTGATAATTAATAAACGGTTATGAGGAGTGTTGCCCAAACAGGCGGAACTGGAGTGAAAGTGACATCACAACAGTACCTGCGGTGGTTTGTTAACCGATAGTCACAACAACAATATACTGCTTCATCATTTTCGCAAGGATCAATCGTCTACGATCCCTCGATGGACATATAGCTTGTCAACAAATGCATTACTTGCTTACCTGCCACAAAGCAGATCGAGAGTCATAGCAATATCCCCGTTAACAAATATGTCACCTTGCGGATTATTCTATGACATTCATCATTAAGGAGATATCGTGCTATAACCTAGTCACAATGTTGCCTTGTCAGATTTCGACTGGTTGCCTTTATAGGCTTAGAGGCCTACAGTCGTCGAAGTTCTAGTGCTTGCTTTGGCATTATCTAGCTAAACATCCAACGAACGATTAGAACTCCTGTTTAAACATTACCAGTATTTACAGTATAACGTATTTGATGCATAATTTATCATTTCTGAGGCTGTACCTCGATTATCTTTAATGTTTCAGTTATTCTTATTGTCATAACTTACAATTGGTATTTGCATGATATTTTTTGATCAGTGAAAAGATGCAATATTTGATCCAGGAAAGGTTACCCAGTCCACACAATTGATTTTTTAGGGTGCACGCCCAAAATCGCTTTCGGAAGGGGTTAGCAAAAACAGAAAAATCAGCTGTGATGCTACTGCTGAAGCAAGGGAACAAGGGAAACCCATAGAAAAATAGGAAAACTAAAGTGGAAATGTTGTGGAAAATGTACAAAAGTAGGACAGACGACCTGAAAGGTCAAGAAATCAAGGGATAAGAGAGTGAGAAGTCATGCAGATGAGGAAAATTAAGATAAAGTCATTAAAATTGTCCATCACAAAAGACCTCAACCTTAGCAAAATTCACCTCCCACTTCTCGGCTCCTGTATACGCCAGCGGAGAGATATTTTCAGATATATTTTGTGCAATTTGAACTGACCATGTATTCGTTATAATTATTTACTAATTTGTTTGGCTAGTCTTTCACTTGAGCGTAATAAAAGATCGATTGTTTTAAAGTCAGTGTTATTATAAGACTTATGATACCTCATGGGCTGGATTTCAAATGGCAAAAGACTACAGAATTGCCCTTTTAGATACATACATATATATATACGTACATACATACATATGTACATATATACAGTACATACATATGTACATACATGCATACATAAATACGTATGTACAGATATACATACATAAATACATATATATGCATATATACATGCATGCATTCATACACGTAGCCTACATGCATACATTAAATCATGAGTGCAAGTCAACAGGTGAAACTTAAGTCTAATTAATGGCGATTATGAAGACAATGAAGAAACTCTGCTCATCTACAGATTTAGGGACGTATGGGCTAGCTGGGTGTCGACTCAGATAAGCCTGATTAGCAGCTAGGCCGTAGCAATGACACTGAATTGACTGGTAACATTGATATAAGCCTACTTAGACCTTACTTAAACTGCCGTAACCTGCAATTCCGTTCCGTTCTCAGCCTTCCTCGTTCCGAGATTCGGCCGCATCATGCACAATGTTCCTCCAGTGTCCTCTGTCCTCCACCAGCCTGAGCATCTCCTCCATTGTTAGCCCAGTCCATGCCCTGATGTTGCCCAACCAGTTTATTCTCGGTCTTCCTCTTTTCCGTCCTCCCGGTATTGTGCCCTGTATTATCTCCTTCTCGATGCATGTTCCCTCCTTCCTCATGATGTGGCCAAAATAGATCAATTTCCTTTTCCTTACTGTCTTCAAAAGATTCCTCTCTACTCCAGCCGCTTCCAGTACCCATTCATTTGACCGCTTTTCCATCCACGATATTTGCATGATCATTCTTAGACATTTCATCTCGAATGCTTCTATCCTCCTCTCTTCCTCTTTCCTCAAAGTCCAACTCTCACATCCGTATGAGTCAAAGTGATCCGTTGCTTAAGTCTTTTCAAGACTTGGATATGAGTCAATGTACGCCTAGTTTCTCTTTCCATTTAACATACAAAGAAGCATGACCTAGATTATAGTGCAATTACGCTCATGATAGGCATATACAGGCCTAGGTCTATAGATAGGAAAAGAGGTAGTAGTAGATAATATCCAATGCGCACTAGATAAATACAAATAAATAAAAATAATCATATGTCCCCTATGGGCTTCCGTAATTGATAATCTTAGCAGGTGCTCTTGTTTATCTCAGAAGGTAAATATGGCGGACGTTGCTTTAGTCTTCATTGTAGGCGAATCGTTCTGCTTTGCAGTATAATCATAATACTGCGGTCAAAATAAAGTTATTCGACCTATCTTACATTTGTTTTCGTCGACCAAAATGGCGGAACCCGATCTTTCCGAAGAAACCTTCGATATACGTGCAAAGAAGTACTATTACGAGAAGGTTGATCAATATTGTGGACTTGTCACGATTAGCCGTTGGTCAAAATTCATGAGAGACAAGAGGATGATTATATTTACCGTTTAGGACGACGATTCCAAGTTGAGTTGGACATTCTTGTTGGATTCGTCGATGAAGAAATGGAGGAAGTCCAAGCGATTAAAAATCAAGATAGCTCGATCTTCCATAGAGAATCTAATTTGCGTTACGGCAAAATTGGTTGTTGATGTTTCTGAAAGCGAACAGTCAGCAACTTCTTTGAAACATTTTCGTGTAGTTTCGCAAAGTTCCTGTAACGCAACTCTAGAAGAGCAAAGTGATCCGTTGCTTAAGTCTTTTCAAGACTTGGATATTAGTCAATGTACGCCTAGTTTCTCTTTCCATTTAACATACAAAGAAGCATGACCTAGATTATAGTGTTGCAGATGCGCGAGAGTCTAGTAGTTAACGTACCGGGCTGTCAACCAGAGGTCTCGGGTTCAAATCCCTGTTGGGCGTTCAAATTCCCACCAAGGAAGAAAGATGATTCTACAGCATTTGTGCTTTTATCAAACTCATCAGCTGTAAAACGAGTGGTATCCTATACTGACCGTGCACGTCGGTGGGACGACCGGAAAGCGATGGAGAGGACTTTCCACCCGCAAGCTCATATACATTGAGGCAAAAAGCAATATGTAAAACTGATTATCTTTTTGCTAAAGTTAATCAGTAAATTAATAGGCATATTAGCCATATACTAGTCAGCATACTAGTAGACCTACTGGGTAATAGAAGGCTACTATTACCATGTATAATCATTTTATTATCACGGACTTAACAGGTTGGGCTGTCGCAGACTGCGTAATGCTAACAGTTAGGAAATGATTTACTGGCCGAGTTGTGATTTCAGTTTTTGACGTCCGGCCTCGTCTGGGATCTGACATTGGAGTAGAAATGGAAGACGGATCGATGCTGATCTTCATCAAAAGGGACACGCTCTTACCGGCGGAACGCTCCAGAAAGTTCCGCACGGAAGAGTCATACGTGCCATTGGAGATCTACCAAGGCAACAGTGGAACTACGGCCAACAACAGGCATATCAGAGACTTAGTGCTGTGGTTTATGTCACAGGCTTTGACTCGACACAGCACGTTGTCTCTGGAGGTCCGTGAAGATGGGACTCTCCTAGGACGGGCACGAGAATGCGAACACCCCGAGAATGAGAAAAGCTTCAGATATTCCAATGCAGGTGGGCAGTTTAAGATTGTTCATCTCTAAGAGGAAACGTAATGTAAAGTAAACAGATTATTGTAATCATAATCGCGAATTTGTATAGCACCTTTTCAAGAGAAACTCATGAGAGTCACTCCCGATCTGATAAGACCACGATCAAACAGAATGGGTTTCAAGTGCTAACACAAAAAGAGGTAGATAAAGGCCAATCTGCTCATGTTGTAGGTTACCAGAGATTATACAGTACCTCTGAAAAAGGGACTGGTGGTGGTAATTTCTCCAAATGGGACCAAAAGGAGCCCAGAAGCTTCCAAAGGCAGGAACAATATGAAATATGAATATGCAAGCACACGTTTTTCTACAGCGACCGTATGGCCTCGACCCTGCTCATATTTCAATAAATTTATTGGGTCAGATCCTCCACCATCGCTGCCCGTTTGAATGGGAGCCACACCATTTAAGGTCCCCGTGTATGGACCGTGCTAGCCCGATATTCAAATCAATAAAACATAGTCACTATAGGTATGCGAACCGGCATCCTCACATACAGAGATGCCTTGACATACGCCTTAACCAATGTAGCTAGCCAGCCAGTATGTATAGTTTATGACTAATTCCCCGACAGCGACGTCATATGCAGGACATATGAAAACCATAAGAAAAGATCTCCACATGGGCTTCGTATGATCTGCCATATGGGACCATATGTATGCATGTTATAGTTCCTCAGTTTAACGACATCTTATGGCATCAAAGGGCGTTGACGTCGCCCTCTTCCTTTATCCAGGTTTGGGACTGGCACTACAACCAAACAAGGCAGTGGCGGAGTTATATGCATGTTATATGTAAATTAGTGGCTATAAATAAGTTTCGGGAAGTTCCCGAGGGCCCAATATTCAGTTGGTGAACATGGCTCCTCTGACCTTTTTCGGATTTTTTATCTTCTGTAGCCTGCCTCCCAGTCTCAGTGGTCTCATAGATCTCGACTAGCTCTGTCCAGCGGTTTATGCTTTTGGAATGCGGCTTTGCTAAGAAACGATCGTCAATTGATGACTTGTTCATTGTGATAAAGAATTTTCCAGTTCTGAATATTTTAGACTGTCCATTTTTATTCAGTTTTCAAAGTGGCATTTGCCTTTTAGTGTTGTTCTTTCGCCTGCAGAAGTCATCAGTTCCAGCGAACCATTTGACGCAGACAATCCTCGAGTAGATGTCAACATTTCAAGCAACACTATAACACTTAGAGTCGGAAAGAAAAACACCGTAGTTGACCACTGGAAACTATGCATAATCAGAGTATTAGACCCCAAGGATATCAACGTATTCTTTATTCCAGCGGAAGTCCCTATGCAGAGGATCCAGATTCAACCTGGAGTCCTGATGCCAGAGGAAAATTACACCCTAATTGTTAAAGGACTTCAGGACATTGACTTTCAAGAACATCCGGGCAAGACGTTCAAAGTTGTCTACAACATGAAAACTCGGATTCCCAATCCAAAAACAGGTACTTATAACTCAGAAGACAACCTGCTTTGGGTCTGTTTAGGCAATTTTTCAACATTCAACAAAAGACAAACCAAATGGTTCCAGAACATATGCCGTGCCTCAGATTCTCACTGCTGCTTTATGTACAAATTTTTGTAATAGCTAGAAAAATAATTGAATAAACAATTACTAAAGCTAATTAGTAAAACTGTAATGCGTCATATTCCATAATATAAAATTTAATTGATATGGTTGAAAATTCGTAAACGTTATGCACAGTTTTTAGGTGGTGTCCGAATTTATCGAATGTTCAATTTCAGATGTGAAGTCAATTGATCTCATTCATGAGACTTTTAACAAAGTCGCTGTTCAAATTCCTAGATCACTGCCCAACGTAACGTACTGGGAAATAACAGTGAAAAAAATAAGAGACTCAAAGAAATTGCTGCATAGTACTGCTCCTGAAAGAAGCTTCACAACAGAGAAGAGTAGGAAGCCTTTCAGGTTTCCTTTAAGCTTCCAAGCAGGTTGTACTTACAAGGTGAAGCTCATAGGGTTTCACGATGAAGGGTGCATTTGCAAGGTCAGAGCCAAACAGCCGAAAAGTGCCAGATGCACTTGCAAGGTCAGAGGGTCAACAGACACAAATGACCTTGTCTTCGAAGGCCAAGCTATTTTCAGAGCAGGTAACCTTACATAATCTCTCTCTCTCTCTCTCTCTCTCTCTCTGTATCTCTTTCTCTCTCTCTCTCTCTGTATCTCTCTCTCTCTCCTAGCTGGAATGAATTCGTCCTGGGGAGGGGCCAGCTAAACGGATCCTTCCTCTCCACTTGTTTTTGTTTCCTGTGCCCTCCTTCTTTAATTTGAGAAGTTTGAGTTCCTGTTGGATTATGACCCTCCATCACTTCTTCTGTCTTCCCCGACTGCGGTGTCCGTGAATTTCTGCCTTCATATTCCTTTACTTCTAAAGTACCGTTATCATATTGCACAATGCATCGATCTTAGGAAAAAACTTGACGTGTGATGAAAATCTGATAAGTCAGGAAAACCAGAAGTCAGACTACGGTGGGTGAGCAAGTTGAGACAGACGAGTCTCAAGTTTTGACCTAAACGACATTAGAGATCAGACAGAACTGAGCAGCGAATTCCACAGCTGTGTACCTGTCACCGAGGTATGTTGTTAGATGCTTGTTCAAACAGAAAAGTCCATTAACTAAACGAAATAAGAAATTTACTAAGAGTACAAACATCTGTGGAAGGACAGAACTCTTTCAACGAATGAATGAAGCTGTCAGTTGTAGGCCACAGATTACCTACTTTGGTCTCACATGTTGGAATCGTCTCTCTCTCGAATTGCGACTTGAGTTCCCTTCTCTCCCCCTCTCAGTGTTCCGCAGGCGCCTGAAGACTGTACTGTTCAACAGTGAGTTTACTTTTTCGGGTCGGAAGCACCTCTGTTGAGTTTATCCTCTAAGAGGCGCTTTATAAATCTCAAATTACAATTACAGTTAAATGTGCGATGGTCGATGTTTATGATGTATCTGGTCGATGTACCTGTTGTTGCTAATGTGTGGCGTAGCTTGATGGTTTTGAATTATGCATATAAAAAGGAAAGCTTTTAATGATTCATTTACAAAGTTACCTACAATAGCTAAATCTGTTCCTTTTTATCTGTAGAACTGACGATATCTGAGGTTGAGACTCTTTACGAGAAGGCGTTGGACTACATCGATCAAGAGGCGCATGCTCCATGTCACTGGCTGTACAGGAACAAGCCTCTCGAGTATTTTGAAGAGATTCTTGCTAATGTAGGGGTCATGAAAGTCAACGAAAAAGACAGCAGTGGAGATCTAGCATCGCCGATCAACCTCAAAATCAAAGGACTTTCCTTCACAGCCACCGTTCGGCTTGGCTCTACAACTGGGGAGCCCATTCCCGTGTCACCCTTCGGCAACACACGCCTCCTAGTCCATGCACAAAAATTGCTGCATAAGGCCCCTAATATGTACTTTGCCGACTTCTACTGCCGTGGAAGCCAGCTTCACCATGTGATGCTAGTTTTGACCAAACCAGAGTCTGAAGCAGACAGATTCTGTGAGAAACACATCCTTAAGTTGAAAATTAACGACAATCCGTTTCTTTTTCGTGTCAGCTCTGTAAACCTTCAGGTGTCCACATCGAAAAATCTTTTTGTCCATGTGTTTTATACAGAAGACATGGATATTAACAGATACACTCTGAAAAGAGACATAAAACCAGCGGGAACTGGAAATAGTATTTCAGTTGGACTTCCAAAAAATCGTTTCTGTGGCTTATGCAACCTCAACCAAGTACTTGACCATGATGTCAAGAACTGGTTCTGAAATGGTAGACACATCTGTAAACCACCAGAAGCGGCAATTTACTTTAAGAGTGCTTTCATCAACCCTGTTTGAATCATCAGCTCGGCTGCTTTCAGATGTCTGTCTAAATATGGCAAATATGTTGGAAGAGCCAAACCGCAGAAGTAAACGTACACGTTTTTCTGTAGCGACCGTATGGCCTCGACCCTGCTTATTTTTCATTGAATTTATCCTGTGAGATCCTTCACCACCGCTGCCCGTTTGAATGGACGCCACGTCTTTTGGTTTAATATTCAGTGTTTAACGACATCTTGTGGCTGCCAGGGCCGTTAACGCATAAATTCTGTGTTGGAAGAAGACATATAATAATTTAACGAAATTGATAAGTATATTTCGTCGGAAAAAGCGATTAAAAGGTGTCTAAACCCAACCAAATATCTGTATTATTATTCAGTGTTTAACGACATCTTGTGGCTGCCAAGGGGCGGTAACGTTCAACTTTTCTTTCAACAAAACGCAACTTACTATTGATTGAACGAAATACATACCTTCGAAAAAATGCGATTTAAAGGTGTCTAAGCAAAACCTAATATTGTATTAATATCAGTGTTTAACGACATCTTGTGGCTGCCACGACCCGTTGACGATTTGTGGTCGGTCACCTTTGTTGGCCAGCGATCAGTAACAACAGTTCCTCAGTCTAACGACAGCCTATGGCATCAAAGGCCGTTGCCGTCGCCCTCCTCCTTTATCCAGGCTTGGGACTAGCACTACCCCCCAAAACAAGGCAGTGGCGGAGTTCTATCCAGCAATCGAACAAAACTGTCGGCTATATAGCGTGGGAAGAAAACGATTTAAAGGTGTTTAAGCACAACCCAATATTTGCAATCTGTAAATGTAAATGTACACGTTTTTCTATATGGACCGGAATGTAAATGTAAATGTACTTGTATTTCTATAGCGACCGTATGGCTTCGACCCTGCTCATTTTTCCATGAATTTATCGGTTGAGATCCTTCCACCGCTACCTGTTTGAAAGGGCGCCACACCATTTAAGATCCCCGTGTACGGACCGTGCTAGCCCGAGATTAAAATCTCTGACATAAGCCACGATCGGTATGCGAACAGGCATCCTCACGCACAGAGGCGCCTTGACGTACGCGTAAACCGATGTAGCCAACTAGGACAGATTAGTGTAATATCGAGACTGTTAAAGCGATACATTTTTTCTGCCTCCCCATCCAGGGTCGGATGTCACATTGGCTTGTAACTGCATAGCCCCTAGTCGACAGCCAGTGCTTTTTCGCCTAATTTAAAACAGTTGCGCATTTAATTGCTTTCCGAAAATGGAAACCAGCGGGATTTCCGATATGACGTCATATCTAATTTTAGATATCAGTGGCTAGCGATCCAGGCAGCGAAACGTTCGACGTGACGTCATATCTAATTTTAGTAATCACTGGTTTTTCGCTGCAGACAAATGATTTTACTTAATATACCCATCAGAAGTGTTTGAGTTGATGCTGGCCTTTTGTATAAAAGTAAACATCAGAAGTTTTCGGCATTTAACTTTCTAAAGTCGTCTGCGTTTTCCGAAGGAACATGTATCGGTTCACGCACGAGGAGTAACGAAGTTCGAAAACGGCTTACTTGTAGTTCAAAGTGAAGTTTGCACTTAGCTTAACAACGCTAGGCGGAAGCTATTGTCTGCTGTAACCAAAGACTTTATATAAACACTGACTGTAAACAAAAGGAACTGAAACGTTTTCATAGCAGACCGATATTGGTCTCTTCCCCAACGATGTCGTCTTGACTGAGCGCCTGCGAATGAGTCTTGTCTTCTGAAGTCTAGATTATTACAAAACGACTCTAGATTTGCCAACGTTCAACAGCCAGTATCTATTAGGATATCCTGAGGAAGCGCCATATAAATGACCGAACATGGACAGCTTCAGTGACTCGGATAGTTCGGAACTCGAAGTGAGTCCGAAAATCGTTGTGACAAAGTGTTTTGACGTCGAAAACTCTGGACTGGTCAGCATCCGTGGGTGGATTGACCACATCACCAGAGGGCACTTTGCTCTGTTCACCGTCGCAGACGAAAGCAATCCGTCCAGATGGTTCCGCCTGGTTGGGTATCCGTCGATGTGGAACGACTACAGTGAACCGCTGGAAATCGCCGTTCCGAGATCTTCGATACCGCATCGAATTTCGGCGACCATGGAACTGCTCCGAGAAATTCGAAGCATTGGCCGTGGAGGAGGCGAAAGGAGGAGGAGGAGGAGGAGTGAGGCATTTCACGGTTGACTCAGCGAGCACCTGTGTTGCCTTGGCAACGTTTCTCCGGGCCATACCGGGTCGATTCGATTCACTTCTGTCTAGGCTTGAACTGGAAATGGCAAAAGAACCCGACTTCGGTAAGCGAACGCGCTGATTCGTTTACGTGCTCATTCATTCATTCATTCATTCTGTTACGAGTTCGTTTCTGGCCTACTCGAACATTGAAGCACAGAACCCAAGTTTATATTACTAGTAAAATGACCATCAAAAGAGCTCGACTTGGTCCACAGCTCCACTCCAAACAACCAACCACTATGTTACACTGCGCATGCCCGCGGCCATGTTGGCAGCGTGGCTTTTCTATGTGTCATTTTGACAGATTATATCGTCTAGCGTGACATAAGCTCGATAATCTTCTGCAGTTTCGTTGCTTTCTGTTGCCGAGTCTGCGTGTCAGAATTATTTTTCCTTTCCAACACGGATTTACAGCTGGCGACGAATACCTGTCCGTCCTGCGTATATCCTTCGGATCGGGGAATATCTGAACGCCGCGTCGCTTTCCATCTGCGAGGAACTGTTGGACGGTGGGACCATCGCGTGCCATCGGCGGCGGATCACATCGCCCATCGTCGTTTCCTCATCCTCGACGCTACGTGCTTCAGGAAATTCGGGACTTCAGAACATGCCATCGCCTTTTACCTCTAGTTGGGAATCTGTTGGTATGGCTTTGCGTGTCTGCGCAACCTTGCCATTGGCGACTCTTCTAGTTGTCTGAGATATGTTCACCTACAGGATACTATTCTGTTCTTAATGACACTTAACATCATTAGTGACTTTTAACATCAAGTCTAGCGCAGTGAGCGCCACTGATTCTAGAGAGGCGCTATACAAATTTCTGATTACAATTACAACCAGCCAACCGACCAACCAATCGGGCTAAATATATACAAGAAACTTCTAAACAATACGCAATAAGCAGCCTGAAATAAGCAGCCTTTCACATACTATAAGCCTATATACACAAATTGTCGCTAAATATTCAGATTTCTATACACAATAGCCTTCATCCAGCCTTTAGCTAAATTCTCTCATTTAGAATTCCAATTTGACAAAAGAATCACTCACGTTAGTTATATACCTATATGTACATATCGCAATTCAGCTTCACTAAGGCGAACTTTCAAATTGTCAAAGTGTATACAACACACTCGAGACTACGTACACGTATATTTTATTATAGCGTCGGTTGTAAACGTTTTAAGGGTGTCTAAAGACAGCATTTATTATTCAAAGTTGAAATGACGCTAACGTCGACCTTACCCTGCAAAGTATATTAGCAGCTTCCATCCCAGACCCGGCGAAACGGAGCAATGTTTTTACATTACATAGATGTCTCTCTGTATTTTGTAAGCATCACTAACGACCAACTATCAATCGATGGCTCTGGACAATTCTGCGTGAAGGACTTTTTGCTCAAGGTCCATACACAGTAGCCATTTCAGGGGATTGGCTCGAACCCGTATTTTACGCCTTAAAAGCCAAGCGCTCTAACCAATCGGTTACCATGTCAACTAAAAGGTAAATATAGCGTCCGTGGCCAAAAGGAACGCAGACGTCCCTTGAAATTGTTGTTCAAGCTGTGCTGTGGCGGCCCTGGCGGCCGCAATATGTCTAAACACAAGATAATGATACTAATATAAACCGGTGCATGGACACCTTTAAATCGCTAGTTTCTCTTGATATATATAGGCCAGTTTCGTCAAACTACGTAAGATATTGTCGCCAAGACTAAACAAGATATGTTAAATGTGTAATATAATACTGAAATAAGGCTGTTTAGATGTCTTTAAATTGCTTTTTAGACGCTATATGCTCTTCAATTTTGTTGAATCACTGGTCAAATTACAGTGAAAAGTGTACACTTTTTCCAATCGATGTCAAATGCATTCGATGGCAAAAGATGTCGTTAAGCATTGTAAACTACTACTATCACTAGCAAATTTCTAAAATATATGTGAGGTATGGTCGTCGGCAACAGTCCTGGCAGCCACAAGATGTCGTTAAACACGGAGTGCTGACGCTAGGCTGATTTAGACTTCTTCATCTAGCTATTTTTCCGACGCTGTACGCTCCCCGGTATCACCTAAACTGACCCAACTGACTCCTGAAAGGTGTGGCGCTTCTGGCAGGGCTGTCTTGCTACAACGTGGCTGGCTCCTGCGAATCTTATTTGATATAGCGTCGAATTCTATTTGATATAGCGTCGAATTTTATTTGATATGGCGTCGAATTTTATTTGATATAGCGTCGGTGTATAAGTTGGTCTCTCTGAAGCGACTTCTGTGTGACATTGAGGAATTCCAGAGATTTACAATGACATTTTTACATAGAATTGCATTACATTAACCGTATTGTTAAAGCTAATTTTTGCAGTTACATTTACGTTCAGATTTACATTACCATTTACGTTTACGTTTAGATTTGCACTATCATTTACGCGCACGTTTAATTTTACATTACCATTCACTTTTACGTTTACATTCACCATTTACGTTTATATTTACCGTTTACGCTTGCCGTTTACGTTTACATTTACCATTTGCCATTTACGTTTACAGTAACCATTTACACTTACCGTTCACGTTTATGTTTACATTTACATTAAAAATTATACTAGAGTTGCAGACGATACTTATGAACATCGAGCGGAGGTCTTTCAACCGGGCCAAACTTCGTCTGATTCGACTGACATCTGTCGTCCATCGATGGCTAATTACGGTCAGCAGAGTGGACAGGTCAGTCGAGAAGCGCGTCTTCCTCATTCCGGTCACTTATGACGAAACGAAATTCGAATTTCCGGTCGACTTCGAAGCCGGAGGAGTCTATCACATCGAAGCATTTGGACTCGGTCCATACGACAGCAGAGTTCTTTGCCAGAACTACGCCGACTTCAGAGCAGGTAGAGAGCTAATCTGTTCCTACCCAATGCATTGCAATCCAATCCAGTCTAATGTTGTATAAACTATCCCATTTTCCACAATTGTGACGCAGAGGAGGCGCTCATTTCCTTTTCTTTAAGCCCTTGAGCCGGCAATGGACGAATCACAAGGTACTAGTGCATCGTTTGTACCCATCGTATTACGTTCTGCTTAGACACCTCTAAATTCTTCAGTGCATTGCTTTGTAAAAGTCATTTCGTTCAATCGAGGGATTTATCATAACATTTTAAATTAAGGTCGACGTCAACGGCGAAAGCAGCCACAAGATGTCGTTAAGTAATGGATTATAACGCAGGTCAACTGTGTAATTTAAGGAAAGTACCGCATATCCCACAAGTGAGACGTAGGGTAGGCGCTCATCTCCTTTTCTAGGCCCTTGAGCCGGCAATGGACGAATAACAAGTGGCCAGTGCATCGTTTGTACCAATAATATTACCCTCTGCTTAGACACCTTTTAATCATTCATTGCCGCTGCTATATAAAGGTTAATTTGCTGAAGTGAAGGACTTTCATGTTGCTTTATATCTTATATCATCTCCAGTGTAATAAAGTAAATATATCTACCTTGTTAAGAAACAAATGTGAATTATATAAAATAGAATTCTCTCTTCAAAACTTATTAAATGTTAGTATTCTGCAAAAGTGAAGTTTATAGGCTGATCAGTCTAATAAACAAAGACCATCTGTTGTAAATAACTATGTATATCTATCTCTGTTAATATTGTAATGTTGAAATTGCGTTGTTTTATGTCTTGTTTAAGTATTCAGTGTTAATGTGACATAATTTACAGTAACATGTATACATGGAGAAATCGAGTTACACTATTTAAAAATGATACCGAAATTATTGACAAAATATTTAAATTGATGAGGCCAAATTTAATTTTAATATCAATTATACTTTCATTATACATGATATATGCTTAAAAGAACTAATTTTATTTTAATTTATTTGAAAATTGACAAATATTATTGGTAAATTGTAATCAAATACTATTAAAACAAAATAATTATATAACATAGGCCTAAACTATTTGAGAAATAAATAATATAGATTTTAATTGTACTTTCACTGTGTGGGCTCGGTTTCTTGTTATATATATATATATATATATATATATATATATATATATATATATATATATATATATATATATATATATATATATATATATATATATATATATATATATATATATATATATATATATATATATATATATATATATATATATTAGGTCACATGAACTGTACTTTATAAACTGTTGTACATACATTTATGTATAAAGTGCTTTATAGTTTTGAAATATATTGACATTTGTACCTTCTGTGATTGTTTTCAAAAACAATACTTACAATATGTTCAGGCATTATGTACAAGCATGAATTATAAATTCAAGAATGTGCATTTGTATATAATGTGTTACTTAAATGTTAATAGCATATATAGGGTAGAAAATGTGGCCTTATAAGCTTATGAGCATTGTCAATTGTAAATAATATTGTTCTATTGTTATTGTTGTTGTTATTATGTATATCTGAATTGCGTTCGTTTGTACATATTCTTTAATTGCTTTTTTGCTTTTAAAAAAACGTTATGGAAAAAAGAAAAAAAATAGAAAAAAATAGAAAAAAGAAAAAAAGAAAGGGAAAAAAAAGAAAAACAAGAAAAAAGAAAAGAAAACGAAAATTTAAAAAAAATAAAAAAAATAAAAAAAGATAAAAGAAAAGAGAAAATACCGAAGAGAAAAGAAAAAAAAGAAAAAAACTTTTATTTCAGCTATTTACCACCAGGAGAAAAGACACGACTGTCAACCAAAGACACAGCTCTGAATACAAAGTCTGTCTGATGATACGATGTCAAAAGACCGTAAAAGAAAGAAAAGAAAAGAAAAACATACATGCAGAAAAATCCAAGAAGCATATCAGCGAAAGAAAAGAAAACTATTTACCAATTCCAAATGTCATCAACGGCCTTGGTTGTCATAAGATGAGGTTAAGCTCTGGATTTACTTACTTACTGAAGGACTCATTTAGCAGGTTTGACCTAAGGTCGGCGTTAACAGCGATAGCAGCCACAAGATATCGTTAAACATTGGATAATAACAATAGATGATAACACAGGTTAAATCCAAAGGCCCAGGACACGGGGTCAGTGCACAGCAGGACTTGCCGTTTACTTCCGAGCTCCGGTACCAAATTCTACTGCTTGGTGACAGAGGCACGATGTGCGCAAACAACTTTGCCCAAGGTCGTTACACTGAGTCGAACCCGCGACCGCAAAATCATTGACCAAACGCCTTACCGCTAGACCACCGAGCGGCTCTAATCTAGTATAGTCTAGTACAATCTAATCTAATCCAATTCAATCCAATCTAATCTAATCTGGAAGCTTATATAGCGCATCAATGATCGTTTCTAAGCAAAACCATTCCGAAATCGCTATCCTCTGGATAGAACCGGTCGACATCGGAAAGCTTAGGCCGAACATCAAAGAACACGCATAGACTTTTCCTAAAGACTCTGATTTAAAGGTGTCTGAAGACCGGATAATATTAGTAACAAGTTTTTAACGACATCTTTTGGCTTCCAGGGCCGTTAACGTCGACCTTTCCTTACGTCGGAAAATTAGGGACAATTGTTAACTGATAACCGACAACAAGCGAAAAATGTTCAGTTTATAGCGTCGCTTGTAAACGTTTTAAGGGTGTCTAAAGACAACGTTTTATTCTCCAAAATTGAAGGGACGCTAACGTCGACCTGACCATGCAAAGTATATTAGCAGACTTATCCTACAGTATATACTTTGATTATTTTCTCTTTGTGGCAGAACTGACTTTGTCGGATCTTCTGACTCTCTACGACAAGGCGCGTAGCTTCGCCGGTCCACGCAGCGCCCCCTGCCGCTGGCTCTACAGAAACAAGCCCCCGAAGTACTTCGAAGACATCCTCTTGAATCGGCGAGGAATCATGGAGGTCTACGTGAAGGACGACAGCGGGGACCCGGGCTCCCCGATCAACGGCCGCATCCACGGTCTCTTCTTCACGGCCAGTGTTCAACCGGGATCGCAAATCGGTGAACCGGATCGCCGATCGGCATTCGGAAGCTCCCGTCTCTGCATCCCAATCGAGGAGATGCTGCAGAGGGCACGCAACCTTTACTTCGCCGACTTCTACTGCATGAAGTCAAACAGGAGACACTACGTGACGCTCGTCATGACGAAACCCGGGTCAATTGTGGACAGATTCTGTGCCGATCGCCTATTATCGCTCAGGGTCAAATACCCCAACAGCAACCCGTTCCTTTACTGCGATGTCTCCGGACAGTTTCGGGTTTCGGCGAAGAACAACCTCTCCGTCGAGGTGCTGTTCACGGAGGACATCGATATTCGCGATTACGATTTGACTCACGGTGTTCGGACGATCGGCAAAGGTCACTCGACGAAGGGAGGTCGACCTAAGAACCCGAACTGTGACAGATGTAGTCTTAGAATGCAACATCCGACGCCGTTCGGCTTCGGAGAACCCTACGCTCTTCTCACGCTGTGACTTGTTGAACGCCATTTGCGATTAGGACTCATCCTCGGATAAGTAGGTAGGTAGGCAGGTAGGTAGATAGGTAGGTAGGTATGTATGTATGTAGGTAGGTAGGTATGTTAGTAAGTAGGTAGGTAGTCGGGTAGGAAAGGTAGTAAGTAGGTGGTTAGTTAGTTAGTTATGTAGGTAGGTAGGTAGGTATGTTAGTAAGTAGGTAGTTAGGTAGGTAGGTAGGTATGTTAGTAAGTAGGTAGTTAGGTAGGTAGGTAGGTAGGTAGTTAGGTAGGTAAGTTAGTAAGTAGGTGGTTAGTTAGATAGTTAGTTAGTTAGTTAAGTAGATTAGTAAGTAGGTGGTTAGTTAGTTAGTTAGTTAGTTAGGTAGGTATGTTAGTAAGTAGGTAGGTAGTCAGGTAGGAAAGGTAGTAAGTAGGTGGTTAGTTAGTTAGTTAGTTATGTAGGTAGGTAGGTAAGGTAGTAAGTAGGTGGTTAGTTAGTTAGGTAGGTAGGTAGGAAGTAGGTAGGTAGGTAAGTTAGTAAGTAGGTAGGTAGGTAAGTTAGTAAGTAGGTAGGTAGGTAATGCAGTTGTTAACACGTCATATGTCCATCAGCTGAGCGGGGAGTCGAAGGCGTAACGCGGCTGTAGAGTTCAGGCCACTGTGCCACTTGGAACTGAAGCCTTGCGACGGCTATTGAGAAGGACGCGTCTTCGCAATTTCAGGGAACTCCGTTTCATCTCTCTTGCTTTCGCTCCGTCTCTTTGTATCTCTGTTTGTCTGTCTATGTCTCTGTCTGCACATCTTTCTCTCTCCCTCCTTATTCCTCCTTCTCTGCATTTATTCCTCCATCGTTCTGTCTGCCTTATTCTCTGTCTAGCTCCCTCTGTTTGTCTGTGTCTGTCTGTGTCTTTTTCTCTCTTTCTGTCTGGGAATTTCTTGCTGAAGCATCAGCATAAATGTAAATGCACAGGTTTTCGATTGCGACCCTATGGCCTTGACCCTGCTCATTTTCAATGATTTAATCGGGTGAGATCCTTCATCATCGCTGTCCGTTTGAATGGACACTCCTTTCCTATTAGTATCCAGTTTTTAACGAGAGCTTGTGGGTGCCAGAGCTGTTAACGTCGACCTCTCTTTTTGGAGCTGACCTCTAATTTAATACCGATTGAACGAAATTGATAGGTTTATACCTTCGTTAAAATGCAATATAAAGGTGTCTAAGCAAAACCTAATATTTGTTTTGTATTCAATGTTTAACAACATCTTCGACCCTTGTGCGCATGGGATCCAAACACTCGACGAAATTGACGAATATGTAATGTCCGAAAAGCGATTTAAAGGTGTCTAAGTACAACTTACTATCGCCTAGACCCTGGCTCTGTGTGACGGTTCGGCTTGGTACTCTATTTACTGTGGGTGAACTAGCTACATGGATTGTGTGCGTATGTCTTAAGTGATTCATTTGGTATTAAGGACTGGCGCTCTAGAAGTTAGTAGTTCGAAGTATTAATACTCTTGAAGAGGCGCTACACAAATGTTCTGATAATGAATGAATAATGAGACAATGGATTAATATAAAATGATTATTAATACACTTACGTTCAGGTTATACGATTGCACAGAGACTGCATATGAATTAACATTAATCGGCTTAATCTACTCTAATCCCTAATACATTAGTATTAACTACATTCCACATAAATTCCTACGGTCGCTCGTCGACAGTCTCTCCTGTTCTTATGCCTACCCCATCTTCTGCTGTTCCTCGACGGATCCTTTTTCTGACGGGACCCGTGTGCGACTCTCCTCTTCTGGTCTTCACTGCCGACTGACTGACCCTTGTGTGCAGTCTGCGAGCTCTTTTCTACCTGAATCCTTTGGACTCTCGGGGCATTCCTTCTGGGCAGGTCAGTACCCAAGACTCTAGTCTGTCTGCGCGCTGACATCAGCATTCGTGCGCCTTTTGGTTCTATTTCTCCGAATTCTTTTGTATACCCGTGGACGTCCATCTGGTTATCATGTTAACCTCTCGTGCTTAGTTGTAAAGCCCCGGGTGTACCTGAAGAGTGATACCTGTGGATTTCTCAGCTTGCTTCAGCAGAATCCTTTTGACTAAGCTACACCCTTCCTGCATTCCATAGCTCACCTGCACTGCTACCAACAATAGCCCTTCCAAGCTGTATAACTTGCAGCCCGTCCGTTTCTAAGAATCTGACCGCTGTAGCTTAGGGCTACTGGCTAGCTGTCTTGCTGCTCTAAATCATATAATTCATATAGCGCACTTTCCAGCTTGGCGATAGTAATATTTGTAAAATGTAAGTGGAAATGTAAACATTTTTCTATAACGTTCATATGGCCTTGACCCTGCTTATTTTTCAGTTATTTTATCGAGTGGCCATTGCCCGTTTGAATGGGTGCCACGCCATTTGAGGTCCCAGTGTACGGACCGCAAAAGCCCGAGATAAAAACCTCTTAAATCGGCCATTATCTGTATGCGAATTATAAATGCATGCATCGTAATGGACAGTCTCCTGCAAACACTAATCCCTCAAACTGATTATGAACCGTTGATTACGATTTCACTTGAAGCGACCATCGATTGGTGTCTTGGGCGTTATGATAACGGCGCTATAGAAGTCAGTAGATTAGATTTAAAATAACTCACGATCGCCAGTAATAGCGTGTCATGACGGAGTTTCGCATTTTGTATCTGAATAAAGATGCACTGTAAAATATTGTTAACGAATAAAGAATATTGTTAAAGAACATAGTCTTGTTTTTTGGTTATGTTAAAAGGCAAAATTTTTTGCTACTGGCTTTTATTTGGAGAGACTTTGTCGGCTCAAGCAAAAGACAGCGTCAAGCACAGTTTATGTAGCTCGCTATTTGCTATGAGCTATAAATAACTCATCGTGTGCTCTATAAATAAATCATCAACACCAACTCCAACACCGTCTTCCATCTTGTCTCTTGTCTGTGGTTCCACGTAGATTTTATAGCGCACATAAAGCACCCGATGCAACACGTATATGATCGAGTCGTCTTTCTTCTCGTCGTCCTGCCAAGAGTCTAATATGGCTGCCTGCAACGTCATATAATCGTCGTATAATTGTTATGACACATTGTCAACGTCATATAATCGTCGTATAATTGTCATGACACATTGTCATCGTCATCGTCGTCAAAAACTTCTTCGGTTCATAATAAAATTTCGTCCCTATTCAGTCGGTCTGAATAACGGGAAAAACTCCAACATTCTGAGCTGATCTGTCACATCTGCGTAAGTTCGGCTGCATAGATTAATTTGAACTCAGCAGACTAATCTTAAATATTTACTTATCAACCGAAACTGACCTTTATCTAATACAGAAATGTATCACAGACAATGCAACATAGATTACCTCGACTAGCTCGATAATTTTAGAAGACAAGAGTTTGATTAAACAAAGCATGAAGTATATTCCGACATAGATACATACGTTCATTAGACAAACAAAGGTACAGTAATTCATTAGGCCAATAAAGATATAACAGTTCATTCGGCAAACAAAGATACGTTAGGCCTATAAAGATACATTAGTTTATTAAGTCTACTGAATGTATCAACAGCATAACTGCATATTAAGACGAGAAGTATCACACTTGATGAAATCTCGAACCAGACTGAGATGTCATACTGAAACTATTCCATTATGAAGCCGCGAGCTCCACCCTTTGACAAAGCTCAAGGCATTCGTTCCTCTCGGCAATCGTGACCACGAGAGGAATTCCCCACAGCTGATCATTTCTAAATAATGATGCCCGGTCCAGGTTGACTCACGTATCCCCGCTTTGCTCATTGACTCTGAAACCGACGCCCGAAGACCGTCACACAACCCTAACTTGATTCACCTCTACGCTGAAGAAAAACATCCACCTGATTCGCCTCTGCGCTGAAGGAAAACATCCACTTGATTCGCCTCTGCGCTGAAAAAAACAGTCTACCTGTCGCCGGTTGATTGATGAACGGCTTGTTGCTAAGTGCACATTGATTGCTCAGGCTTCTCTTTGTGCTTCCCAGGCCAGCATACTAGCCTGGTACTTCCGTGACCGCAACAGTACACACTGCATAACCTACGGAAGATTAAACGATTACGTCATGTTCAGCCAGCTATTTTAAGCAGTCTGTAGCTGGGCTAGTGTTTTTCAGCAATTTGATTAGTCGAATCCCGCTTACAACGGCTTACGACAGATCGCTGGCGATGGCAACAGACGTTTGAAATTGATCCGGACGAATCTCTTTACCTGAAATTGACTAACAGTTTAATCGGGCGTTGCCGGATATTCTGCCCAGTTCTCCTTGGAGCCCGAAGGTATAGCCAAAAGACAACATTATTAATTAATTAACATTTTTTAACAAGCGCATATGTCTAAAGAACAAGGAAGCAACCGATAGTTTACCAAAATTATCCGCAATCAGATCGAAAGTCAGTTCAGAGAGACAGCCTACGGTAATTGTAATTGTAATTTGAGATTTATAAAGAGTCTCTTAGAGGATGAACTCAACAGAGGTGCTTCCGACCCGAAAAAGTAAAATCACTGTTGAACAGTACAGTCTTCAGGCGCCTGCGGAACACTGAGAGGGGGAGAGAAAGGAGCTCGAGTCGCAATTCTCAAGGGAGACGATTCTAGCAAGTGGGACCAACGTAGGCAAAGCTTCTGGACTGGGCTGCAGAGGTTCGCATGCGAGGGACAAACAGGAGATCTTGAGTGGCCGAGCGAAGGTTGCTACGGCCCGCAACGAGGTGGATAATCAGCTGAAAAGGTAAGTCGAGCTGAGACCGAAATGACTTAAGAGACTTAGCATGGCGTCATGGGGAGTGTCGCTAGAACTGTTCTTGGTGAACGAGCGTTTTCGGTTGCCGGAGCCAAATTTTGGAGCGATTTCTTCGCATTTGTTCGTCGTGCTAAGTCAACGAACAGATGCGAGGAAAGCGTTCAAAAATTTAGCTCCGGCAACCGAAAACGCTCGTTCATCAAGAACAGTTCTAGTTTCTGATAAAACCAGAGAAAGACAACCAGGTGACTGAACTGAATAGTAATAAGTCTAGGAAATAATTACAAGCGATAGGCCACTGGCAAAGCAGCTGTTTCTCACTCTGAGAACTATTTGCATTTAAGACGCATAAATAGCGTTAATGTTAGCAAATTTATCCAAGTTATTCTGTTATCATGTTATAACCGAGAGACGTGCAAATACAGTGAATCATAAGCGATCGTTACAAGAACCTGTTTCGGTAGGGATCCTTAACAGCGTTGGTGCAGCTTTGAGCTTTCAACGTTTAATCTTTTTATGCAAACGTTAACAGCACTAAATTAAAGTCATATAAACTACTTATTGAGCGGGTTTGAAGTAGGTATCAGTCCAGAGATAACCTTTTGACCCGTCATTTGAAAATTTTGGTCGCTTTTTGCACATCGGCAGAATGATCAGTTGATCGATACCACGTTTCTGAGGAGTTAATTTCTATACAGGTATTTTCTATAGAAGCATGTAAACAAGTGTGTTACCTTCGCCTTCATGCTTCTGGGGAATTTTTATAGATGCGTGTAACAAGTGTGTTACCTTTACTTCATGCTTCTGGGAATTTCCATAAATGCGTGTAACAAGTGTGTTACCTTTACCTTAATGTTTCTCGGGAATTTCTATAGAAGCGTCTAAACAGATGTGTCATCTTTACCTTTACGATTTCAGGGTTTCTACTGAGGGTGTAAACAAATGTGTTATCTTTTTACTTTTAGCATAATATCAGTTAATATGTCGACGTTTAATCTACTGCGACTGAGCGCCGAGAAACGGCTTGGTGGGTCAACCTTCGGCCTGGTCATCGTTACTGGATGGTCAAGCTACCTGACCAGTGGAAGGAGGGTTGAATTCACTCTGTTGGACGATGACGCCAAATTGGGCTGGACATTGGTACGTGAAGCTTCGACTGAAACTGAAGATGTGCAGCTCAAAATTCCGGATGCATCCGTAAGTCATCGGCTGGAGGTGACCGCAAGACTCTTCCAGGAGTGCCCCCTGGACAATCGAACGGAGGTAAAGCACTGGGAAGTCGTGGAAAAGTCTTCGTGTGTGGCTGTTGAAGTGCCATCTGTTGACGTATTGTCTTACTTATACAACGGCCTCTCAATAATGGACACTCATGCGCGTAAGTCACAGACTAACCGTTGCAAGTTCTAACAATTGTCACAGACTAACCGTTGCAAGTTCTAACAATTGTCACAGAGTAACCGTTGCAAGTTCTAACAATTGTCACAGACTAACCGTTGCAAGTTCTAACAATTGTCACAGACTAACCGTTGCAAGTTCTAACAATTGTCACAGACTAACCGTTGCAAGTTCTAACAATCTTCACAGATTAACTGTTGCAAGTTCTAACAATTGTCACAGACTAACTGTTGCAAGTTCTAACAATTCAACTGTAACTTGTAACAATATTACAGTTTGCAGTTTTACTCCTCCATGAGTTGTAAAAGGCTATTGTCATTGCACCTGGGGTTCAATATTTAACATACACGCTCTCAGGGTGCTTTCTTCATCGGCCGACTATTCCGACACGAGAGACTGAGCAGATTGAACATATGCATGAACAGCGTTTCTGCACAAACAAGTGACAAGAAATAGAAAGCGTCTAGCGAATTGTGAAATTGTTTGTCGATCGATCGACCTGTGAATCATCGATTCCTTCAGTTTGTAGAGCAGCTTTAGTTTGAAACTTGCTGATTTATCTGTGCAATATTAAGTGCACAGTGAGTATAGTTCGCACAGAACTGCTACCCGAGTGAATGATTGTCGATTAGTGTACGAAGTGGTGTACGTGTATAATGTGCACAAAAGATGATGGAGCCTTGCGTGACGCCGTATCACATCAACAAAGCACTTGAGGAATAATCACAATTTAAATATACTGCGTGGACTGAGATACGTAGCAAAGCCATTGAGCGGAGTAGTTGGATTGTAAATAATAACTGAAGAAGGTATGATGGTTGAGAGGATTGGATTGGTTGATACTTGCAATCCTCAAAGACAGGCTATTATTTGCTGTGATTTATAAGTTTATGTTCACAAAGTTTAACGTTAACAAAGAAGGGAGAGTTATTAGTAGCATGCTTAAATGTGTAGATATGAATTTTATAATTTGTGTAGATGCAGTACTTCTATATAGCCACACTACTCATTATTTGCAAGTTTTACAATACGTGATCTAAACTAGGCTATGATTTTGTCATGTAATATATTTAATAATTTATTTATCACGTGCAACATATTGCTAGCGTTAGAACACAGAGCCATAGTAGGTCTACCTTTTGAGATTTCAACTGGTAGATCCATCGTTTCATCTACTTTTAAAATCTAATCTGAAAATTTGTGTAGCGCCGTTATCGTAATGCACCATGCACCAATCGATGAATGCCTCTATGGAGAACCATGTTCAGAGATTACAGTCCTTCGGACAGCATCAGTCGAGATCCGTCGGACCCCGGAGACTGGAAGACAAGATACGGAGGATGAAGCAGTCCGTGAAAGATGAGAATGTAGCCGAGACATCTGGTTGAACGCTACACATCTTAAGAGCTTTGACGAAGCTGTAGCAGTCAAGTATCAAGACGAATCGAGTAATAAAACAATAGAATAAATTATACACTTGATGTTAATCAAGAATATATACCGACCGGATGTTTGTCTATTCGGTAGTACGCTGGGTTTCTAATCCAACGATTGCGGTTTCGCGCCTCTGAGAGACTCCCTGTAACAATCCTGGTGTTCGCCTACACATGTCTCGCGCCTCATATTCAGATTTACTAACCTTGCGCGGGTATTAAGTGCAAATAATTAAAATAACCTATTTATGGCTTTTTCTTTGAAGTTACCAGCTCCAAGAAAATCTACAGATTGCCTCAGCTCCAGTGGCAGGAGAGTACAACCACACCCAGAAGGGCAATTCTTCTTATTGATCCAATTTATACCTTTAGTCTCCTTCCGGTTGATCAATGGAGAATTACGGTGGCTGAGAAAGAAACCTCTGCAGGCATCGTGGAACACGTCTTCCTTGTTAAGAAAGAACTTACAGAACAGATGTTCGAAATTCCAGCGAACATTCTGGAAGCCAACGTCAGATACAAAGTTACTGTGGAAGGCCTTCGCACTATGAGTGATGACGCAGTCAAATCCCGGCATTACTTCAGGCTTGTCTGTAGGAACTCCATAGTTCTAGAAAACTCCACATCATCAGGCAAGTTTTCGTTACACGTATTCTATCGCCGTACTTAGATGCTGCGCTAATCACTTTGATACATACATTTATATTCCGCCTTAATGAGTCCTCAAAATAAAAAAAATCAATATTGTGAACGGATTTAGAATTAATGTTTCTCAAAGGGTATCAAGAAGCTTGCAATTAGATTTAGTGGTACATTTGAGTGCCTATCAAGGTACTTTAAGGGTATTCTTTATCGCTTAAGTATAGTTTTTCTATAGCAGATTTAATCACTCTAAAACCGCCAATCACGCATGTAACTCCAATCGTAAGGAAATCTTCTATCATAAACGTAACTTCAATCGTAATAGATATCTAATCATACATGTAACTAAAATCATTCTAACCTCTCTAATCATACATTACGAGGCGCTATATGTGTTTGATTTTGAATTTTTGAATTTCTCTTTAAAGAAATTCCATTTGAATTTCTCTTAAACAGGTGGTTCTGACATCTTTCGAATTGAGATCAAAAGAAACAGTTTTTCCGAGGCTGCAGTCATAATTCTAAGCCCAAACAGCTACGGGAATTGTACGAACATTAGCGTCACCAAGCTGATTCGATCGACTTGTACCACGGCGTATCCATTGCCTCGCCATACCTGGCCATATACGCGTATACCCTGCTTGGAAACGCATACTTTTGCCTTTCCTCTTGTATTCTGCCCTGGAAGCGTCTACGAAGTCTGTGTGACTACAAACAACCCTACACACAAGCGCATCGCTCACTTTCGAGCAGGTAGCTTACCATAAGCCTATTCGTCTCTCCAGATTTTTTCATCGTCGTCCAAACTAGCTAAGTAGTAAAAGCCAGCTTATTCACAGATGGTTGCACATATAATAACAAGTCTTTAGGTGTATATTTGTGGCTATTTTAATACAGTTGTGCCACATTTACAGGCATAAACTTCGACAGATCAGCTGAGCTCCGTACACAAGGCCTTAAATGGCGTGGCGCACATTCAAACGGACAGCGATGGTGAAAGTAAATTCATTGAAACATGAGCATTTTGACGTGCCAGTAAAAGTCATTTTTTACATTTTCTCAGTATTAACACTAAATATAATGCAAGGTAGGGCCCTATTTAATCAGTTAGTTAGTATGTTAGTAAGTAGGCTAATTAGTTAGAAAATTAGTTAGTTGGTTAGTAGATTAGTTAGTTATTATTTTATTATTATTTTGTTTGTTATTTGGACACTAAATGCAGGGCCTTTTAGGCGCCGGACAAAGCGCCGTCTTTGTAAGTATCTGAGTGAACGGGCTTTAAATTATCTCACGAAAGGGAACTTATTCTTCAACCTTTGTTCGTTTTTCATAACCAGAACTGACTCCGAATGATATCCGCTTACTACACGAGAAGGCACTGCAGTACGACTCTTCAGATCAGTGCGAACACCACGCCGTTTGTCTCTGGATCTATCGAAACAAGACACCGGCGTATTTTGATGACATCCGAAGACGACATGGCGGAATCATGAAAGTCTACGACAAGAACAGTGGGGGAGACCCCGGATGTCCCATAAACCATCGCATCAAAGGACTGTTCTTCACGGCAACTGTAAATCGCCGCTCAACTACCGGTAAGCCGATTCGCAAGTCTCCATTCGGGTCAAGTCGTCTGATCGTTCCAGTGGAAGAACTGTTGCAGAAGGCTCCCAACTTGTACTTTGCTGATTTCTGTTGCAAAGGTCGTCCGAATCATTACGTCACGCTCGTTATGACGAAACCGGGGTCGGAGGCGGATAAATTCTGTGCCGTTCACCTATTATCGCTCAGCGTTCACGACAAAACAAAGAATCCGTTTTTCTTTTACGATGCGCAGTTACGACAATATCGTGTCACTACGAGAGGGTTTTTTCTGGTTGAACTGTTTTTCACGGAAGATCTGGATATCAGACCGTATACAGTAGTAGAAAATGTCAAGACGTTTGGAAGGGGGGAATCACTTCCGGAAGGAGTGCCGAAGAACAGAAAGTGCGATTTATGTAACTTGCGACCCGGCAATAATTCCGTCGCATATTATTCTAAATTTTAAAAGATTCAAAGCAGAGATATTGAAAAACCGATCATCTATGTATTAGGAAATATATAATAGGGCAATCGATGTCTGTATTATGCAATATATAAAATGGCAATTGATGTCTGTATTAGGTAATATATTATAAGACGAGCGATGTCTGTATTAGGCAATATATTATATGACAATCGATGTGATGCAATATATAATATGGCAATTAATGTCTGTATTATGCAATATATAAAATGGCAATCATTGTCTACATTAGGCAATATATTATATGGCAGTCGATGTCTATATGTCTAAACGCGGACTGGTATAATAAACAGGCAGTTGAAGTGTTTTGGGTGGGAGCATTGCTACTCGAAAGAGTTCCACAGTCAAGGAACTGCGACCTGTGTAACTTGCGATCGTGTAGCTTCTGGGCCACAATAAATTTTAAAGATAATAATGCAATCCGTGGTAGGCCTATGGATCTAAATGTTGAGTGATATTTTATCAGTCAATTGACGTATTATTCGTAGGCCTAATTAGAGTAGGCTTAATGTGATGCATGTTAACGTGTATGTGTAGTGTATGCATGCAAGTACTTGTTTGTAAGTATGTATGTATGTTTGCATGTATCTATGTTTATATGTATTTACGTATATACGTGTATGCATGTATGTATGTTGTATGTATGCATGCATTCATACATGCATCTCTGTCTGTCTGTCTGTCTGTCTGTCTGTCTGTCTGTCTGTCTGTCTGTATACAGGTCTAGTCACACACGGTAGTGACACGGTAGCCGATTGGTTTGAGCGCACACCTTGTAACGTCGAGGGTGAGGGTTAGAGTCTCCCCTGAGACGGATACTCTTTTTAGGGACCATTATAGCCCTTCACGCACAGATTTATTCAACACCTTCGATTGCTGGTGCTGAGCAGTTGTCATTTACAGTAGCGCTAAATAAATGCAGAAGTAACAGATAGTATAATTAGGGAGTGACCTCTGCTCGACGGAAGTAAAGAAGTGGGTTGCGCATGCGCGCTTAATCCTGATTTACGACGGTTAGTCAACACGATGGGTATACACTGCGCGCCAAATTTCTATACCCATACCAGTACTTTGGCATGATATAACCATGTGGGTTTATACATGATGGTTATGCAACGTGTGCCTTATCGCTATACTTATACAAGTACTTCGTCAGCATATTCATAACCATGTCGGTTTATACTTTATGGGTATGTAATGCGCGCCAAATTTCTCTACCCAGACAAGTACTTCGACAAGATACAGCCATGCGGGCTTTTACGTTATGGTTATGTAATGCGCGCCATATCGCTATACCCATAAAGTCCTTCGTCAGCATATTCATAACCATGTTGGTTTTTAGATAAGGATTGGGTATATAAGCATTTGTGTAGGCCTATCCACTCGCACGTTATCGACAATTTTGTCAATTCTGTTCGTTGTCTGTGCGAATTGTGACACCTTCTTTGATCTTAAGCCTGTAGTATAGTATAGCGCACTTATAACGTATAAGAAATCTCGATCGAAATCAGTGTGAGGAATTGAAGCATAATCGATTAACAATTTGTTCAATCGTTGAGGAAAATATTACAAACAGGATACACCTATACGAAGCAGATCAGAGTACCGTTGTTCGTCGTTGAAATCCTCCTCCATCATGGCGATTTATAAACCTGGTAAGAAATGTGCGATGCTTGCTTCATAGGTATACCATATTCCTTTGTATTGATGTTCATTGTTCGCTAATATCAATTATGATGCTCTGATAAGAAGGCTTTTATATTCTATAAATCTACTCAGAAAGTACAGTACAAAAGATTCGTATAATTACCGAATAAAATCAACGCAATACATGTCTACATTCCGAATGGTACTTTACTATAGAAATCTAATCCCAACTCAAACTCTTTACACTACAAAACACAACACAATGCAGTGGTATAGGATAACTTTGTAACTGACGCAGTCCTCTGTACCCAGAGCACCACTCAAACCGTGATAAAATAGGTGTGGATGATGACGATAGCGAAGATGGTGGAGAAGATGAGAGTAAAGAAACCTACGATACAGAACAATACAGCGCTGCACAATACAATACGATACAATTGAGCCATGATCTTTTGAGCACACAGAACTAGAGGAGACAGCAAAAGAATTTCGCTGATCTAACGCTAACACTTTTGTCTGTTGCCAGATTTCCGTTACAGCAAATTGGGAGATCTATGGGACAGGGCATATGAATTCGCCTCAACTTGGGGCTCTTTTGGTGAAGGTCACGCCCCCTGCCGCTGGTTCTACAGGAATCAATCTTTCGGCTACTTCAGGAACATCTTTGAATGGGACGATGGTGTAATGAAGGTCAGGATGAAGGATGCCAGCGGCGACCCGGATTCTCCGATCAACAATCGCCTTTCGGGCCTGTTCTTCATGGCAAGCGTTCGCAGTGGTTCAGAGATGGGTGAACCTTTACCAATGTCACCTTTTGGCCCGAGCCGTTTGCTTGTTCCAGTCCAGGACCTGTTAAGCATTGATTCCAATATCTACTTCACCGACTTCTACTGCATGACAACCTCGGGCTATCACTACGTAACGCTGGTCATTACTGATTCAGGTTCAGAGGCTGACAAGTTCTGCGCGAAGCATCTGCCACTAGTGGACATCGAGGACAATCCATTCCTTTTCGTCGACAAATTCGGTAAACTGCGTGTGACAACCAAGGATCATCTTTTTGTGGAGATTTTCTACACAGAAGATCTGGATATCAGTCAATACGAAGTGCTCGATGACATACCGATTGTTGGGAAAGGTCACAGCACCCCTGGAGGAATCCCAAAAAATAGATTTTGCGACATATGTAATGTGTAGGCCATATTCTGAGAGAAGTCAAAAGGCCAACCCCTTTTCTGGGAATTTGTTCAAACTTGTTGGCCTAGGCCTACATTTCGCAGTAACTATTGACAACTGATTTTATTTGAATTGATTTTATTCAAATTTATAAATGTTGGAATGAATACTGACAATTGATTTTAGTCAAGTTTTGCAAATCTCGTAATAAATACGGAGTGCTGAGCGTTGAATGTTCGATTAACCTTATTTGGGTGCACGGTAGTTAAATACCACAAACTCGATTTCATGTAGGCCCCATATGCGTATTTGTAAAATGAAAACGTTTCTTCACAACAAAAGTCTTCTGCTCGTAAGCAATGAACATTATTATGGGGTGTTAACAAATGCACTACTTACTTTGGGGCTGCCAACCGTCCCGGATTCGCCTGGACAGATCCGGAATCGGCCTTGTGCGTCCCATATCCCGTATTGATCCCAAACTGTCCCGGAACTTGATGTACCAAATGTTGTTCTTTTTGCACACTAAACTCGAACAGCCGGCCGTAAATAAGTTTACAGAGTGACCACAGAATAGAGGGTAGTTAGGTTAGTAATCTATCGTTTATGGAATCATGGCCGGCAACAAAAGTGTTGCCGTGTGTAGCGGGAATCTAATTACCCCTTTCAGCGGATTGTTCATTCAAATGTTACATATAGGCCACTCGTCTCTTGATTTGAGTCAATTCACTTGACTAATTTTTATCGACTATTTGCAGTAGATCCTACATTAGGTTGAAACAACACTCCTTACATACAGTCATGTGAACAGGGTAAATGGATACCTGCATATCGAGTGACTATGCCGCGTCCCGGATTGACAGAATCAAGAGTTGGCAGCGCTAACTTACTTACTTGCTTCTTCGATAACAAAGCCATTCATGATATGGACTCGAGATTATACCAATGCGCTGAAAGACAGGCTCTATAACCAGTATCCACGCATTGACCTATATTTAGATTTTTGTGACGTATCGCGGGAAATTCCAGAGTATTCTTCACCCCGGATATCCTCACAGACAACCGCTAAAAGAACCACCCTGACGCGCGGCCTGCATGAAAAAATAATGTATGCATAGCCTATAGCTCATTAGCCTGGCTGCTATAACTATGCCTCTTGGCTACGTTTTTAAGGCATCTTCCGAATTGAGACGGATTCTATCATATTCATAACAGGGCCCGTTAGTAAAAAGATCCTGAGTTTAGAAGATTTTCAGCCAATAGGAACTGTGAACTCTAAGGGTGAACTCGGGGAGTTGGCAACGCGTAGCTATCTTGATTCTCCTTCTTCCTCTTCTTCCCCTCATCTATCTTGTTGCTCCAATTCCTAACAGCATCTAACTTAGCCGCTTTGACGGCCTTCCTTAGATCTTTGACGTGGAACCGTTTCTAACCATCCTGCCCTATTTTGTTTTGACTGAGCGCCTGTGAATAAGCTGATTCTCGCGACAGTAGCTTTCGTTGGGAGCTGTAGAATCTTGAATTTACCATTACGATACGATTACGATGGCACAAAAATCGCTGATTATGCAAAATCGCCCTTATCAGTTTGTCGTTCGCCGCTTCCTGCATCAAAATCCCCATTCGTTAATTTTTGTTAATTTTCTGATAAGATTAATGACGGTTGTTCAAAAATGATGTTTATATAAACGTTAACAAATTTAAGCCAAACCCTCGCAAGAAATCCTCTTCTGGCTTGATTTCAAAAGAATCATCTCCTTTCTTTGAAATAGAAAGAGTAAAAACTCTCAAAAGAATCTCAAGTTTTTAGAGGAGTCTCCTTCGGAAGACGATGAGTTCCAAAAACACGCAGCCTTTGTGTCGGCATATTTACAAAATTTAAACTTTGACGTCAATCTTGGCGGGAAAAATACAGTAAGCTTCGATTAATCTCTGTCGATATTCTTAGTTAAAATCTATCAAAAAATCAAATACTCAATAAAACGACAAATTGCAGATAACGAGTCAACAGAGGAATATATGCGAGAAAAACGTGACAGTCTTTAGAACAGACTATCATAAGTTTTGTGACATTAGAAGCGACAGTTAGTAGCTGTCAGACGCGAACCCCAGTTGGCTGTACGACGAAAGCAACCAAAATGGCGTCTCCATATAGTGACATAAAGTGTAAGATTTTCACTCTTATTAAATAATCAAATCAATAAATAAATTAATAAACAAACAGATTCTTCTTCCTACTCTGCCTTCCTTTCACCTTCTCATTCTATTTTTGCGCTTTACTCGTTGTTTAGCTCCTTATTCTCATCTTGTTTTCTTCCTGCTCAGCCTACTGGCCCACTTTCTATATCTTCTCCCTTCTAATTCTCACTTTCTTGTTCTTCCGCAGTATCTGCCTCTTTCTCCATCTCTTCCTCAGCTTCTTAATCCTCCTCGTTTTTCTCGTCCTTTAAGTTATCTTCTTTCTATTCCGTGTCCTAGTCCTCAACCTTTTCCATTCCTCGACTTCCACTTTTCTCCTTCTGCTCCTCCTATTATCCCTGCTCCTCTTCCTTCTCCAGTTAATGCACATAGAGTCAGCCAAATCATTTAAAAGTCGTAATTCTTTTAAATTTGTAAATTGTAATGAATTGCTTGGATGAGCTCTTGGCTATTTAAAGAAAGAACATTTTACATGTAATATTATGTATGTATTCTTTAGCTCTTGACATCAACGATATTTATGAATTGTACGAGCGAGCTTCTGAATTCGCCACGTCTGGTCATGGTGAAGGTCACGCATTCTGTCGCTGGTTCTACAGGAACAAGTCCCCGAAGTACTTTTCGGAGATCCTGCACAGACATGGAGGAATTATGGAGATCGAGTTGAAGGATGCCAGCGGGGATCGTGGTTCCCCTATCAACGGTCGTCTTTCTGGAGTCTTCTTCATGGCAAGCGTTGAAAGAGGTTCTAAAACAGGTGAACTTATGCGTAAGTCGCCATTCGGTTCGTGCCGTCTGCTCGTTCCAGTCGAGGACCTACTGAACATGGCGCCAAACCTCTACTTCACGGACTTCTACTGTATGACCGGGAAGGACTATCACTACGTGACGCTGGTCTTGACGGTTCCGGGTTCAGAAGCTGACCAGTTCTGTGCAAAGAACCTTCTGGATCTTGACATCTGCAACAATCCGTTCCTTTTCAAAGACAAATCAGGCCAACTACGTGTGACAACCGAGGATCATCTGCTTGTGGAGATCTTCTACACGGCGAACCTCGATATAAGGAGTTACAATCTGAAATACAAGATCCCGTTGATTGGGAAGGGTAGTAGCACCCAGGGAGGGCTTCCTAAAAACAAATACTGTACCACGTGCAATTTGTAGCCCTGGGTTAAGCCTTTCTTTAGCTGCTATGGTCTTGTTAATAATTTGACCCATCGTCGCTTGACTTCTGGTTTTCATTACCCTTCGGGTTTCGACAGGGCTTCGCCCTTGGATTACGATGTTTGACCATAGTTTCGTTGTAAGACAATCGATTACGTGCGATGTGCATTAGTTAACGGTGCCACAGAAGTCATTAAATTTGATGTGTATTATTACATGCTTTATTTATCTCGACCCATTGCAGGATCATGACTCAGCACCAAAACTGAACAAACAACCGGGTTCTTGCGGAATTGACTTAATATAGCGCCGGTGAGGGGCTGGTGTTCCTGAGGCCGCTTTTGTGTGGCGCTAATATATTTCATACAGACATAGCCTAATGAATTAATCTCTTATGAGACATTATAGAATATTACACTACACATTAATGCATAAAAATAAACTTAGAAAAGAACAAGAAAAGAACTAGATCAAGAATACGGAAAAGAAGAAGAGGAGGAGGAAGAGGAGGAGGAGGAGGAAGAAGAAGTCTCTTAAGGTTATCCCTAGAGGCAGCCTCGAGTATGAAGTCTAGCGACTTCGTTTTTCTTAGCCTCGGCATATGAGGCAAGTCCTCTCCCTCGTTGCCTGATCTTCTCAACCGCTATATACAACCGATGTACTCATTTTATAGATGAGTTCGCTATATATAGGGACACAAATGGGACATAAATCTCGAAGCATCTTCCATGTCTGGAATTTGAACCCCTACTCTGGGTTGACTAATCACTAGATTTTGCTAATCACTAGTTTGTGCTAATCACTAGATTTTGCTAATCACTAGATTGTGCTAATCACTAGATTTTGCTAATCACTAGATTTTGCTAATCACTAGATTTTGCTAATCACTAGATTTTGCTAATCACTAGATTTTACTAATCACTAGATTGTGCTAATCACTAGATTGTGCTAATCACTAGATTTTGCTAATCACTAGATTTTACTAATCACTAGATTGTGCTAATCACTAGATTGTGCTAATCACTAGATTTTGCTAATCACTAGATTTTACTAATCACTAGATTGTGCTAATCACTAGATTGTGCTAATCACTAGATTTTGCTAATCACTAGATTTTACTAATCACTAGATTGTGCTAATCACTAGATTGTGCTAATCACTAGATTTTACTAATCACTAGATTGTGCTAATCACTAGATTTTGCTAATCACTAGATTGTGTTAATCACTAGATTTTGCTAATCACTAGATTGTGCTAATCACTAGATTTTGCTAATCACTAGATTGTGCTAATCACTAGATTTTGCTAATCACTAGATTGTGTTAATCACTAGATTGTGCTAATCACAAGATTTTGCTAATCACTAGATTTTGCTAATCACTAGATTGTGCTAATCACTAGATTTTGCTAATCACTAGATTTTGCTAATCACTAGATTTTGCTAATCACTAGATTTTGCTAATCACTAGATTGTGCTAATCACTAGATTTTGCTAATCACTAGATTGTGCTAATCACTAGATTTTGCTAATCACTAGATTTTGCTAATCACTAGATTTTGCTAATCACTAGATTTTACTAATCACTAGATTGTGCTAATCACTAGATTTTGCTAATCACTAGATTTTACTAATCACTAGATTGTGCTAATCACTAGATTTTGCTAATCACTAGATTGTGTTAATCACTAGATTTTGCTAATCACTAGATTGTGCTAATCACTAGATTTTGCTAATCACTAGATTTTGCTAATCACTAGATTTTGCTAATCACTAGATTTTACTAATCACTAGATTGTGCTAATCACTAGATTTTGCTAATCACTAGATTTTACTAATCACTAGATTGTGCTAATCACTAGATTTTGCTAATCACTAGATTGTGTTAATCACTAGATTGTGTTAATCACTAGATTTTGCTAATCACTAGATTGTGCTAATCACTAGATTTTGCTAATCACTAGATTTTGCTAATCACTAGATTTTGATAATCACTAGATTGTGTTAATCACTAGATTGTGCTAATCACAAGATTTTGCTAATCACTAGATTGTGCTAATCACTAGATTTTGCTAATCACTAGATTGTGCTAATCACTAGATTTTGCTAATCACTAGATTTTGCTAATCACTAGATTTTGCTAATCACTAGTTTGTGCTAATCACTAGATTTTGCTAATCACTAGATTGTGCTAATCACTAGATTTTGCTAATCACTAGATTGTGCTAATCACTAGATTTTGCTAATCACTAGATTGTGCTAATCACTAGATTTTGCTAATCACTAGATTGTGCTAATCACTAGATTTTGCTAATCACTAGATTGTGTTAATCACTAGATTGTGCTAATCACTAGATTTTGCTAATCACTAGATTTTGCTAATCACTAGATTTTGCTAATCACTAGATTGTGCTAATCACTAGATTTCTGTAAGCTTAAGATTGTATAACATTCTAAAGGGTTTGAACATGCGAGATTGGAGATAAAGACATTCTTTGACCCGTATGTTTCAAGTAGCACACTTAATGTTTACAGCTCAGTGTGATCTGCCTACTATCAAACAGTGACAGCTAATAAATCTACTGTATTAGGCCAGACATACTTAGACGTTTCGAAACCGAAACTTCTGCTTGGGACTTTTTCAATCAGAAAACTGCGTACGCTAGGCTTTTCCCAAAATCTCGCGTCAAAAAACATGAAAACATTGGATCACCATTGCTAACCTCGACTGATTGTGCACAGTCTCACAGAACAAGGCACGTTCAGAAAACACTTGGCATATTCAGTTGCGATCTAGGGGCTATTTAGAGACACAGTCACGATAGTACCTGTCGCTTGGCTATTGTATTACATACCAGGAAGAGATTTGCGTCAGACAATTATACTTCAGTTTTAAAATGAGCGCGTTGGCAAATCGTTAACTAACAAAAGGTAGGATTCATATGATAATAACGTTGATTATGCTATGCAAATAGGCCTGTTTATGCATAGGCCTACGATATCTTAGGCCTATGCATGGAGGGCTTCTGTTTTCTCTGATCTGTCGGAATTCGAACTCCAATGGGCTATGATTTTCATTTGCGATTTTGACTTGAAGCGACCATCGACTGAAGCCTTGGGCATTATGATAACGGCGCTATAGAAGTCATTAGATTAGATTAGGATTCAGGGAACGATCGATTTAGGGCTTGCTCTTAAGTGCAGAACAGAATTCGAATCGATTTCTTATAAGACGATTGTTTATTTAAGAAACGCTTCAGGTAAAAAACTGCAGTAATTTATTTTTCTAGCTATCTAAGCGTTGTTTGTTTATGCTATTCTTAACGAACTTTAACATCACTTGGAATAGTGTAGGCAGCGCTGGGGTACTTAAAAAGCGTTATATTGAATTCTTAGATCCATACAAACACGCATACATAGGACTAGTGTCTGAGGTTCGAATCCCGATGGCGTATGTGAGGCTGACGAACTGCTGTTGGCTCAAAAGAAAATTTCGTCCTGGCTCCTTTTGTTGTCTGAACTGAGGAAAAATCTCGTCATTCGAAGACCTGGTAGTTTGCTGCACGGACTCAGTTTAATCTTCAGAAAATCACCATCGATTAATTATTAGATTTCTTATTTCTAAGCAGTCTTTTGACCCAATCCAGAGAAGCAGCCAGTGTTAGTAACTAGTTTTCTTGGCCTCGGCTTATGTTAGGACGGTGCGCCAGTCCTCATGCTGATGTTTCACTGACAGTGTAAGGTCAGTGTACTCATTTCATGGCTGTGTTCGGTTAGGGGGCACTAGTGAAGCAGAAATTTTGCGAGAGTCTGCAAGCAAGCAATGCTTAGGTAACTAGAAAGGTGACCACTGCAGGTAGACCCCCGCAGACACGTACAGCCCAATCAACAGTTTTTCAATGATTGGGTTCTAATAAAGGATGATGTTCAAGTGCAGCTGCTTCTGCTTTGTTGCTGTAAAGATTAAGAGCTAAAGTGCTTAGACCTGAAGCGTTGCTCTACTGAATACTTTTCTGTGGCCGGGATTTGAACCTCCGACCTCCGGAGTGACAGTCCAGAACCCTGACCATTCCACTAGAAAATCACGCAGCCTGATTATCAAAATGGCTCATTTCAAAAACCAAAGCAGTTTTGTTTAATAGGATGTTTAGCTCATTTCAAAAACCAAAGCAGTTTTGTTTAATAGGATGTTTAGCTCATTTCAAAAACCAAAACAGTCTCTTTCATTAGGATGATCAGCTCATTTCAAAAACCAAAGCACTTTTTTCAATAGGATGTTCAGCTCATTTCAAAAACCAAAACAGTTTTTTTCATTAGGATGTTCAGCTCATTTCAAAAAGCAAAACAGTTTTTTTCATTAGGATGTTCAGCTCATTTCAAAAAGCAAAACAGTTTTTTTCATTAGGATGTTCAGCTCATTTCAGTAACTAAAACAGTCTTTTTCATTAGGATGTTCAGCTCATTTCAAAAACCAAAACAGTTTTGTTCAACAGGATGTTCAGCTTTGACTTTCTTGGAAGTAATTTTACATTAAGTGCCACAAAATGCAATGAGGGCCACTCTGGATTGGTCAGAGCGAGAGGCTGGTCTGCAGTCCTAGCCAGACGAAAGACAGTCGCATTTACGATAGTGGATGAAGATGACCAACAAGGATGGACACGCATCCTTGACGGTGGGCTGTCATGCTCTTACGCCGAGCCATTCGAGGTGAACATCCCTCGTTCTTCTATCGGCCACCGCATCAAAGTGACCGCAAAAGTCTTGAAAAGCCGGTCAACCGGAGTTGTTGGAGGAGCTGAACATTTGGAAGTGGGGTACGAAAGCTCCTGCACTGCAACCGAGGAGCTGACCGCTGTTGATGCAAACTCACTGGCGTATCTGCTATCCGGAATGTCGATGTCGCCGATTGAATCAATCCGTGAGTCCATCCACGTTCATTCCCTCCCTGTCCTATCTCCAAGCATAAAGGTAAATGCCAGTTGAGAATGGAGGGCTGAGTGGGCGCTAATGGTTGTCCAGAAGTACTTTGGGTAGGGCTGCAGTTTTGACTGCCGAATCTAAGTTTCAAACTCTGGAAAGGGGCCTCAGGGAACGGATGATGTTAGAAATATGTAGAGCAGTATTGCGTGATAGTTCCCCGGTTTCCACTTCATACAAACTCTAGAGGGGGCGTTTTTTCTCCGTCTCCCAAGGAATGCACCTACGAAGTTACTATCAACACTCTTTGGTAGCGAAGTACCAATTGTTGTTGAGGCGACAAGACTATCATTCAACAACATTCCGATGCTTTGAATTGCCTAATTTCGCCCTACGTTGTCTTACGTGAATTTCTTTACAAAATCTTAAGCATATTGCAGGTAATGTGCTCATTAACAATAGCGTGTCGAGAGCTAATGGTTTACTACAAAGCGCAGAAACATATAACCGTGTGAAGGAACATTACGTTGAGTTTCGCTAGACCGAGTTTCTTTTACAGGCCCCAGGGTATCTATCGTGACAGGCGTTGCTTCAGTTTTGGAAATGCAAATGTTGATTCGCCTCAGTACAATTGAATTAACTGCTTTCATTACATAGTTGGGTTATTTCCAAAGAAAAGAAGCATGTCTATAAATTATTACGTTTCATTATCTGCCTCAATACTTTGCCATCTATAATTGTTGTTCTACAGCATATTAATATCCTAATATGTACTTAAACCAGTGGCAACTCCAGTATTGCTTGCGGGGGGAAGAGCATTTCCAGCATGAGGCCACATTCTGGCAGTCCATCATGCACGGCATATTATGAAGAGGAGCACGGGGTGGGGGAGTTATAGGTTTATGCACTGTGCAGTAGACCGTTAGCTCTAGACACGCTTTTGTTTATGAAGACATTACCTGCAGTGTGTTAAAGATATTGTAAAGAAAGTCGACGGTGAGACAATGTAGAAGAAATAAGGTAATGGAAAGCATCGGAGTGTTGAAGGATAGGTACTGGTACTTCGCCCCCCAGTCTATCGCTAAATCCGCCACTGATTTTAAGATGTTGTGTCGATATTTTTTACACATTTGAGTCAAACGCAGGTCGTCACAGATGTAAAGGAAACCTTTTCGTTTTACATACGATTTCATTCCTTCCAAAGACCTTAAGATCCCGCCTTAACAGTGGCGTAACAATAGATTGTGCAGGTTGTGCAAAGCACAAGGGCCCACGAGGCCAGGGGCCGCCTGGGCCCCTAAAGGGCCAAGGACCGGTTGTTCAATTACGTAAAGCAAAATAGCCAAAGTTCGGTTTGCACAAGGGCCCTCGGAAGGCTAGATACGCCACTGCGACTTAAGCACCTGTAGCTTAGAAGAGAATGATGCAGCATAAATGCAGCATTACCGTTACCTTACATTACCTTTGATATATTAATGTAAAACTTGCGTCTTATGTTTAACATTTGCAGAGCCTTCGAATACTCTTCAGGTCAGCATAGAACAAACCACGACATTCAGCAAAGCTAAAGTTGTCATAAGGTCTCCATTGGCGTATCCAACACACTGGGAAATATCCGTCCGACCAGTAGCTAAGCTCCATCCATACGCATCTTGCGTGGAACATGTTTTCATTCTTCGAAGACAAGGACTCGGGTTTCAGCAGGATTTCGACTTTCCTATCAGCTTCAAGGTCGGTAGAAAGTACCGGGTTGACGTTCAAGGTTTAAATGTCTCCAGCCAACTTTCAACATTTGTTGAAAACAGTGATTTCAGAATCATCGCCAATGGTTCTGCTGAATTCAAAGCAGGTAAATACTTTTTGCTTAAGCTTCCATTCATTGAACTTTGCACTAAATAACGGGCGATTTGTTTGTTCCCCTGTTCCGCACATATTCCGTTCACCAGGCTGGCCTCTCGTTCTGAAAAAGACTGCCATACGACCTGAGTTTCTTGTACTTTGTAACTGTAATTGTAATTTGAGATTTATAAAGCGCCTCTCAGAGCATAAACTCGACAGAAGTGCTTCCGACCCGAAAAAGTAAAATCGCCGTTGAACAGTATAGTGTTTAGGCGCCTGCGAAACACTGAGAGGGGGACAGAAAGGAGCTGAAGTCACAATTCTCGAGGGAGACGATTCCAGGAAGTGGGACCAACGAACATCTGCCTCTGTTTATCCAGCTGTTTAAAGACCATTCTATATGATTGTGGTCTTGTCGGGGGCACTTCTGAGGAGTTTTATTGGAAAGGCATTATATAAACGTGCACTTACAATTACAATTATGGCATTGTGACTTGATTGAATGTGCTTCTGATTAGATTGAATTAGATAAGGTCTGTGATTTTTATGAAGTATAGCTACAGACCAGCAGTTAACATCACAAAACGACATTGTAAGTTCCTGTGATTCAGGGCAGTTCTACACACAGTTTTACACAGACTGCCTCTTATTTCAAATCAGAGTTTATTTTTAAGCTTGTGTATTTGCTCCGGTGTTGTATGGTCTGTGCCTTATAACCGGAGCGTCGCGGGTTCGAATCTGTCTCAAGTCACTACGTAGCGACCTTGGCGGACATGAACTGCGTTTGGCCTAACTCACCTACAGTAGTTTGGATATATATTTAAAAGGTTTTTATTGTTGCTATTTATCATTATTATTTTTTAAAAATAAAAACTTCTGTGTCGTGGCAGAACTGACGATGGCGGAGATCCAGACACTTCACGCGAAAGCTCTTCAATACGTCAGGTGGCATGGCAGTGCGAGGTGCGACTATTTTTACCGAAACAAGCCGCAGCCTTATTTCGATGACATATTCCAGAACCACGGAGGTCTTATGGAGGTCTATATGAAGGACAACAGCGGCGATCGAGGGTCCCCGATCAACGACCGAATCAAGGGACTCTTCTTCATGGCTAGCGTCGAGCCAGGCTCCACAACCGGACAGCCAAACCGGCTTTCGGCCTTTGGAGGCACCCGACTCATAATCCCCACCGGAACTCTGCTGCTGATGGCACCCAATCTGTACTTCGCCGACTTCTATTGCATGCGGGGTCAGTTTCATTACGTCACGCTGGTCATGACCCGACCTGGATCTGAAACGGATGTGTTCTGCTCGCAACGCCTTTTATCGCTCAGCGTCGACGACCGTTCCAGAAATCCGTTTCTTTTTTACGACGAAGCTGGTCAGCTGCAGGTTTCCACGCGAGACCATCTCCTCGTTGAACTGTTGTTCACCGAGGACTTGGATATCAATCAGTACAGGTATGACCTCAAGCAGAACACACCGCTGATTGGCAAAGGTCAAACCACACCAGGTGGAGTTCCAAAGAACGCGAATTGTACCACCTGCAATCTTTCATTTACTGGCCACAATCCCTACTTCCTGTCAAATCCGTATGACGTTTTCTGAAGACGACTTGCTTTGTAGACATCCTGAATACATACATTTGTTTTTGCTATATATCTTTGGGCTTTTTATATATGATGCATTTCGAAGTAACTTACGGTAACCTTAACTCACAGTGACATATGGGAGTATTTGCAATTTACCGATTAAACCCTGGATAGGGACGATTAAGAACTCGGTTTAATAAAAGCAACTATACTCCTCTTACTATGGCCAACACGCAGGAAGTACTATATAGTTACATGTAACTGAAGAGTGTTCATTTTTTCTCCAACGCCATCTGTTGCTTAAATTGTATGCAATATCCTTCACATATTTTAAAGAGGAAGTTCCTCTTGGTCTGACAGTCACTTGTATCATCCAGCTTAGCAGCAACTTACTGTAATTTTCACAAGAAGAGTTTTATGGTGCATAGGATTTGCATTTCAGTTTGATGTCATCGCTTATTGCTCTTATTGCCTACATTTTAATACTGACTGCATTAATAGCTGTACTAATTATTTTTAAAGTATTATTAAAGACTGCGCTTTTAAACTAAGATTGTTTTGGAATGTTTTGATATTGTCGTTGTTCATTTCTTCACAAATTTGATATCTTGCGGAAGGCTATTTGTCATAGTTTAAGATATTTGTTGAAGGATATTTGTCATAGTTTAAGCTTGATATTTGTTGTAGGATATTTGTCATAGTTTAAGCTTGAAATACTCTTTAACAGATTTGGCCTACCGTTTACCGAAAATTAAAACTTTCCATACTTGACGATGTCGTTTATATTGTTCCTTTAAATATGGCTAGAAAGTCTCTACCACTAGTAGAATCAGGGGCGGTTTAACCAGTGGGCGAACTAGGCGGCCGTCTAGGACGGCACACGTTTTGGGAGCGGCAGAAAAGCTACAAAAAGAAATATTTTTTAAACATTGCCGCCGTTTTGCCACCATTTATTAATAAATGAATTATACGAAATTTAAAAATTATATTTTTATTTTATTTAGAATAATGATTTGTTGGTGATTATAATGAACGACTATACTAAATTAAAGATGTAGCATTCGGCTGCATTCCTGTGAGAAGGTTATATTAACTTAGTTAATTTAATATTAATTACTTTCCGCACTTACCGCTTGTAAGTGCGACAGGTTGGCCTAGGCCGCCAAATACTCTGGCGCCGGCCCTGAGTAGAATGGTACTAAAAATAGATCGTTCTGATTAATTATCTGATTAATTGCTATGATTAACTACACGATTAATTACCTGATTAATTGCTATGAACCCTTAGTGGCGCACACGACCGGAGTCCTGGTGTCCGAACCCCAGTGAAGCCAAGACCTAACTCTTGGGATTCGTCCAGATCTGATGCGATGTTTTGGGTGTACCCATATCCCCCGAGTATATCACACAATAAAAAGTAGCTCACAAACCCCAAATGTGCTCATTTCTATGATAAATGCTTCAAAATGCGTTGGCTTTCGATGTTCCGGTCCAAAACCCTCTGGGGAGCGTACGACCTTCACCCAGCTCTCATAGTCGTTAAGGGCTTCGCGCCTTCGATGTTTGCTGTACCAAACCCCTTCAAGTTACTGCTGCATGACAAGGCATAGACCATCTTTATATTATATACTTGAGCTCCTTCACTCTTTTCTCTCCCCTTCTCAGTGTTTCGCAGGCGCCTGAAGACTATACTATTTAACAGTGATTTTACTTTTTTCGGGTCGGAAGCACCTCTGTTGAGTTCATCCTCTAAGAGACTCTTTATAAATCTCAAATTACAATTATAAGTTTCACTTAGGTTCTGGAGCTCCTGGCTAAAAATTGAGTATGCCTCTGTAAAGACTATGATGTTACTAAACATAAATGTAATTGTAATCACCACCAAGTACTTCTTGTACTTTTTTACACAGACATACTTCAGAAATGTTTCATCTACTCAGAGATACTCTTTAAACGAAGGCCGATATTTGGACTTTAAGCTCGATTAGCGACCATTACAATCTTCCTTTCGGTTTCAATTTTCGCAAATTTCAATTTCCCGTAGGAAGCCTCCATGATTAGCCTTTATAGGCCTGCGAGGCTATATTTAGTCATGTATGCAGGCCTAGCCCTATTAATCCCTCGAACTGCACAGTTGGCCGTATTTAATACGATTTCGTTTTTATTTGTTGCTGGTTGTATGCGTTATAGGTCGAACATAGACTGCATAATTATGGAAAGGCCTTGCTGCATGGCAAGGCAGAGACCAGGTCGCGGGTAGGCCTATTGGCATTTCTGCATAATAGGCCTAGTGGATATTTGTTTGATCCTTACCAAGGTGAGTCAGGCATAGTCAACGCAGTTTGCATAAACAAAACCAGGTTAATAGACAGACAAACATGCGAACACATGCAAGCAAGCAGATAAACAGACTGGTGAAGGCAGGAAGGAAGAAACGAAAGCAGGAAGGCAGACAGGCAGGCAGACAGGCAGGCAGACAGGCAGGCAGACAGGCAGGCAGACAGGCAGGCAGGCAGGCAGGCAGACAGACAGACAGACACAAAGATATGTATGCATGTATGCGTGCAGAGAGACTGATAGGCAGACATTCGTAGAATCATTTCGAGAGAGACGCAAACATACGGACACGAAGACAAATACAGTTTTGCAAAAGTAGCGGGAGACATGTTAATAAGAGCAAAAAAGATCGAAGCGACTCACATTTCCATCGGTATTTTGCATATTTTACGGCGCACTGTGTATTTTTAACGGCGTTACATCTTCTAATGGCAAACTGTGTATTTTGAACGTCGTAACATATCTTTCCGCTGCCTTCCATTTCTCTCACCTTAAGCACAACCCATCCTAACAGTTCCTTCCCCTTCCCTCTCTGGTCTTCTGGCAACTGGACCTGGTTCTTGACTTGGTTCTTGTCCAAAGATATTTGGACAAACCTACTGACTTGACGCAGCGCTTGTATACGATATAATACAATGCAATGCATTGCGATACAGTTACCGCGTAAGTTACGCGTACGATTACAATAGAATTACAACATATAGTGAAATACACTCCTTTCCCCTTCTCTCTCTGGTCTTCTGGCAACCGGACTTGGTTCTTGATATGGCATCTTTGGACAAACCCACTGACTTGACGCAGCACTCGTGAATAAGCTGGTGTCCTGCGCTTGGCTTTTAAATAGCGCTTTAGAATTTTCGAATTTACGATTACGATTTCACGGCGCATTGTGTATTTTTAAAGGTTGTTCATCTTTTAAAGGCGCGCTGTGTGTTTTTAATAGCTGTACGGCTATGATCAGTCCGTTTGACCCCTTTCAGAGTTCAAGGACCAACGAAGATGGAGGTTCTGAAGCTTCGCATCGACCAGACGATCCACGGACAGGCGACGGTTCTGGTAGAGGAAGCCAGTACACCTTCGACGCCGCCTGAGTTCTGGAGAATATCGGTGTCAAAAACTGGAATGGGACAGGTCTGTGAGCCTTTCCAGGTGGAGGGGGAAAGGCGTAGGATCGATCTGCCTGTGGTCTGTGAAGCGGGAATTGAACACCGAGTAACAGTTACAGGACTGAGGAGGCTGGGTGGAGACGACCCAACAGGTGGTTACATGGTGGTCAGCAAAGGAGAAGCATCTTTTATTCCAGGTCAACGGCCAGGATGTTCTTTGGGTAAATGGGAATGTAGGGCATATGGTAGACTATGGTAAGTTAAGATAGAGTTATATAAACCCTGTTAAGGCAGTTATCACTGACATCTCTAAGGTAAGGTAATGAAAGGAAATGAAAGGTAAGTTAATAACGGTTAGGTAAGGTAACATAAGATAAGGTAGGGTATTGAAAAGTAATTGCTTATTAATAGCTGGGCTATTATATTATTTACAAAGTGCATACTTCACAAGTAGGCCTATATGTGGTCTTCAAGGTTGAAAGTTAACCTTTAACATTGACCTTTCATCGTAACCTTACCCGACCTTATTAAATAACCTTGCAACTACCGTATCTTACATTACTGACTTTATATACCTTATGTATATGCCTTACCTTATCTTTTACCTTACAATACTTTGCGCATTGACCCTATAGAGATGTCAAGGTCACTGACAGATGTTATCTTTGACCTGACCTTGGAGCAGCCGACCTTTGACCGAGCGACGCTCCTCATCAACTCGTCTATTGCTCCATCGCTCTGGCAGATTCGTTTCAGCAGACGATCGGGTGGCGATTACGTCATGGTCCGCCTGTTCCACCTCGATGGAACGGCGGATCGATTCGACGTTCCAGTTTCGCTGGAGCCGGAAGTGGAATATCGAGCGGAAGTGAAGGGACTGATCGAGGTGGGAACCGATTCAGGTGGAGGGAGCAGAAGTTTCTGGGTGGTTTGTGAGGATTCTTTGTCTTTCTCAGGTCCAGTGATGCTGTTATTATTGTATCGATTAAGAACTAGTTAGTTGTCTACCACTTATTAGTATGTTAATTAGGCTTAATTATCTAGTTAATTAGGCTTAATTATCTACTGCTAATTATCATGGTAATTAGGCTAACAATCTACTACAAATTAGTATGCTAGATTAATTACGTTATCGGATGTGGCGTCATCGTCGTAAGCATCGTCATAGTTGTCGTCATCGTATGTAGCCATCAGCATAGGCATCATCACCATTATTGTAGTCGTCTTCGTAGCCATTATCGTTATTGTATTATTATCATCATCGTCTTCGTCGATGACATCATCACCACCACAATCATCATCGTATTCATCATCATTTGTTTAATAGCCTTATGCGAGTGTGTGCGTGATTCATTTAGTACAGTTAGAGAAGGCGCCATCTCGCGAATAGTAAAAGAAGAAGAAAGGTCATAGCTAATAGGGAGCAAGAGAGAATTTTCTCTCGAAGGGACATTTTGTCGAACTAGTTATCATCATCGTTATCATCGTTATCATCGTTATCATCATCACCATCACCATCACCATCACCACCACCATCATCATCATCATCATCATCATCACCATCACTATCACCATCACCATCATCATCATCATCACCATGATCATCACTATCACCATCACCATCACCATCACCATCATCATCATCATCATCATCATCATCATCATCATCATCATCATCATCATCAGCATCATCATGTTTATTGCTATTTTGGGTGCAGGGATGGCCCGGTCGACGGTTGACGACTACCGTCTGGATTTGGAGCTGGAGCAGGCAACGTACCGGGAGGTGGAGTTGATTCTCCATACCTCAGACTCCGATCCAACCCCGGATTTCTGGGAGGTGAACGTCAACGACGCGGGTAACTATCAGATTCCTGGAACAGCCAAGAAGTATCGATTACCTGGATTGTTCGACGCAGGACTCACGTATTTCGTCGCAGTACGTGGGATGCTTGGATTCAGCAGCAGAAGAGCTCCGATTGAAGGTTACATGATACCATGGCAGCAGAGAATCAACTTCAAAGCAGGTGACTTCGGTTGTGACATTGACGTCACTTGACGTAACGCATGATATCAACGTCATTATTATACTTTTGCCAGCTAGAGGGCAACTCACGAAATCTGAAAATCATGAAATGTGTTAGGGTCCTATAGATCGCCTTAACTCCGCCACTGCCTTGTTTGGGATTAGTGCCAGTCCCAAGCTTGGATAAAGGAGGAGGGCGACGGCAACGGCCTTTGATGCCATAAGCTGTCGTTAAACTGAGGAACTACTACTTTAGACACCTTTAAATCGCAATTTTCCGACGCTATAAATAAATTGATTTCGTTCGGTCGATGTTGCTCCACTAAATTGAAGGCAAACAAATTAATGTGAGGTCGTAAGCTTCACTGTTGAATGGCGGATAAAATTTAATATTGCATACTTGAACTTCAAACCAAGAATACTAACTATCTATCCATCATACGTTGCTAACACCATATCGCCCTCTAAGACTGCTAAGTTCTTTTGATACTAGCTTGTTGTTAGAACCGAAGTTAAGGACCAGGATAGGATCGCGTACTTTCAGCTGCTGTGCTCTTCGTATTTGGAATCATTTACCACAAAGGACCGACTTGCCAACCCGCTTTCATCATTTAAATCACTTGTCATGACTCATTACTTTACTCTGACTTTTGCATAAGTCCATCTTGGCCTCCTAGCGAACATGCACCCACCCTTTAAATTCAGGCGCTATAAATGCTTTTAGTAAATAAATAAACTAATCATCTTGTTTATGACAAAGTGACGCTAAACAGAAACTGTACCCACAGTCACTTTCATCGTGAACAAAACTGTGTGCGTAAGATCTACGTTAAAGATCCTGGCAACCACAAGATGTTATTAAAAGCTTGAATTTCAATAGTAATATTCGGTTGTGTTTAAACACCTTTAAATTGCTTTCTACCGCCGCTATAAACATATATAATTTCGCGTAAATACGCATATGAGAAATACAACCCTCTAAGGAGAAGTCGACGTTACCTGCAGCGCTAGCAGCGACAACATGTCGTAAAACATTCGATAATACTAAAAATTCGGGGTGTGTTTAGACACCTTAAAATCGTGTTTTACCGGTGTTAAATATACATCAGTTTTGCTTAATCGATGTTTGAAAATTCTGAAATGCGTTATCGAGACTTCTGAGCTGTGTATCAGTTCGGTTGATTTCTGTTGTTTAAAATGTATGCAATACGTATAGATTGAATTTTTGTTTGCACTACTGTTTTTGAATATTAAAAGCAGCGCCGTCTTATCCATTAGGCACAATAGGCACTGTTTAACGGTTTGTTCAATTGTGACTTTACTTATTGCTAGTTAAGCTAAATTATTTAAAGCCAGAACTGTTTTTCATCTAGAACACTTGTAAGGACTTCAACGGCCAATGCTGCCATATGATGTCATTAAACTTTTGGTTCTACTACTATCGATGTTTATAACTTCGCCACTGCCTTCTTTAGTCGGGTAGTGCCAGTCCCAAGCCTGGATAAAGGAGGAGGACGACGTCAACTGCCTTTGATACCATAAGAATTCGATAAACATTTGAACTACTACTACTACTAATCGATGTTTACGCTAGCCATAAAAAGGACGGCAAGGTCGACTTGAACGGCCCTGGTAGTCGTAAGATGTCGTTAACCACTTGATACCAATATTAATATTAATCTGTCCACCTGTCCATAGAATCTACTTCTTATTTTAAAAATGACTCGGTTTTCTGCAGCTTTAGGTTGCGCCATTAACAAATGTTTCCTGAAATTGAATTTAATTAAATAAATTAATAACTATTCATTAGCTAAATGAGTCACATATGTGTCCGCTATAATCAGGACTATTTCAAAAGGAGGACAACGTAATAGGCCTACAATTAAGAAATATTCAGATATAATCTAGTTTTTTAAAATTGAACTGTGATTTAGTTAGGCCTAAATTAAATTACACATGCTAACGGGAACATTAATCTGTTCTACTCAATTCATCCATCTATCCATCTATCTATCTATCCACCCACCCACCCATCCATCCATCCAATAATAATAATAATAATAATAATAATAATAATAATAATAATAATAATAATAATAATAATAATAATAATAATAATAATAATAACAATAATAATATTAATAAATGTTTTTGTAATAATCTATTCTTCCAGAGTTGACCGTCAACGATCTTCGACGTCTCCATGACAAAGCCGTCACCATGGCAACCTACAGCGGCTTGTCACAAGCGGATACCAGCAAGTTCTGTGTGGCTCTATCGGAACAAATCGCCCGACTACTTCAACGAGATATTCGCCCATCGTGGCGGCATCATGGAGGTCATACCGAAGGATAAAAGCGGCGACCCGGGTTCCTCGATCAACTCCAATATAAAGGGTCTCTTTTTCATGGCCAGCGTTGACCGACAGTCCACCACCGGTCAACCGATACCCGTCTCTCCCTTCGGAAGCACAAGGATCTGTATCCCGGCCACGAAGCTCGTCAATCCGTCCGTAAACATCTACTTCGCCGACTTTTACTGCATGAAGCCGGAGGCGCCATATCATTACGTCACTCTGGTAGTCGCTCTTCGGAGGTCAGAGGTGGACGCGTTCTGCTCCGAGCGCCTTGTCCAGCTGGACTTGACCGCAAATCCGTTTCTTTTCGTTGACCGCCGCGACCAGCTGCGCGTGACATCGAGGGGTGGACTGCTCGTTGAAGTATTTTATACGGAAAACCTTGACATTGGACCCTACAAAGAGCAGCTTATTGAGGATATACCTCTTGTCGGCAGTGGAAGTTCAACGAAGGGTGGAATTCGTAAATTTCCTTTTTGCAAATTGTGCAATTTGTACCCGCGCCAAAGGTAACGTCAGTAACGAAACATTGATAGAAAATTAGTAAAGATCGGCCCGTTACTTATATGTTAAGAACAGTAGATTTGTTCTAAACAAGGCGGAACACAACTCGTTTCGACGATGGCGACTTTCCTCGTTTTAGCAGCTATAATTATGTTGTCTATTATGTTGTCTACATTGTCAACATGGTAAAACTCCGCCACTGCCTTTAGTCGTGTAGTGCCAGTCCTAAGCCTGAATAAAGGAGGAGGGCGAAGTCAACGGCCTTTGATGCCATAAGATGTCGTTAAACTTTGGATCTGCTACTATCAACATTGCTGATGATGTCATTTTAACGATCGAGAATTTTGGAACATTCTATACACTGGAAAATCTTTTAAATTTCTGTTGATCTTTTTTGGATCATCAGCATGTTTTATAGTACAACCCTAACCTTACCCCGTCAGCTGCATTAGCTTCATGAAGCATTAAGGAGTAGATTTAAACTGGCATGCCTATAGCCTATAAAAACCTTAACACGAACACTCCTACCTTCCTTCAACCCCTAAAAGCTGCCTCTTTGCTTCAGTGGACTTTTCTTCTTTTGGTTCTCTGCCCTCAGGCAGGTTCAAACGTCCGATGACGCCACTCCTCTCGGTGCTGGGCTTCTTCCTTCAATCTGCTGTATCCGTCTGTCATCACCAGTCCAGCAGCATCTGTCTGGGTCTTCCTCTTGTCTTCTTCTCCTCCAATCTGCCCTCAATTACGGTTGTCAAGAGTGAGTCCCCTCTCAGTATGTGACCAATCCATTTTCGTTGTCGACTCTTTATTGTAGCTATCAAGGATCTTTCTTCCTCAACTCTTTGAGGACTAACTTTCTCGATATTGACCTGACTGCGACTTAAAATTGGCGCTCCATCGGTTGATGGCTAGTGCAATGAGCATTAGACAATTAATTAATAATAAAAAATTAGTGAATTGCGCTACCAGAATCGTCGCCAACCTGCCGAAATTCTCGTATGTTTCAAGATATGGGTCTACGCGAGACACTCCGGAATGGGTTCCGGTCAAGGACAGGATCACGTTCAAGATTCTGTTCATGGTAGGCTACGAGCTTCGCTATTTGGCGTGGCCCCAGAATATGCCGGGTAGCTCTGCGTTTGTTTGTCTCTAGACAGCAAGGTCGACGATTACTACGCTCAGGGGCCCATGGAGACCTGTTAGTCCCTCACTCCAGTACGACGATAGGGGTACACCGTACTTTCTCGTGTATTGGATCGGCCTTCTGGAACAATCTTCCACTGAAAGTCCGTGCTTTTCCGAAAGAAAACGCTCAAGAAATATTTTCAACTCATCAAAACTCACATTTTAGAACGGTTAGATAGCCTTGTTAAAGCGCGTTTGTGAGGTTCTGAAAGGAGCTAAATAAATTGACAGATATATACAAAGATATGTGAAATTTTCGATTTCACGGATTCTAGCAAAAATCTATGACGTCACCAATAAACTGTAAATGTCTAAAAATAGCACATACTGTGCATGACGTAATTGTTACCAAGAAAATGTTTGTCTTTACTGAACGCTTCATTGCATGCTAGGAAACAGCAGACATATAGGCCTACCATTATTTTCTGTGACGCAAGAAAGCCCTTAAGGCCTTAAAACTGAAACTTGTCCGATATAGTAATCGTAAGCTCGAGAGTTCTACAGCGCCCACCGAAAGCTGAAGTCGCGGGAACCAGCTTATTCTCGTGCGCTAGTTCAGCACACGTGGCAGTTCGTCTGCTTAAGTTGCAAAGAAAATGTCTGAGCGGTTCACAGCTGATTGGCCACACTGCATTGGCTTATTGCTTATTGCTTATTGCTTATTGCTTATTGCATATTGCTTAGACATGACCTATTGTCCGAATCTTGCAGCGAATCAGATTCGTGGCAATTATAGCCTTAATAATAAGAAAGATGCCGTAAATCTTTCAGATCGAATATTTCAATGAAATGTATTCTATCTGTCGTCTTGTATTGTCACTTAATTTACATTTCTTATGTCCAAACTCAGTGTGCGTGGCAGAGAGAAAGGTGCGATCATGCGAACACTGTTAACCACGAGGGTTAAAAGTGTCACGTCATCCGATAAACTGGGTGGTTATTTAAGTTGTGCAAAAGTTACAGCCAGGACCATGCATTGAGTCAGTGTTATCATACATACCTACATGCATACATACATACATATATACATACACACATACATACATACATACATACACATATACGTGCCTACACACTTACATACATACATACACCATTGTTTCAATGTTTGTCTTGGGTGTGATGGAGAGCTTACATTACATAATGTACGATAAGTAGGTCCTTCGTATGTTCCGTGTTTTGTTTGTTCGAGGGCATGTGTCGGTGGGTTACAACGTTGTGGCTGCACTCTGTCCTTTGCGCACACAAATGTCTCGCATGTATATCCCATTTTTTATGTGTCACAATTTATTTACAATGCCAATTATTTTCATTGGCTTCATTGTCTTATTTTTTTGTGCACACGACAAAAACTGTATCTCTGTCTTAATGCAAACCGACAGAGAACAATATGACATGCGCAGTACTAAAACTCAGCCTCGGGAAGATGCCGGTCCCAAACCCGGATAAAAGAGGAGGGCTTGTCAGATGAGTGACGATGATCTGAACGAACGCCATATAAATAATCTAAATAATGAATGAATGAATGAATGAATGAATGAATGAATGAATGAATGAATAAGCAAGTGTACAAATCAGCGTTCGCTTACTGAAATCAGTTTCATTTGCCATCTCCGGTTCAACCCTTGAAATAAAGGAAAGAAATCGACCAGAGATAGCACTGCCAAACGCTGCCAAAGCCATACAGGTGCTTGCTGAGTCAACCATAAAATGCCTCAATCCTCCTGCTCTTTCTCTTCCTCATCCTCCTACTCGTTATTATTATCATTATTCTCGTCGTCGTCGTCGTCGTCGTCCTCCTCCTCCCCCTCCTCCACGGCCAATGCTCCGAATTTCTCGGAGCAGTTCTATGGTCACTGAAATTCGATGTGGTATCGAAGATCTCGGAACGGCCAATTCCATCGGTTCACTATAGTCGTCCCACATCGACGGATACCCAACCAAGCGGAACCATCTGGACGGATTGCTTTTATCTGCGACGGTGAACAGAGCAAAATGCCCTCTGGTGATGTGGTCAGTCCATCCAAGGATGCTGACCAGTCCAGAGTTTTCGACGTCAAAACACTTTGTCACAACGATTTTCGGACTCATTTCGAGTTCCGAACCATCCGAGTCACTGAAACTGTCCATGTTCGGTCATTTATTCGCTAAATTTATGTAGCGCCTGTTTAGAATGTCCTGATAGATACTGGACGTTTAACGTTGGCAAATCTAGAGTCGTTTTGTAATAATCTAGACTTCAGAAGACACGACTCATTCGCAGGCGCTCAGTCAAGACGACATCGCGAGGAAGAGACCAATATCGGTCTGCTATGGAAACGTTTCAGGCAAGTTCCTTTTGTTTACAGTCAATATTTATATAAATTGATTATATGTCTTTGGTTACTGCAGACAACAGCTTCCTCCTAGCGTTGTTAAGCTAAGTGCAAACTTTGCTTTTAACTACCAGTAAGCCGTTTTCGAACTTCTAGTGGCCCTAGAAATACGTGGACCAGAACAGGTGTAAAGAATCTAGAACGAAATGGTTTTGAAACAGGCAGACAGACAGACAAACAGACAGACAGACAAACAGATAGACAGACAGACAGAACAGCGCCTATAAGACAAATTTCTATTATGACGTCATTGGTAGTTAGAGACGTCAGATGCTGTTAGTCTGAGCGCCGCTCAAGATTTGATCGTACTGTAAAGGATTTATTAATTTGGTTAAATTGTGAAAAGATGCCGTCCTTTAAGAGGAACCGAAGAGGCAAAAAGAAACTAGAACGACAGCCGGCGGAAAGTGTGACGACAGACGTCACCCGTAGCTGCTCTTCGGAGACAGTATCGTCCACGTCAGCCATTAGTCAACTGGAAACTGGACTACATCAAGATGTTTCTTCAGGTAATAGTTATTATTACTGTTGTTGTTGTTGTTGTTATTATTATTTTTCTATTATTATTTTTATTTTTATACGAAGTTCAATACTTTAAAAAACTTGCCAGTCTAATGTGGAAAGGTTCTGAAAAGCATTCCCACGCTGAATAGCCATCGAGAGTAGCAGTTGTTCTTGTTATTATTATTAATATTTATTATTATTATTATTATTATTATTATTATTATTGCTGCCTTTATCTTTTGACTCCAATTTGATGCAGAATGAAATACAACAAGCAACAGCAAACTTAGCCACTGACGAAATTATCCTCTCTGCGCTGTCTCAGGCCAAGCAGGGTCCTGCATCTGATAATTCGTGCCTTTGGAGAAGTAAGGGTTCGTTTGAAGGCATTCTCTATGGCATTTGCAGCAGCAACACCCCATGTGTACCTTTGCAGCTTTTGTGGGCTTCCTCATCAAAATATAGGCACAGCATCTCTGAAATGTAGAAGTGAAAGTCTGAAATTTACGTGTTTATCAGGGAATCTTTATGCATCTGTTGAGAACTTCAGTTTTTGTCTACGTAAATGAAGTCTGTTTTGCAGGTGTAATCCTCAAGTTAGGTATAAGCGAGTGAGACTGTAGTAAGACATCATAAGCCGTTGTATTGGAGAAGCCTTGTCAGAATGCAGGAGGTCAGAGAGACCAGAAGCCGGGCTGCTATGGATAAATTCAGCAAATTGAGAAAGATGGGCTTTGCTTTTAGACCTGAATGACGTTTCTGTTTGATAGACCTTATTATGCAGCCTATGCTGTTATTTTGACTTCTGTGGCATTGATGTAAAGTAAGGTATGGTAATCGCGAAGTTACCGGTATTACATGCCGCTTTCAACAGTTTTCCTCAGAGGCTTGGTTGAAGGATCGTTTGGCTGAAGTGTACACATGGTAACAGCAATCCTTTAGGGGTCCAGTTCATCGCTTGACTGCCTCTACTTTATTTAACCATATGTACCAATATGTAGGGAAGAGCAGCAACTGATGCTTTGAGCATTATCACAGTGGCAATGTAGACGCTATAGGATTATTATTATTATTATTATTATTATTATTATTATTATTATTATTACATCGGCATTTATTAAGCATCACTACCTAATGACTAAGCATCAGTCGATGGCGCTGAGCAATTGTGCGTGAAGGTAAGGTAACGTAAGATAAGGAAAGGTAAAGTCGGATCAGGTAAGGTAATATATTCAGACCAGGTTAGATGGCTCCCTTTTGATAATAAACATGTCGATAAGGTAAGATAAGATAAGATGAAGCAAGGTAAGCTAGGATAAGATGAAGTAAGATTAAAGAAGGTAAGGTAATTTCTTAGTAATAGGTATTGTGATATTATTTACAAACTAGCCTACTTGACACCATGTGGCCTCAAAATTAGGTCATGTTTGAAAGTTAAACTTAAACCTTTAACGTTAATCTTTCATCGTTACTTTACATGACCTTATTAAGAACCTTACACATACCCCACCTTGCGTTAAATATCTTTATCTGATTTTATGTGTAATCTTACCTATCAGTAGCTTATAACCTTACCTTTCAACAAGACTTTGCTTACCTACGTTTTATAACCTTACCATTCCATGCGTGTCAACCCTGTAGAGATATCTAGGTCACTGAGAAATTTGTCTTTGGCCTGACCTTCGAGCGGTCGACGGTTAACCGAGCAACGCTGGATTTAGATCTCGGGATAGTACGGTATGTGCAAGGGGACCTTAAATGGCGTGGCGCCAATTGAAACGGGTACCGGTGGTGAAGGATCTCACCAGATAAATGCATTGAAAAATGAGCAGGGTCGAGGCCATACAGTCGCTATAGAAAAATATTTACATTTAGATTTACAATACTCATTAATTCGTCCGATTCTCCAACGATCTGACTTTCTGATTTCCGCAGATCTGCAGACTGAAGAACAGGCCGAGTATAAGCGTATTCGACTCGACTACGGAAACAGTAGCCAAAGAGAATCAGCTGCAGACAAATTGCAGGAGGATCCCATTCTCGAACGATCCGACCTGGTTTCCGGCGCCGATCTGCAGATTGAAGAAAAGGCCGAGTATAAGCGTATTCGACTCGACTACGGAAACAGTAGCCAAAGAGAATCAGCTGCAGACAAATTGCAGGAGGATCCCATTCTCGAACGATCCGACCTGGTTTCCGGCGCCGATCTGCAGATTGAAGAAAAGGCCGAGTATAAGCGTATTCGACTCGACTACGGAAACAGTAGCCAAAGAGAATCAGCTGCAGACAAATTGCAGGAGGATCCCATTCTCGAACGATCCGACCTGGTTTCCGGCGCCGATCTGCAGATTGAAGAAAAGGCCGAGTATAAGCGTATTCGACTCGACTACGGAAACAGTAGCCAAAGAGAATCAGCTGCAGACAAATTGCAGGAGGATCCCATTCTCGAACGATCCGACCTGGTTTCCGGCGCCGATCTGCAGATTGAAGAAAAGGCCGAGTATAAGCGTATTCGACTCGACTACGGAAACAGTAGCCAAAGAGAATCAGCTGCAGACAAATTGCAGGAGGATCCCATTCTCGAACGATCCGACCTGGTTTCCGGCGCCGATCTGCAGATTGAAGAAAAGGCCGAGTATAAGCGTATTCGACTCGACTACGGAAACAGTAGCCAAAGAGAATCAGCTGCAGACAAATTGCAGGAGGATCCCATTCTCGAACGATCCGACCTGGTTTCCGGCGCCGATCTGCAGATTGAAGAAAAGGCCGAGTATAAGCGTATTCGACTCGACTACGGAAACAGTAGCCAAAGAGAATCAGCTGCAGACAAATTGCAGGAGGATCCCATTCTCGAACGATCCGACCTGGTTTCCGGCGCCGATCTGCAGATTGAAGAAAAGGCCGAGTATAAGCGTATTCGACTCGACTACGGAAACAGTAGCCAAAGAGAATCAGCTGCAGACAATTTCAACACTCAGCCACGACGTGTTAAAACTGGATTATCGGAAAGTACGCGATTGTCTAAAATAGTTTATTATTATTTTTTATTCGAGGCTAAAATTGTTTATTATTGTTATATTTTATCAGTGGTAGAAATTATCTCTCAGGAACTAAAAAATTAAGTAAAGGAGTAAAGGAGTATAAAATGATTGATCCCTGAGAAATCAGGCCTCGTCCAAATCGTTTTCACAGTCGTCTGAAAAGTTCCTCTAGGCGATGGCTTTGTGGCGCTGGACATAGGCCTAGATGTACCGGCATTGGTAAAGGAAGCGAGTATCACGGTCATCTCCGGAGACTGCTTAAATGCGACCCCTCCAACTCCTAAAGAAATTGCGCACCTTGAGCATTTATTATATTGATAATAATAATAATAATAATAATGATGATAATAATAATGATAATAATAATAATAAATATTATTATTATTATTATTATTATTATAAATTTTATTATTATTATTATTATTATTATTATTATTGTTATTGTTGTTGTTGCTGCTGCTGCTATTGTTGTTATTATTGTTATTGTTGTTGTTTTTATTATTATTATTATTATTATCATCATCATCATCATCATTATTATTATTATTATTACATCTATCTGTTACAGAAATGACATTGGATGAGCTGAAGTGCCTGTGCGACCGAGCCGCAGCCATGGCCTGTGACAGCAGTACGCCAGAGGCAGCTCTCAGCAAAAGCTGTTTGTGGCTTTACAGGAATAAATCGCCTGAATATTTCACTAACATCTTCGAAAAACGAGGAGGAATCATGGAGGTTTATATAAAAGATAACAGCGGCGATGTTCGGTCGCCTATTAATTCCCAGCTCCATGGATTATTTTTTTCGGCAACATGTGACAGAAAGTCGACCACAGGGAACCCGATTCCTTTCTCGCCCTTTGGGAGTTCTCGATTATGCATCCCGGCTGTGAAACTCGTCGATCCATCTGCCAAACTCTACTTCTCTGACCTCTACTGTCTCACCCCTCGATCCAGCTGCCATTACGTCACGCTTGTCTTGTCTCATCCTAACTCAGATGTTGATACCTTTTGTCAACAAAACCTTGTCCCTCTGAACTGGTCGTCAAACCCATTCCTCTATTTCGACGGTGATGGGCAGTTGCGAGTAACTGCGAGACCGGGGTTACTTATTGAGCTCTTCTACACCAAGAATATTGACATCAGACCCTACAGGTTCGGTATAATCGAAGGGATTCCTCTGGTTGGGAGAGGAAGCGCAAAAGTGGGGGGAGTCAAGAAATATCCACACTGCAAACTGTGCAATCTTTATCCCGATTAGGACGCTCAATTTTTATATGCAATTAATTTCCCAAATGAACCATGTACTGATAGACTATACATATAGGAAGATTTCTATTTGACAGTCGCTTCACGACTGAGCTTTGAGACATTAAATTTTTTGCTAAAACGATATAAATACATCCTTTGTTTGATTAAAAGTAGAAGTATTTACATTTTATTCCAGTACCTTAAATCTCTCATCACAGAGGATGCAGAATATAACAAGGAAATCAGAGCTAGATCGAACAAAGGTATAGGAATCATTGGAACGTTGAAGAAACGGTAGAAAAATCAAGGTTTACCAGTTAGGCCTACAACTAAAATTAGACTTTTGAGGGCACTGATGAGGCCAGTTGCAACTTACGGTTGCGAAGGATGGGCCATCAAGAGAACTGATGAAATAAGGATCAATGAATTTTAAATGAAGGGGCTATGTCAGGTACTGAGGGTTTCTTGGATGGCAAGGAAAACCAACGAATGGGTACTGGAAAGAACCGGCATGGAATGTCAACTGTTAAGTAGGCTTAACATCCAGTCAAGCAAGTTAACATACATTGGTCATATTATGAGGAAAATGGAGACTGTTTGGAGAAAGAAATAAAGCAGCGTACCATATTTAAGGGATTTTAATCTCGGGCTAGCACGGTCCGTACACGAGAAATGAAAATTGAATGTATATGGTTTTATACAGCGACCATAAATCCTAGACTCAGCTCATTTATCAACAAATTTATCGGGTAAGATCCTTTACAGATCTTGACCTGAAAGCGAACCCTTTTGCCTATCGATTTTGTCTTGACTGAGCGCCTGTGAATAAGCTGGTTCCCGCAACTTGGCTTTCGTTGGGCGCTGTAGAAATCTCGAGATTAAGATTTACCACCGCTGCCCGTTTGAAGGACATTAAGTTGAGTGGCACCCATTTAAATGGGCAGCGATGGTGAAGGATCTCACACGATAAAAGCACTGAAACTGAGCAGGGTCGAGGCCATAGGGTCGCAACAGAGAGACGTACACATACATTTTATGATTTAACTCGTTCTGTTTGGCACTAAATATTCTCATATACGTACTTACGATGAGAAAATGGCCGCTGCAACGCCTTGAATAGCAGGCGACCAGCGCAACGGTTTTATAAATAGGTACTGCCGTAGTTAGCAGTTTTGGTTGTGCGGGTTTAAAAATGAGAATGAATGTTATCTTTAAATGCTTTCCCTAACAAACTTCTTTTCCGAAGTTTGACATATTTACGCAGACAGCGTTTAAATTCAGCGGGAAAAGCTGCTATAGCTGTACTGTACCCAGTGAGTTTGATTTTGGTGCTTGTGTTTTTCGGGTCAAAACGATATTGGGTTGCTAACGCTATGTTAATTTCTCTCCATACGTTGCTTATGGTAATCTTCCAGGCTACCTTAATTCTCTGGTTGTTAATTTTCTTTCACAACCGTTCGCGCTAGGGAATCGTCCTTCGATCTTATATACTTCTCTCTCTCTCTGTCTGTCTGTCTGTCTGTCTCTCTCTCTGTCTTTCTCTCTCTGTCTCTGTCTCTCTCTGTCTCTCTCTGTTTGTGTGTGTGTGTGTGCACGAGTGTACGTGGGCGTTAGTTACCCGATCGGATAAAATGAGTCTTGATTGTTGAAATCACACTTATTGACTTTTAAAAACATTTTGGTCAAACATATCCTAATATATACGTTTTCAGTTACTCAAATCTTACATTTTTGGCACATACAAATGCTTAAATTTAATTACTTTAATGCATCAATCGTGATGAGCGGAGATGAAAATTCCTATTTTGGGTTCGAATTTTGGCAGTTGACTGTCATATTGTTGTACATCATTTGAAAGGTCACGCCTGCTCATTACAAGTCTTTGACCAGCACAATTATTCACTCAGCTGCCAGAGAGTGAGAAGACTTTATTCATGGATTACTGATTGCCAAGAAATAAGACATGCCACCAATAATTGCATTCTTTTCAGAACTATGAATCTGATGGTGATGATGTTCAGCTGACTATCTCCATAACTACTTGATATTTACATTAATGATACATCATTTTAAACAGTATTTAATGCACTATTTTATTACATAAAAATCTACCCTAAAAACTGCTGGCCAGCTAGCGAGTCTAAATGGTGCAATTGCCAGTCAAATTTTGCCAACCAGTGCAGCATTAACACTTTTGCAGTTGCAGATCTGGATTTTTGACTACATTTGATCTGTGATTTGCTGTGAAATCATTTTTGCTTCTTGGCTGATTAGGTTGTGATTGTTGTTCTTCTCTGTAGGAAGGAATTTGAATTATTGAACATGGACAAGTTGCCAAAAGTGTTTATAACAAGTGTTATAGATCCTCTGATGTTTTGGGCACGATTCGGCTACGGTAAGGCTTTGTAACCAGTTTTCTGGATAATTAGAAGATCTTTTAACAAGTGTCACAGGTCCATTGATGGTTGTAATCAAGCGTCTTAATTAGATTTTTAAACTAGGTTTTATGGGTGCAGTTTAAATAGGTTGAAACAAAGACTGTCTTTATATTTTTTTCATACGAAACTTTGTTTTCACAGTTTTGAAGACTTACACAATTTTGCAGTTCAGCAGAAACTATTGTAGATCTAACAAGATTTGTTACAGATCTTGTTAAACAAATGTTAGCAAAGTCTTGGTTAACCAGAACTAATTAAACCATCTTGTCTTGCAGTAGTCTTGAGATTAGAACAGGGTCTCATTTTGATCTCCAGTTTAGACCCGGGTCTCCAGATGACCTTCACAACAGAATAATGTCCATCTTGCAAGTATTTTAAATAAGGTCCTGTATTTGCCACTGGAGGTAGATTACACCAAGAGAAGTTGTGTATGATCTAAGTTCACCATTCCAAAAGAACATTAGTGGGGTTTAAAAGGCTCTTCATAAATAACCAGATGCTTGCATACATAAATACACATATACATGCAATCATACGTACAATCATGCTTACATACATATAGTCATGCGTACATACAAGCATGCTTCCATTCAAACGTTACCATTGCATTGTTATGACTTGTTTTCTAACAGATGAAGAACTGCAGGCTGAGGAAACACTGGAGGATATGATTAGCGATTACGTTTCTCAACTGGGAGATCGTGATGAATTCGAGGACATGGAATTGGCTCCAAACCAGATAATATTAGCGAAATCAAACGAACATGGGGGCCGGTGGCTACGTGCAACTGCTGTTTTACATTCATCCAGGTACAGATTTCATAATCTGTATCGATTATTAATATGGAATTTTTAAACAAACAATCGTGAAAACTGTTGGCAGCATTTCAAATTTTGCATATTTTGTATTTCTTGAGCACGACTATGAAACGACAAAGCGTCAGTTGATGACGATGAATTTTCTCGATGTTTACCTGCAAACACGTTTCAGTGGTGGACTGTTAGCTCTTCAACTCACTAGTGATGACGCTTGAAGTTGGCTGCGGGAACCACATATGCTAGAAGAAATCTTTACCTTATTATACTTAGACTTAGTCCTTTCTGTGCTTGTCTGCGCATGGGCAACACAGCTTCTCCATTCATCTACATTGATCAGTGAATCCGTTGCATTGTTTCTGTTGCTAAAGTTGTTTACCTGGGTGGGTTGCAAGCCCAGTGCAGAACCTTCCTCCTTTATCCTGGGTTGGGACAGGCTTAGACTTCATGTGAAGATAGCCTGAGGTGGCATTTTTATCTCATTACGTTATCTTATCACGTAACCTCTCAGTGAACTGCTTTAAACTTTGTGAAGTGCAGAATCTTTGTCTTGTCTGTGTTGTTTACAGCCGGCTTGTTTCCGAGATTGACGTGGTCTTCACAGGGTATGGTAGTACTGAGTTAGTCGGATGGAGGGACATCATAACTTCTGTTCCCGACTACATTTGCGACTGGACGAAATCAGCCGAATGCTTTAGACTTGATGGTGTTGAGCCAGTGAGTTTGAAGAGTGCATCTTGGACAGAAATATGGGACATCAAAACATCTTAGTGCTACACTAGTCGCTCATTACAAAATGCATCATTATGACATCATTTCTGAGATAACACGGTCAGTGATGTGGATCACCAACAGAAAATGAATTCGTCATACCAGGACCTGGTTATAGCATGCTTCTTGATATGGCTTCTAAAGATAGTCTTATAGATGAGTTTCTGGAGACCTACGGAAAGAAACGAAATATCTCTTGCGGTCTTCATCATTTGTTTCTCACAAACTGTTTCATTTCAGCAAGAACAAGTGTTATTATAGGTATCCTTTGATCTCTCTGTTTAGATCATCCTTGATCATTTGATCAAGAATCTTAGATCTGTCGTGACTTTGATGGTTTGATTATTTCTCCAAGGGGTGATTGGGAAGTATGTACGTGTGGTCATTTAAGTATTTGATAATGTGAATATGGTACATTTCTTTCTCGAATTTGCCTTTCAAAATTGTTTGATGAAGATCTTGTGTCATTGTGAAAGAAGTTTTAAAAAGTAACAAGTTGTAAAAGTAACAAGAACCAGTTGACTATTGTAGTTTACATACTGGATATAACAGTACTAGATTGTTTGATTATATGGTTGTGATTGTTTGTCAGACAGATTACGTTTGGTCCACTGAGGCAATTGAATACTTTTCCAGCTGTGTGCTTAAGAAGCGTTTGCCTTGTCAGCGGATTTCCACTGCAAGCAACAATGTCTCTAATCACCTTGTAATCTACGCCAGGTATGTTCAGGTGCAGGTACGTTTTAAAATGGCTTTTAAGGTGCTATATAAAAGCATTTTTTGTAATTTTTCTTTAAATGACTCTTGTTTATCTATTATTTATCATTTGACATGGCAGAAAATTTTCAACCTACCTGAAATATCTTCTTTCTGGAGCAGATTTCCTTGTATTTATGTGCTGTTTTATTTGCCTCTGTTCACCGTACGTTTCCGCCTGCCTTAAAACACACTTGGTTCTTTTCTGGAAACTTCCATAACTAGGAGACCTAGCATTTGCTTCTGATTTAAAGGTAGGATAATACAAATTACAGTAATCATGCTGTTGCACACCTCTGCTAATAATAAAAGTCCACAGAAGCATTTCATAATGAGTTAAATTTGTTTGAAACAGCAACGACGAGAATGAAACGGTTCAGGATTGTCTTGTACGGAAAAGATTTGCAAAGGTAGATGACAGTGCTTAATCAGGTGTTTGTTCTATTTATTAATTAAAATGCTGGTTGCAACTTTAACTGGTAATTAAATTTTAGGTAATTTTTGTGAATGACTGAATATTATGTCATTTTTCTCTGTGTTAATGGGATTCTCTAAGGTTCTTGCTCTTGTTGTTTTGACACAATGTTTGAAATCCTGAGGAACATTTCTGCCATGAATTATACAGATTATTTTAGCTGTCTGTGCCATTGAAAGAATTTTAATTTATTACCAAAACGAAGAAATTAAACACAGCTCACTTCAGTCGGTTTAGAACTTATTTTTCAAACTGCAGTGATTTTGAGAGGTTTGGACTGCTTTATAAATATACAGATACATGTATGTGCATATGTGTATGTATCTGTGTATATGTATGAATAAATGTATGTGTGTAAGTATATATATATATATATATGTATATATGTGTATATATATGTGTATATATATATATATATATATATATATATATATATATATATATATATATATGCATCCATGTTTTAAGAACCTCTCAGAAGTGATTCTTAGTAGCCTGGCTGATGTTAGACTTCTAAAAGAACAACGCAGAGATATGAGTAAGTAAGCAAGCATTTGTTAGCATGCCATGTGTCCATGAGCTGAATGAGGAATCGTAGGTGATGTAAACATGTAAAAATACCAAAGTAAAAATTTCAGATGTTGAACAGTTGACTTGACACTGACTGTTAAGTTGAATATCGATAAATAGCTGCTGTTGTTTTGCATATACTTGTCTAGTACTCTGCGGGTTCAAGGGTCGTAGTCTCGCCAGCTGAAAGGAATGGTCATCCATCCATAGCGACAGCTGCTGCAGCAGGTGAGATGGGTGTTACTATGGAGGCGGGTCTCTACCCTTGGTTTGTTGGTTGAGGCTGGCTATGATTGTGCTGATGATATGGGAACCTGGGTGGACCTAGTTACAATGCAGGTTTTGTTGTTTTGTTTTTTTCTGGCATTTGCTTCCTGTTTTCGTCCGTTCTTCTAGTTCTGTGATGTTTAGTTTGGGCTGAGGTCCCATCGTTTCTGAATTGCTTGTCCTCTGCAGTCTGTTTCTGGTCTTGGGGACTTCACAGATCTTGACTGGTTCTGCCCAGAGGATTATGCTTTTGGAATGCAATTTTGCTCAACCATCGATCGAAGACTTGTGCATTGTGATAGTGGTGCTGTAGAAGTTTCCAGGTTAGATTAGAATTATGGTTTGACTCAAAAAACGTGTACTGTTTCGATGTTTCACTCATAATCGTAATCAAGTATTTATGAAGCGCCAGTTCAAGATAAACTTGTCAGAGGTACTTCCTGTCCGGCAAACCAGAATCTCTGTTCAACAGAATGATCTTCAAGTGCTTGTGGAAAAGGGAGGGAGAAAGGCAGAGAAGCTCATGCTGCAGGTTGCCAGGCCGACCATCCCAAGCAGTAGGACTGACCACGGCAGAGCTTCTTTGTTGAGCCATGGCTGGACTGAGTGCTTCTTCAAATATGTTGTGTTTGTTTCTGCTGCAGGTGGAATTCCTGAGTTTGATACAAGTAACTTATTCTTTTGCTCTGACTCGCCTTCTTCGCCTGTGAAAGAGAAGACGCCACGAGGTGAATCAGTGCTACATGGCTGAAAATGTTGATAAATTGTCTTGGAAACAAGCACGACGTTTGTCTTGTCCCTGTCTATCTCATTCTCTGTGTGTTTGTCTGTCTGTGTCTGTTTCATTCTCTGTGTGTTTCTCTGTCTGTCTCATTCTCTGTGTTTGTCTGTCTGTCGCTCTGTCTCATTCTCTGTGTGTTTGTCTGTCTGTCTCTGTTTGTTTCTCTACATACATACAATTGCAGTTACAGTTAAAAGGGGATCAACTCCTGATCATGTTTCTACAGAATGCTGCTTAAAAGATTGATTGTTAGCCGGTGTTGCTCTTCACGTCTTGGGTAGCAGCTGTCTTTGTTAAGTGGAATGTTTTGTTATGTGTAGATTTTGAAATGGAGCTGCACAGAAGACTAGTCAATACATCGGAAGTCAGCCTTCCAAGTAAGAAGCGTAATGTATTACATTCAATAGTACATCATGGTGCTAATGAATTTATATAGCGCTATTAAGAAAAACACTTCTTCCATCTGAAGAGATGCAGTGCTAAGGTTGTCTTACAATTACGATTACAGTCATAAATGCTATTGAATTTGTATAGAACTCTAAAAACTTTAGTCTTTTGAACTGTGGCTCCTTATTTTACTGTACTATAGCAGTATTGTGTAATGGATTGTACTGTAATGTAAAATGGAAATGACGGATAATGAGATAGCTTCTTCCTGTTTTGTTTTTTTTAGCACATTCAGATGACATCTACTGTGGTCGGAGGTCTCCAAAGAGTCTTGGTTCGGAGCCATATGCTAAAAAAGTTAAAGATATTAAAGAGGAAATTGCACGAGTCTCGAAAGCAGATCGACAGCTTGTGCGCCCAGAAGGTAAGGCCACTGCTACTAGCACTTAGAACAGGTCAGGCCACTGCTAGTAGCTAGCGCATGATTTGAACAGTTTGTTTTTGATGCATTTTGCTCCTAGTGCAGTTCCATTTGACTCCGTCTGCAGGAGTATTTTTGTAATTGTACTCAGAAATTTGTACAGCTCTGCTTCAAGAGAAATTAATAAGAGATGCTCTCTGCGCTTGCATTAGTGATGTTAAATGTCATTTGGAACGGAGCATCTGTCCGTTAGTAAATGTTGCTCAGCAAAGCAAAATGGAAGTGACAACCTCCAAATATTTGGTCACTGATTGGGGTTGTGTTGGTGATAGAAAATGATTAATAGTGAATTTGTTTTGTAATAATAGCAAAATGACTTGTAGTAAATGATTTTTTTATGTTTTTGGCGTTGCTGTAGGTTGGCGAGCAGCTGACAGCCGTCAGTGGTCTAGTAGGTCGGCAGCAGACTTCAGAAATGGTTCGAAATCGTCGAAGATGATAGAAAATGACAAAGAGTAATTGTCCTCTGATTATCTCATTATTTATGGCCATTATTCGATTAATAAATTGATTTATTTATTTTTATAAAATTTTTGTTTAAAGTGAAGATAAATGATCTTTCTGGACTGGAGTCTAAATTAGAGTCAGAACAAATAATTATATGGAAATTTATTCGTAAATTTGTTTATCTTTGAATATATACGTATATTTTGGTTGGTTTTATTTCTTATTCAGATCTAACATGAATGAATAACTAATTACAGTAATTTATTTATTAAATTTAAAGGTAAATAAGATACATAAACGGCTCTTTGATACTCTGATCTTAATTAGCCTGAATAGGAATGGATGAGACAAGGTAATTTGAAATGGACAGGACATTAATAATTAATTTAATAAGTTTCATAAGGTCAAACATAAGATTAGCCATTGGATTTTGTCTTCTAGAATTTTACTCTTGGTTTTTGAACCTTCCTAGGTTCTGGAACACACACCAATTTTGCTAAGCAGTAACCGTCATTTGATGCTTAGAGAGTAATACACTGGCGCTACAAAAGTTATAAAAGCAGAGGCCATCATTATTCTTAGCTGTTGCAGTAATAAGTTGATAAGTAAGGATGGCCTTTTTGGCTTGATCTGTAACAGGAATTGTGTGGCATGATGGTCTATTGATAATGCGTTTGGTCAATAATCATGCGGTTGTGGGTTCAACTCAGTGTAACGACCCTGTGCAAGTTCTTTTCATACTCTCTGCCTCTGTCACCAAACAGTATAATATGGTACCGGTGTAAGCTGTGAAGTAAATGGCAGTCCTGCGATGCATTGACCCCGTGTCCCGGACCTTAGGATTTTCATCCATTGCCAATACGAGGTCCTAAAGAAAAGGAAATGAGCAGCTCCCCTGCATCTCATTTATGGGATATAGTATACTTTACTTTCATCACAGGAAATGTGTTATTGTAGCGACTGGAGGATGCCAAAAGAATCACGTGCGGTCACTTCGCCTAATGATGAAAGTAGTATACATGCACCGTTTGAACCAGGGTCCTTCAGAAAGGCTCTTCGCAAGCATCTAAACCAAGTAAAATTTCCTTGACTTTAAATTTCAATCATATGAAGCATAATTGTGAACTTGTTCTGTGTTGAAAATGCATATGGTAGTTATGTTACTTAGAAATTGTACCTTGGTGATGGTTGCCTGGGTAATGGTTGTCCCGGTGATGCTCACATTGGTGATGACCCCCTGCTCCTGCTTGCCTCTAAGTCAAGTGGCTATGCGATGATATGCGTGTAATTAATTTTAATAGAAATAGAAATAGTCAGTTAATATTATAAAACACAAGTAAATTAACAAGTTAATTATAACAAATTATTACTCTGGAGGATGAGGCCTGATTTTCCTGATACTTGTTAGCAACTCCTAATGCAACTCTTTTGTTCCTAAGGTTTCATCTCTACTTCCAATAAAAGTTATATTAATACTTAATTAATATTATTTATGAAGGTCAAACATAAGAGTAAAATGTTCTTAAGTACTGTACCATTTTTCCTGAGCAATTATGGATTGGTATTTTGATTTTGAGGTAATTATGACTGCTTTGTTTAAGCGTCATTCACGTTTCCTTTTTTAGAATTCGCCTCAGGAATCGATCCTAGCTTTCTTGCGACCTATCCTAGAGGAAGGTATGTGTTATAACTGCGTAGTTTATCTGTAGATGGGACTGTTCATCTAACTTGGAAAAATCTATAGCACAATTTTTTAACCAACTAGGCATCAATAAATGGTTAATTTTAAGCAAAAGTACCTTTAATAATCCTGAATATCAATATTCCCTCTATACAGCACAGCGGTGCAACTGTGTGGAAGTTTTTTGCCTCTTTGCACTCTAAAGAGATCAAGCAGTACAAGTTCATCAATCAAAAAATCTTTCCAAAAATATAGCAAGCTTGGAAACCCGCACGCTCGCTGACTTCAGCTAGAGGGAACGTTGCTGAACCGAGTCAACTGAGAAAAAGGTAAAACAGAAAAACAAGATGGGGCTGCGGAAGATACCAGTTGTGTGGGTTAAGGAGACTGTTTTGTAAGAATTGTGCTTGTATTGCCTTTGATATTACCTTTGAGAAGTTTGGCAGCACTATTTAAGAAATTGCTTACTTTATTATGGGTGATTAACAACAATGATTAATCACAGAATGCTCTGATTTGGCATCGGTTACAATTGTGTTTTGAATTGTTTTCAGATGATTTGACTCATCGTAGACTTTCTTTGTGCTTGGCCACCGTTGTTGGTCAAACACTGAAAGATGACTCGCTGATGGATCGTGCGCTGGGCCTATTGGAGTCACTTCAATGCAAGTATTTACCTGGATTTTTAGATATATTTTGATTGTTTTTACCAGTTAAAGGAATGAAAAATGGCTTGTTGTCTCAGTCAGCTGTGGTGGCAGAGAAGCTAAACATTTCTTGAAGAACCTCTCGTTGAACAAGGACGTAGGTCAAGGTGCTTGGCTGTGGTCTAACTAATCAGTTGATTGACTGATTGCTTCAATGTTCGATTGATTGACTTGACTGATTGGTTTTATTTAATCACTCACTTATTGAGTGATTTATTGAGTGCCTGATTGATTGATTGAATTGCTTCTTCACTCATCTATTAGATTGTAAAGTTCATTATCGCTGATGTCTTGCAGGTGATTTGAAGTGTGGATAGCAGTAAATGTGGATATTTACAGTTTGATCTGTGAATTATTGTTTGTTGTTATTTGTAGTAGAGGATGAATTTCAGGAATGTCTTGCAAAAGTGATCACGCAGTGCCACACTGACTGCATTCAGGTTCAGTCCTTGGATTTATCTTTTAACTACTCGAATTTTGAAAGGCTTCATTCGTGTGTTTTATAACATTTTCCTCTTCCTATCAGCTGTGGTAAATTTGGTTGTGCAGGTCCATCAATCCTAATTGCTATGTCAGACAGACTAGCTTTTTTACTGACTGACCCTTAGTATGTAATATAATTTGAGAACTTCTATTGTGCCACTGTAATAGTGCACAACACATCATTTGATGGTCGCTACTAAGCAGAATCGGTGTGCACTTCAAATTCTGGGACAAATTCCTTGTTGAAGTCAAATCTGCAAAGTTGAAACAGCCATAGGACAGGGTATCCCAAAAAAGTAGATACTCTCAGATCTAATGGCTTTTGTAGCACTACTTCCATATGCACAAGGCATCAGTCGTTAGTCATTTCAAGTGAAACTGTCATCAAAAATCACGATCCAATGGAGAAATTCAATTGACATCAAGTCAAGGTAACTCGAAGTTGGGTTTCGTGTTAAACATACTGTTGTCCGTTTGGAACTAAAGTGTATCTGTTATAGACTGTCTGAAGTTAATTTAATGGTAACTGAGTAGCAGACAGATATGTTTAGTTGAAGTTGTTTGTTATTTAAAATGCTGAATTTTTGTGTTGAAATGTTTTTGGACTTTAGAAAGCCGATTTCAAGATTTTACAGTTAAGGTTGACGTCGTTCGCTGAGCTTCTTGCGCAGCTGCTTCTCAGATTTCCAGACAAGTATGGATTCCATTTCCTTTTTGTTCACCTGCTTCAGAAATAATAAGTTTGGCCTAATTTATGAAAAATGGCCTTTGCTGAAACATCAAAATAAAAAGTTCACCTGAAATGGCCTTAATTGAATTATTAAAAGTAAAAATTCACCAGAAATGGCCTTGAGTGAAAAATTTGTTTTCCAAATTCCCCTGAAATGACATTCAGTATTCAGAATTCGCCTGAAGTGACCTCGAGTGAAATATCGATATTAGTGAAATTGTTGCCTTTGCCATAGTTAGTTATGTATTTTAGAGGCATTTTTACAGATGTTCAATTACTTTACATTTTAGTCTTCATTTCAGTCTAATGTTTGTTGCCTTCTGTGGAGTTTCCATGAAGTGGCTCTATATAAATTTCGTTTTCTGTCCTTACTTTCCGTTCTGCTGCACATTTACTGCATCTTTTGTTTTTGCTAACAGGCCACGAATTGTCGAGTGCGCTCTTCAGATAGCGGATTATTGGATAGCTTCCAGGATCAAAGTATGCGACTTTCAACTGAAATTTTGAATGGTTTATGTATGTATCTGGCTATTTATGTAGCACCTTTTAAGAACCTCATGATTGCTCTTCCGTGAAGGAAGCCTATAAAGAGGGGTAGTAGGGGTCGCCCAAATGTATGCCTATTGTGGATGTCTGTAAAGCCTGTGCCTTGAACACCAACTTCAATCAGATAGCAGACAGTCACTACTGCATTGGTTCTAATTAGAGCTCCCTCGTGTTGGGTATGGCGGTATTAAAGTCCTCCATCCCTCAGCAGGGTAGCATAATCTAGGCCTCGGGATTCTGTTGGAGTGCGGCTGGCAATGAAGCAGTCTGATCAGGGGAAGAAAAGGATATCAAGGTGTCAGTGGATTTAGAAGCTGTGATGTATTTAAGGTATTTTACCTGGAAGAAAAGATGTCACGGCGTTAATAGATAGAAGATGTTTTTTGACCCTTGTTATGTCGGAGCCAGTGTTCCTTTTTTGTGATTGTTTTATGCCGTGGATTTCTGTCATCTTTAAACATTAAATTAGTCCATGTTTTGGTAAATCCACTATGGAAGTTGCTGCGTTAGATTAGATTAGGTTAGAATAGATTAGGCTAATCCTTGGTTGAATTGTTTTGTGTTTTGTTTTCCCAGAACACTGACGAGCAGAGGGTGCAACAGATTTACGTGTCGTGTGTTAAAAACTTCATCTGCGTCGTAGCTCAGCACTCTGTTAGTCTGGTTAGGCAAGAGCTCGCTCCCATTTTGAATGCGGTGAGGGATATGCTGGTTTCAGAGCTTCAGCCCAGGTCAGTATCGGAACAGTTCTATTTGAATACAGTAGTATGTGTGTATGTGGAGCATGGTAGAGGACTAGTCAGAGGCTTGGCTTGTAACGTGGAGAGTATTAGTTGGAACCTACTGTGTAGAGACCTTAAGCAAGTCCTTCACTCACAACTGCTCAGCACCAACAATAGATAATGGCGCTTAATATATGCACAAATAATAATAATAATGTATACAGACACTATATATTTAATTTATTTGATTTAAAGCATCTGTTACTCATGCAGCGGCAGTACTTCTGAATCTGAGATGCGTATGTTCACTAGGAGCCAAGATGGTGCCGTGTGTTTTAAGTCCCTCACTAAAGTGCCGCTGCCTATGCTAGCCTAAATGGAAGTTATTAAGAAAACAGTGCTCATTTAACTGGAAAAGTCACTGCTGGTGGGCCTTTGCAGGAACACAGAGCCTGAGAAGCAGAATAATCAAGGTGAGGCAAGGTTTACCACATGCCGCTATCAGTTGGAGTCCTCATAGTTGTGGTGCTGTGATTGTAAACACAACAACAGCAATTTCGAACGACAGGACAACTTCCCTGATTGGCTTGGCAACAAGTTGTCAATATCGCTTAATGTGTGAGGACAGGTGGAGGGCAGATGTGTTTGTACTCTATTCTCGTGACGTCTGTGATGTCATTATCATAATGCACAAGGCGTCAATCGACAGTCACGTCAAGCAAAACTTTAGTTACAGTCGTAATCTGTTGGATATGTGTGGTTGAAATCCAACAGGTGAGAGAAAACGCTAGTCAGTAAATAGGTAAGCAAGTTGACCACTAGTCAGGTGATAAGTAAGTAAGGTGACCTTTAGTAGGTAGATAGGTAACCAAGTTGACCACTAGTCAGTAGGATAGGTCAGTAAGGTGACCACTAGTAGATAGATAGGTAAGCATGTTGAAGCAGATGAGCCTTAAGTTTAGACATGAAGGAATAGCCAAACATTCGTGATATGTGAAAGTGTCATTGTGAGTGGAGAAGAATTCTCAGTTTTTGTTTTGTTACTTCTAAAAGGCAAAGGACCAAGAGTAAGTTGTGAATGAATTATTATGAGAATTAATCCACTGTTTCTCGTTTCTCCAGATCACTGAAGGAAGTCTGGTTGGATTTGCTTCTGTACGTCGAGCGAAAAGAGACAGAAATCCGAATGAGGAACGACACGTTTAGTCAGATTGGTTTGTATTGCAACAATCTGTATCTGTTTATGTATATATATAATTGTGCATGCATGTATGCATATATGTGTGTATCTATGTATGTATGTAATTATGTATGTATGTATCTATGTATCTGTGTATGTCTGTAAGTGTGGATACATATGTGGAGCATGGTAGCTGACTGGATAGAGTGCCGGCTTGTAACATGGAGATTACGGGTTCAAGCCTTCCCTTAGATGGTTACTGTGTGGGGACCTTGAGCAAGTCCTTCACTCACAATTGCTTTGTGCCTCAGATTCAGGTTTACTGACCTTGGACACGTAATAAATGTAAAGTAATAATAATAATAATAACGTATGCGTGTATGTATGTATATATCAAGACACTTAATATAGACACTGCACATATGGCTGTCTAACTGATCTAAATATATATAAATATATTTTTTATGGTGAGGAAAACGTAAGCTGAACAGTTTCAAATAGCAGACTACTTGCATATACAATGAAAAACTGTTCCCAGAGCAAGGCCCAAAACACAGTAGACGACTCGATGAGCTCAAGGTGATTTTGGGGGCGTGGTACATGCGTGTCCCAATGGTCAGCAGAGTGCAACAGTGTATGTATGCATTGATGTATTTATTTGGTGGGCAGATGAATCTGATTATTTTATATAGCTACTTTTTATTCTGATTATTATATAGCTCCTTTTCTGAATAGAGCTGATAAATGGCTGTCTGGCTGATCTAGGATTTGTATTTTGCAGTATACTTGAACATACGCACTGCATGTTACAAGTGAGCATTCAACCATCACGATTCTCCATTGTATGAATGGTTTTGTTAAATTTTCAGCTAATCAGTCACAGTTGAAAAAAGAGGGATCCATGGATTTTCATGACGTCTTAAAAATCCTTGATCCGTCCTGTTCTTACGTTGCTCTTTCGCCCACAAATTCTTCTGCAAGCCACTCGTCATTCCTGAACAGTAGCACGACTTCTTTAAATGAAAGCCGCCAGTATTCTCCTTCTAATCAGTCTTTATCTCTCGATGCTAATGCAGCTTCTTTGAGCGAAAGCATCAAAGAGTTACAGCCAAAGTTGCAAGACAGAAGTGGGTCTGAATCAGCCAAGAGCAAACCCTGCACACGAAAACCGCCCAAGAAGAAAGGCCTAAAGACGATGTCTTTGCAGAGTTTTTGCGCGATTCCTGATGCGCCCAGTGCCCGGGAAAGGACGCCTGATCGTGCAATCTTTAGGGAAGATTTACTCTGTGTGATGTGCGGGGGGCAGGACGGCCACACCACAGCGGATTGCCCGGATCATAAATCGAAGTTTATATTATAATAGCTTTATTCCCAAAATCTGTAGCACTAACTGTTGAATCGTTTTCAGTTTATAACAGATATACATCATAAATTCGTTAAATGTGAAACCAATTTGGAGTGATTAATCCCGTGGCAGTTGGTGGTAAGACTTAAAATTTTGGCAGATGTTCGAATCAAAATTGCAGCTGCTGGCCTGGTTAGCTACATTGGTTAACACGTACTTAAACAGCACCTCTGTGCGTGAGGATGCCCGTTTGCATACCAGTAGTGGCTGTATTTCAGAGATATGAATCTCGGGGTAGTGAAGTCCATACACAGGAACCTTAAATGGTGTGGCGCCCACTGTAACGAGCAGCAGTGGTAAAGGATTTAAGCCAATGAATTGATTGAAAAATGAGCAGGGTCGAGGCCTTTCTGTTGCTATAGAAAAAAATGTACATTTATATTTTGCTGATGTTTACTCCAAAAATGCTTTAAAAAGTCAATGTAGGGATGTTTTTAACTGTTTTGCGCATGAATTGCAGAGTATTGTAGTTATAGAGTCGTATAATGCTCACTCTTTGTCCTAGGTGTTTGCCAAAAGTTGTAAGTTTGCAGCACGCTGTTTTAGTTTTTGCTTATAGGTTTGTTGTGCCTGGACGTTTATGTATTGCAGTTTGTTTTGCACAGGGTTCATGTGTTGTAACCGTAATCGTAAACTTGAGATTTCTACAGCGCCCAACAAAAGTTGTCACTGGTGTTAAGGAGCAGGAAGCATTGGAAGTGCATCCAGGTCTCGAAGGGACCCTATAAAGTTTCATACAGTGTTTTGCGAAACGTCAGGTCTTTCGATCAACCGATGACTCGGTATAGGCCTGATTGGTAGTATGTATGTATGTATCAGAAACTTGACATGGTGCCTTTTAAGTACCTCACAAAGGCGCTACCTGCACTAGCCTAAATGGTGTTGAGTGTCACTGAGAACAAAATTTCCCTCAATTAGCAAGCAGTGTTCAGAGAACTAGAAATGTCACCAGAAACAGACTCACACACACACGCTGAGCCCAGCCAGCAGGTTTCCATCCCGAGATGACAAACGACAATGTGTTCAGAGTTCATGAACCGAGTAGCATCAAAGTTATAGAACAACGACAAGTGATATTCGTGCTCTTGGCACACAAGATCACCGTCCAACCCCGTCCCTTACAGGTGGTAGAAGATAGTGCGGCATGTTAGTTAGTAATCTAGGTGTTAATGTGGTGTCTCTACTGGTACTTTACAAAAGTGCTGTGTAATGTAGCCTAGATGATGGGGAAGTCATTAAGAACAAAAGCTCATATAGCACGGAAGGAATAGAGAGGAGGCTGCTCGGATTAATCAAAAAGAGGAAGCTTTCATACCTTGGCATGTGCTATGAAAGAGTGGAGACAGAATAGTGAAAGAGATCATCCAAGGCACAATTCTTGGAACCCAAGCTATAGCAAGACCCAAGATGACATGGATCGATAACATCAAGTCGTGGACTGAATTATCGTTTGACCAGTTATTACTGGAGACAAGGGACAGAAGCAGATGGCACAAAAATGTCCGTGGTGCAGCCAATCCTCAGCTCGAGGACAGTTGGAGACATGACAAGACAAGCTCATATAGCTAGAGGAGTTGCCACTGGCGGGCACCCAAATGCACTTAGAGCCCAACTGATGGATTCCCATCCAGGTTTGGTGTTTGATGCTGTGTTGAGGGTCCCTGAACTGCATTGCTTCAAAGATGGGGAACAGTCATAATCGTAAACTTGAGATTTCTACAGCACCCAACGAAAGCTAAGTTGCAGGAACCAGCTTATTCACAGGCACTCAGTCAGAACGCAATCGATAGGCAAGAAGGGTTCGGTTTTAGGTCAAGATCCAATCGTCAGACATGCGGGCAATCAGACGGCTACGGTGGATGGTGCTTGAAATTGGATTTGCAGGATACATAAGCAGAAGAAGAGGAATCAGGATAGAATCTGCAGAGGAGTGTTTTCAGTTTTGAGTGGAAGACCTGCACAAAGATTGCAAGGGGTGAAGTGATGGTGAGTTCATATGATAGATCAGATAATTATAGTAACAACATTGGCCGATGACTAGGTACCTTCTGTTCGTTGACGCTCTTGGTCTGTAATCCAACGATTGCGAGTTTGAGTTTGCCGAGCAGACTCCATCTAGTGCCTATGGCCAAGTTGTTTGCACACAGGTGTCTGTCACCAAGCAGTGTAATTTGTTAACGGCTATGCTGGATGCGCCGGCCTCGTGTTCACGACCTTGGGATTCGTCCATTTCCAACTCAAGGGGTGAAGAGTAGGGAATGAGCACCTCCCTTATGTTCCACTGTGACATGTGAGCATTTACTTGATGCATGCTAACTCTAAAGCAATCATGTCGTGACTAGTAGAATTCTGCTATCAGTTTCTAGTTTCTTTCAACTGTTTCTTTATGTTAATGACTTGAATGACATCATACCTAAATTTATCATTTGAATGACATCATATCTATATTTATCACTAGTTCTCTAGCAAATTGCAGAGCCCTAGACTTTAAGTATTTTCAAAATTTGTTTCATATTCACTGAATTCATGAAATTTGCTGTTTGAAAATTTGAAATTTCCGGTTGTGCAGTTGTCTCATGTAAATTTGGTCATCACTGAATGGATTTAAATGAAAGCAACAGGCAAAAGTTTTGCATTAATTTTTGCACAATTTTCTGTAAAAATGAGTTAATAGTTCTCATTTCGTAAGTTTTTGGAAAGTTTTGCTCTGACGTGATTGTGCCATTTCCGTTTTTCAAGGAGCCTTGAACTAATGGTGTTTTTGAAACTCTGGATACTGTATGAATAGCTTATTACTTTACTGAAATTGCATCATTATAAGTGAAAAGTTATGCCAAGTATGTTTCAAATGTTTATTCAGACGTCGTTTTTTCTGTTGGATTCTCGTGCATTTTCTGTTACCTGCCAACTCCTACATTTTAACCTTTCAACTCCTACATTTGATCTGCTAACTGTGCATTGTTTCCCTGTCAACTCGTACATTTTTCCTGACTAACTCGCACATTTTAGCCTGCCAGCTCCTACATTTTTACCTGTTAACTCCTACATTTAACCAGCCAACTGGTCCACTTGCTCCAAAATTCCATATTACAGAGAGCTCCTCTTAAGAGTCACAGTACTCATGTTCTGATACAGTTACAATACAGTTACAATGGCCTTACCAATGAACGTATGATGTTTTCACCGATGACGTAATGCTACACAAGAATTATTCATGATGCAATTTGCATGTATTAATATGCAGCTTAAGTCTGTTGCTGTTGTATATGTACATTGATATATCATTTGGATATCAATTATTATATATGTTATATTGTATGGGTTGTCCATCATGGACGTCCGCAAAGAGGGGAGAGAAGGGTGACCCAAAGGGAGAGGATTATGCCCTCTGCGGATGTCTGGATCGAAATTTGACCAGTTATTCCTGTCTGAATTAATCAGAAGGAGGAAGGTTTCGTATTTTAGGCATGTGCTGCGAAAGAGTGGAGACTGCCCAGTGAAAGAGATCATCCAAGGCACAATTCTTGGAACCTGAGCTCTAGGAAGACCCAAGATGACATGAATTGATAACATCAAGTCGTGGACTGAATTATCGTTCGACCAGTTACTACAGGAGACAAGGGACAGAAGCAGATGACACAAAATTGTCCGTGGTGCAGCCAATCCTCGGCTCGAGAACGGCTGAAGACAAGACATTCCTGTCTGTCTGTCCTGGCATACAAGGGATCTGGAGTACCAGCATCTGGTCGAATACCAAACTCCGCCTATATGAGGCATACATACCGCCTGTCCTACTGTGTGGAGCCGAGACTGGGACGCTAACCAAGGACTTGGAGGCGAAGCTCGATGCCTTTCAACAGTGGTGCCTGAGAAGAATACTGTGCATTTCCTACACGGCTCACTAGTGGGATGTGATGGTGTAGTGGTATGGTCGGTGCCTCGTAACCGGAGAGTCGCGGGTTCGAATCTGCCTCAAGCGACTGCGTAGCGACCTTGGACAAGTTGCTCACCCACAGTTGTCTGTGAGGAAGGCAACGGAAAACCACCTCACTCTTCTCATCCCCGGGCGGCATAAAAAGCCAATGGACCTGCCTTCGGGGCGAGAACTCCTCATCATCATCACGTTACCAGTGCAGAGTTTGATCGATCCACGATGCACTTTCCACTGTCGGAGATGGTCCAAACACGCAGACTCCGGCTATTTGGATGCAGCGAACAGTACCATGCCGGAGCCTTGCGAGCCATGACATCTGGCCTCAAGATGCTGGAAGAGACCGGCTGGATGGCCTCACCACACATGGACACGAGTGGTGGAATCTGACCTGCGCCCACTGAACTTCGTACTACAAAGCCTGGAAGACGAGTCCAGAGTAGAGACGGCTGGAAACGTGTTATGGAAACGGCAACGCTCCAGAGTGGCACGTCACGGATGAGATGATTTCTGTACGGCCTCTGTCTTAAACGTCAAATTCAGTCAGAGAGCATACTGTCTGTACTGCGTTAGATCTAATTAAAGTACCTTTGCAGGACGCGCAGTAGCAAAAGTACACCTCCCCATAGCGCAGTTGGCGCTGCAGAAGATTGACAGGGCAGCCCAATCTAGGCCTTAGTACTCCGTTGGAATGCGGACAAGGGGAGGGGATGCAAAGTAGGTCATTTCTGCGGACGTCCTTTATGGACGACCCCCTGTGTATTATGCAAGAACTGTTTTATTGTGCATCGGAGTCTTAGTCACTCAAACATTGGGTACTGGTATAAAGTATCGTCGACTTCAGTTTTTTGGCCTTGGCGTACGAGGGTCGAGGGATATATGGATGGACGCAGAGAGGGAAATATGGATGGATGGATTGGTGGGTGGATGAAAGGACGAATGGAGATGGATGGACGGATGGATGGATGGGCGTATGGATATTTGACGGAGGAGAGGGGATAGATAAGTGGGTGGGGAGGACAGATAGGAAGAGGGAGGGATGTGGTGATTTTGGTTGGTTATGAGAGGCGGTCGTAGTCTTCGTCGAGCAGCTTGTAAGAATGTCCTTCTGTACTCGATGTGTAGAGATCGGACAACTGCTTCATTCCATTCTCTCTCATCAGTATCGCCTGCAATTTATAATATTAATAATTTTATATTATATTTATTTTATTTATTAAATATTTATTTTTTGTTAAAGCACGTATAACGTGCGCACTGTCAGTACACCTGAATCTGAGGCGTGGAATATAAGACTGAATAGGACTGAATAATAAAATACTAGTTGTTTTCTCAGCTTTTAATCTTTTAATATTATCTCCAAACTAAGAGCGAAGGAAGTCGTCGAATTTGGAGACAACTTTTCTGTCATTCGTCAAGACAAGGAATTTGAGGTCCATAGTTGTTATTTCTGCATTTACTAAGCGCCACTAACCAATGACAGTATCAGTCGATGGCGCTGAGCAGTTGTGAGTGAAGGACTTGTCCAGGGTCCCTACCGTCTCATACGAGGCTCGAACCCGTACTCTCCGCGTTACAAGCCGAGCGCTCTATCCAAATAGCAACCGTTAATGACGAGATGATGATGGTGATGATGATGATTATGATGATAGTGGTTCTGATGACCTTGTGGAGTTTTTCAACTGACTGACCGAAAGGGATCATTCATTAATAATTAATTGCACTAACCGTGTTCTCTTCCTTCGTTGGAGGACTTCGCAGGAAGCAGCAGAGGGGCGCGTAGGCCAGATTCAGCAGCGCCATTCCACGCAATAACCTACGCCACCAATTAAGTTGGCTATTATTATTATTATTATTATTGTTGTTGTTGTTGTTATAGTTATTGTTGTTCAAACAAAAGCATAATAAGCCCTTAATAATAACTTAACAATCACTGACTTAACAATATTAACTTCAGCTTTACAAGACTTAAGTAGGTCTGTGTGTCTATGTCTGTGTGTTTGTCTGTGTGTCTATGTCTGTATGTCTATGTCTGTATGTCTATGTCTGTATGTCTATGTCTGTATGTCTATGTCTGTATGTCTGCCTGTGTGTCTGCCTGTGTGTGTCTGTCTGTCTGTCTGTCTGTATTCAAACAATCCTAGGCTCTTCCTTACCAAGTGAATCCGATCCATTCAACAAGGATGCCTCCAGCGACAGGACCTACAATATTCGCACACGTTATGCCATTCATTTAAAAGTACATTATGCTGATGTGCGCAGTAGTATAGTGGTACATTTACCGGACCGTCAATCGAAAGGTCGGCGGTTCAAATCCCCGCCAGAATTTATTTCGAAATTTCAGCTCCACTTGCGCCACCTAGCCAACACAGCTATAATGAGTACACTGACCGTACACTGTCAGTGGGAAGATCAGACGGCGAGACAGAAGGCTGACCACCCGCCCTCATATGCTGAGGCTAAGAAAATGAAGTCGCTAACGTTTTCAGAATCATTGTAGCCTTTCAGGCTACTTTAAGAGGCTGCAGTTTCTCTTCTGTGTCATTCAGTTAATTATTGTTGAATCGTGTTTGTTTGTGTGTGTTTGTGTGCTTTTGTGTGTGTACGTCTGTGTTTGTGTGTTTATGTGTGCGTTTGTGTGTGCGTGTTTGTGTGTGTGTGTTTGTGTGTTTATGTGTTTGTGTTTGTGAGTGTGTATTTGTGTGTGCGTGTGTTTGTGTGTGTGTGTATGTGTGTGTGTGTATGTGTGTGTGTGTGTGCGTGTGTGTGCGCGTGTGTGTATGTATGTGTGCGTGTGTGTGTAATTGTGTGTGTGTTGAAGCAAAACGTAATATTTGTAAAATGTAAATGTAAAAGTTTTTCTACAACGACCATATGACCTCGACCCTGCTTATTTTCATCGCGTGTTGGAATGAGTGACACGCCATTTACGATCCCTCTGTACGGACCGTGCTAGCTCGAGATTCAAATCTCCTAAATATGCCCTTACCGGGACGCGAACCGCCATCGTCACGCACAGAGGCGCCTTGACGCACGCGTTATAAGCACTGTAGCTATCCAGGCCAGTATAGGCGAGTTTCGAAAGAATTTAAGACTGAGACACGAGTTAGAAAATGAGTAATAGTAGTTCCTCTGTTTAACGACATCTTATGGCATCAAAGGCCGTTGACGTCGCCCTCCTCCTTTATCCAGGCATGGGACTGGCACTACCCCCAAAACAAGGCAGTGGCGGAGTTTTAGAAAATGAACTTTTGAAGGGTACATTTAAGAATGTCGCCGAGGACTAACCAACTGCAAATCCGAGGCTAATGGAGGCCTGTGCAATGGAGTAGACCGCGCCATAGACAGCCACGTGACGAGTGTCTACCAGATGGGCCAACAACGGAAATACGGAAGCATCGATCGCCCCTTTGAAACAAAACAACAGTGGTTATCAATGCAATCAAGTCAGTCGATTGGTCGCTAGGTCGCGCCTTCGCGGTGGAATGGCCTCCCCTTAATTAATCTTAGTTACTCTCTTAATTAATCTGCGTGCCTTTTTAACGAGGGATGGTAGATAAACTTTGCACCAAGACTTAAAAACTGTTCTCTTTTGCCCGGACTGGGCTGGGAGCGCCTCTGGGTATATTATATGTAGGGGCTGAATGAATGAATGAATGAATGAACCAATCAATCAATAACCAATCAATCAATCAACCAATTAATTCTTATTACACAGAATAGAGAGAGCTATGATGACTGAACCTAGACTTATTCATTCATCCATTCTTTCATTCATTCAGCCAGCCAGCCAGCCAGCCAGCCAGCCAGCCAGCCAGCCAACCAGCCAGCCAGCCAGCCGGCCAACCAGCCAGCCAGCCAGCCAGCCAACTAGCCAGCCAGCCAATAAGTCAGTAGTACTTGTGCAAATGATTTTCTAGTACCTAAAGCGAGTCCCAGTCCAAAATGTGGTCCGATCAGGTGAGATACGGCTGTGGCCAGCGGAATCTAAACAGAAACATAAATATAATAACATACATGTCAGTTAAAACGCATACAAAGGCCTAGTACTACACGTAGTAGGCTTACATAGGCCTAATAAATAATAATAAAATACTAGTTGTTCTCGAAGCTTTTAATCTTTTAGTGTTATCTCCAATATAAAGCCTACATAGGCCTTCTACACGTTACTAAAACTAGCCACAAGCGAGCCACTCACCATTTTAAACACCTTTTATTGTTTTTACACGCGACAATTTATTCAATTCCTATCACAGAGGAGCCAGTTGATCGGTGATTAGAGGCAAAACATTGGCTCCTACAGGATTTAGCCGTGACGTAAGCAAAATAGAGAGTAGTCGTATTCGTAATCTCGAGATTTCTACAGCGCCCAACGAAAGCCACGTCACGGGGACCAGCTTATTCAAAAGCACTCAGTCAAAACCAATTCGATAGGCAAAGGGGTTCGGTCCCAGGTCAAGATCCAAAAGTCAGGCAGTGAGACAGCGTTTAGGCTACGAAGTACAGCTACGATGATTGAACCGAACATTTAAAAGAATAGAGAAACAGCTGTGATGACTGAACCGAGACTTACACAGAACAGAGAGATAGCCATGAGAATGAGAGACAACATGGACGCCAGCCAGCGACCGAGTCTGTACGAAACGAATCCAAACGCATTGCAACCGATGAAGAATCCGATGCTGTCCGGTACGAAAACGGTACCTGCATCAAGCACACGTGAAAACTACACTAATTAGAGTACGGTACCTCCGCAATACTCCTGAAATTCTATTTATTAAAGTTGGCTACCTTGCAACTACCTGCATTATGGATAAAGGTGTTACAATTCAACTGTACATAATACTTTCCAACTTTGTAGCTTAAAATAGAACACTGTGTGTGTGAGAGAGAGAGACAGAGAGACAGACAGACAGACGGAGACAGACAGACAGAGACAGAGACAGAGAGAAAAAGAGAGAGAATACACGTCACCGAATAATAATACGTCATCGAGTCCCTAGAAAAACGTCATGGAGTTCCTAAAATACGTCATCACGTTCCCAATAAATACGTCATCGAGTCTCTAAAAACTGTCGTCAAGTTCCTTATAATATGTCATCACGTTCTTAGAAATATCATATCGTCACGCTAATAAATACGTCACCACATTGCCAAATGCAAGCCTTACACCCAGAACGCAATCTACCGATAGAACTAATGTTCTGGACAAAATTTATGACCACCACAAGATATCGTGATAAATTACAGCCGCGAATGATTTACATCGTAAGCAACGACAAGTTACATTAAGAACTCGCAGGCCTAGGCCTACAGAGGCCCGACTGCGTCTCAGCCTAGGCCTTTGGTCTTACAGGACTTACCTAGTTGCCATTTCCGCGGGTGTAGTGTGTCGATCATCCAGGGTGGCAGGGTCGGCTCGATCAGGGCCATTGACATTTCGGGAAACAACATGGCTCCTGTAGAAAATAGTAAAGATAAGTAAATGGAACAGACTTCGCGGCTCGGGAAACTTTCTCGTCGGAGCCATAAACCGCAGACATAATCCAGACTTTTTATCAGAAAAGTCGGGAAATCATCGACCGCGATTTTGTTCTTTTTTCCAGAATCTGGTTTAACATGAAACGCTGACCTGGATAGCTCAGTGGTTAGAGCGTACATCAAGGCGCCTCTAAAACACCTTTAAATCGTTGTTCGCATACCGATAGTGGCTGTATTTAAGAGATTTTAATCTTGGGGTAGCACAGTTCATGCTTGGGGCTTTAGACGGCCATTCAAATGGGCAGCTGTGGTGAAGAATTTCACCCGATCGAATCGGTGAAATACGAACAGGATCGAGGTCATTTAGTCGCTATAGAAAAATGTGTACAATGACATTTACATTGCACAAATGTTAGACTGACCTTAGACACCTTTAAATCGTTTAGCTTATCACTATAACTGCAATCGTCAATTTCGTTGAAAGGTAGCATGAAATGTCATATTAGGTTCTGCTCAGACACCTTTAAATCGTTTTTATACGCTGCTATATAAAATTGTCAATTTCGTTCAATGGGTAATTGCTGACTGCCTATTATCGACGTTAAACGGCCCTAGCAGCTACAAGATGTCGTTAAATACTGAATATTAATACAAAAGATGTGCCCACAATCAAACGGGAAGCGGTGGTGAAGGATCTCACCCGATTAATTCATTGAAAAATTATCAGAGTCGAGGCCATAAGGTCGCTATAGAAAAATATGCATATTTACGTTTGCATTTTAAAAAAAGTGTTGAGCTTCGACACCTTTAATTTGCACTTTTCTGGGACTATATATTCGACAATTTCGTTCAATCGTTAGTAATAGAAAGGTTAAGAACACAGCGGCCCTGGAAGCCACAGATGTCGTTAATTAAATAGCGGTGGCGAAGGATCCCACCCGATGAATTCATAAAAAATGATCAGAGTAGAGACCATACGGTCGCTACATAAAACCGTATACATTTACATTTACATTCAGTGCAACTATTCAGGACCTTCTGCCAAAAACGACGTGCAATCAATATCACAACTCTAAAAAATCACGCATATCAATAATTATATACGAACAACTTCATGGACTATATTGCCACGTAATGCAACAAGAATTATATGGCCCCTCTATAAATATGACCTCAATATGTAATGTAAAAAGCATTTCTTATATAGCGCCACTTCGCGGAAGCTCGTCAATGGTGCAACTCCGAAACCAACAAAACACTAAACAGCCGTGAAACAACACGACGAAATAAAGTTTTTCTTTCGTCAATTACATTTTCATTACGTTGAGTTACAGCGACATTATCTAGCGCCAGGAGACTAACCGGAAGCAAGAAGTATGTAGGGATCTTTAAGGAGAACCAAGAGAGAGGCCTCTCCGTAGAAATGGACACCCTGCAGAAAACCACAACATTACAAAATATAAACCTTACGGTAAGGCCAACTATACAAAGCAGGGCTACAATATAACATAGGCCTACTATACAATCTATTATAGGCCTAAAATATACCATAGGCCTGTTATACAATATACAACGAAGGCCTACAATATACCATAGGCCTGCTCTACAATATACAGCATAGGCCTAAACTATAACATAGGCCTACTATACAATATACAACATAGGTCTACAATATACCATAGGCCTGCTATACGGTATACCATATATGCTTGCAATATACCTTAGGCCTAATATATATTATATCATGTAAGCCTACAATATACCATAGGCCTTCTATGCAATTTACCACACAGGCCTACAATACATATCACAGGTTTAATATACAAAATGCCTGTCTATAGCATTCAAACTATGGAATCATCGCCGAAGCAATGCTGATGGTGATGATCATCCTGATGTATGTGATTATGAACAGTGGCGCTATCTGGCGAATCGTAATTGAAAATTTTATATGAACTCATTCAATAAATACTCAGGTGCCTCCAAATTGATAATACAAGCGCATGATCAAATAAAAAGGTGTTCAATCGCTGAGGAAAACGAGAGAGAGCATTGGCAAGAATCTCATGTTGCAGGTCGCAAATAGCAAGAAAATAGTATGAAAAACAGCAGGCGAATAGCATGAAAACAAAAAGTTCACTTCGAAAAAGTGATATGTTGGGATAAAGTTCTCAAAATTGGGGAAGTTTTTGGCAATAGCTTTCATCAAATTCCTTTAAAATGAGCAGAGTCGAGGCCATACGGTCGCTATATAAAACCTTAAACATTTACATTTACATACTTCATGGCCCGTAGCTAACTGGGAGTGAGATCTCCACAGAAGAGACATTTTGCTGAACTAGCGTTCGGGTGTTCTGTGCGGGAGAGGCCAGCTATGTTATAAATTCAGATTTACTGACTGCGCGCGTATTAAGTGCTTCAAATCAATAAATAAATAAATTTATTAATAAATGAAGTGTACTGACGTCACTGTGAGGCAGAGGAACCGAGACAATGCAGAGGAGAAAAACTAAAATATAACAACAACAAAACATATATACTCAGTTTTGTCCAGGTTGACCTTAATTATGCGTCAGTCTAAAGATAGGCTTTGGTTTCTAAGGAGCTGTGGGCTATAAATAGACCTTCCTGAAACAACAGTGTATCACGTGACACCTGTTTTCTCTGCCTGTTGCAACAAGCTAACTAAACAAACTTTCTAAAAACAGGTAAAAGTATCAAATATATGTGTGTGTATATACACATACATAATTGTATGTATATATATATTATATGCATATCATCTACATACTCATTCAGACATATATGCATGTGTGTGTAGTCATTTCATATATATATATATATATATATATATATATATATATATATATATATATATATATATATATATATATATATATATATATATATATATATATATATATATATATATATATATATATTATATATATATATATATATATATATATGTAAATGTACACATACATATATGCATATATATATCAAATATATATCAAGACCGAAGTCTGACCGCAGCATTCCCGCGGAGAAGCACACGACATATATTACACCTATCAGTTTTATTTACTCAGACAGACAGACAGACAGACAGACAGACAGACAGACAGACAGACAGACAGACAGACAGACAGACAGACAGACAGACAGACAGACACACAGACAGACACACAGACACACAGACACACACACACAGACACACAGACACACAGACACACAGACACACACAGACACACACACAGACACAGACACACACACACAGACACACACACAGACACAGACACACACACAGACAGACAGTCAGACAGAAAACGATGAAGACCAAGAGTATATTCATATACACCTGCATATTTATAGATATATTTCCACGGTAGGTACCAATGATGTTACCATTAATGAAGACATAAGTGGTCGTTGGTAAGTTTATGTAGGCCTAACTAAGGCCTGGGTCTTTAGGTCTATGGAGGCCTATGTCAGACCGGCGGAACACATGTGGATGACAGATGTGGGTGTGGAGAGATCAGCAGGACCTCAGATGCGGGTTGGGGGAGCTTACAGGGAGGACATGAGCTGCGGGATATGAGGTACTGGACAGACAGACAGACACAGACACACACAGATACTGGATATGAGTCACTGGATATGAGGTACTGGATATGAGTCAATGGATATAAGTCATTGGATATGAGGTACTGGATATTAGGTACTGGATATGAGTCAATGGATATAAGTCATTGGATATGAGGTACTGGATATGAGGTACTGGATATGAGTCATTGGATATGAGGTACTGGATATGAGGTACTGGATATGAGATACTGGATATGAGTCAATGGATATAAGTCATTGGATATGAGGTACTGGATATGAGGTACTGGATATGAGTCATTGGATATGAGGTACTGGATATGAGGTACTGGATATGAGTCAATGGATATGTCATTAGATATGAGGTACTGGATATGAGGTACTGGATATGAGTCATTGGATATGAGGTACTGGATATGAGGTACTGGATATGAGGTACTGGGTATGAAGTACTGGATATGAGGTACTGGATATGAGGTACTGGGTATGAAGTACTGGATATGAGGTACTGGATACGAGTCATTGGATATGAGGTACTGGATATGAGGCACTGGAGAGGCCCCGTAGAGATTTGACTCCGGTCAAATAATTCTTTTGTTTATTTAAGTATTTTATTCCATAATTAAAATAATTACTTGAAGTGAAACGACACCTCCAGCACCACACGGATAATAAATAAGGAAAGTCAGAATGACGACCTATTCATTTCAAAGAATTAATTATAGAACTTTTTACTAATTTTGATAGAAAGATCTCCTTCTGTTCACCTAATTATTCAACAATTCCTGTGCCGTTCAAACTCAGTTTAGAATTCCTCCGACTTTTTGAAGGTTTTTTAAAACGCAGTCACATTTTTACAAAGCGAATAATGAGTAAACAATAAATAATATAACAAATAAACACACAAATAAACAAACATAGAAACAATTCTAAGAGCAATAAACAAACAAATAAAAAACAAAAAACAAATAAACACGTAAATAAATAAACTAATAAAAACAAACTAAGCAAATAAATAAATAAACAAGTGAATAAATAAATAAATAAACAAGTGAATAAATAAATAAACAAGTGAATAAATAAATAAGTAAACAAGTGAATAAATAAATAAATAAACAAGTGAATAAATAAACAAAAGAATGAATGGACGACTGACCAAAGAGGACGACAATAAATGAATAAAAAACAAATAAAAACAACTAAACAAATAAATAAATTAACAAACGAATAAATTAACAGCTAAATAAACAAATGACAGACCAATCAGGACCACGATTAGCATGGCAACGATGAAGAACGGTGTCGTCTTCCCGAAGAATTCGAACATGAAGCCTCCGTAAGGATAGCCAACTGAAACATACACAGCTTCGATACGGATGACATAAAGACTCAAACTAATACACACGGCTCCATAGAAGTTCCTCAGAAAGTCATCGTCAGATTGAAGACTCATTCATTCGACCGAATCTCGCAAAAAAATACCCACAGCCATCGAGAGACAGGAAAAACCCAGTTAACTTCGCTTCTTAGTCTGGTCTGGTACCCAATAACCGAGAACTAAAGGATGGAGGGTTCAGTTGGCGCCACGTGCATTCCAAGGACGGCCACGTGACCGTCTCTTCATGTCTGTCTTTCTCTCTGTCTGTCTCTTTCTTTCTCAGGACCAGGAAACCCTCGTCAAGCCAGTCTGTGTCGGCATATAGATTCCGTTTAATATCTTAACACGCCGGTTCGCATCCAAATGGTGACTATATTTAAGAGATTTGACTCGGGCTAGCACGTTAAATGACGTGACTCCCATTCAAACGGGTAACAGTGGTGAAGGATCTCACCCGATTAATTCATTGAAAAATGAGCAGGGTCGAGGCCGTACGGTCGCTACGGAAAACGTGTACATTTACTTCTAAAAGACACGTGATCCTTACAAAGTTCATATTGGTTCACCTACTTAGAACTCCAAGTGCCATTCCACCTAAAGCTATTCCCATTGCTTCACTTCGTTTCTTGTCGTCCATGTAAGACTGCGCCAGCAAAGTCATTCCTGTAATAAAGTGAATGAATGAACGAATCAGTCAATGAGTGAACGAACTAGCAGAGGAACTAATGAGCGAATGAAAGGAAGAAAGAACAGATGAACGAAGGGAAGAAAAATGAATGAATGGTTGCTCGAACGAACTAATGAAAAACAGACAGACAGACAGACAGACAGACAGACAGACAGACAGACAGACAGACAGACAGAAAACAGTGAAGAACAAGAGTATATTTATTTACACCTGCATATATATGACCGCTGAAACGCTGACAGGGTTAACATATTAACAGATTAACATAATAGATTAACAGTTCAGATTTATATAACATAATCCCTTTAACGTGTTAACATAGTAACAGATTGTTAATCTGTTACTATGTTAACATGTTAAACGGTTCTGTTAATCTGTCATTCTGTTATTGTGTTAATCTGTTAATATGTTAAAACGTTAATCATAACACCCGAGGATCACATGTTGCATACGAGGACTGTAGAGGATAGAGAAGTGTTTTAAATCTGTATTATTCATGATTGCATTCATTCTGTTAATATGTTATTCTGTTATTACTTTAACGCATTAACAAATTAACCGATTAACATAAAATAGATTAACACGCTAACATATATGTCATTCGGTTTCCTTTTATTACATTAAAAGATTAACAACTTAACACATTAACAGCTAACAATCGAGATTTCGGGATAACGTTTACTCGCTGGGTTTTGAACTCCAGACCCTTTGATGGAAGACTCGATTTGTTAACAGATGAGCACGAAGCCGTATAAAAAAGAGATGTTGATGCTAAGGAAAGCCGCTGTGACCAGGTAGACCAACTACCCTTGGGTGAATGGCGCAACATGAATCGATTCCAGGTGGTCCATTAGGTAAATACTGAAGGCAATGTCTGTGTAAACAGCTGAGGGCAGAAACTGGTATTACCATTTGGCATGAATACCTCGTCGATTCTGGTAGCTGTCTGGCAGCGTGTGGTAAAGATCGGGGACTTTTCGCCGGTTGGTATGTGACTGTGGAGTTCACGGTTCGAACCCAGGTACAACGGTCATGTGAATGGAGAATTTGGAGACGGGTTTCGGGGTGTTGAGTTACTATTATCGTGTTTGCGCCTCAGTCGAAAGACATATGGTTCCAGATGTCAACTCGGCATGAGAATCCGTTGGGTGGGCTCTAGGGGTTTGCGAGAGTCCACCAAAGGTGACTTTCCGGTAATCTTTATGACTATTATTTGTTTGCTGACGGTGTTCTGCATGAACTTTAACACCATTAAGGTCAGAGTAGGCAGCACTTTGTAAGGCACTTAAAAGGCGCTATATTAAGTGTATCGATAAATACACCTATACATGAATGCATGCATAACATACAAAGATACATACTTACAGACACACATACGTATGTATATATTTGCATGAAGCATACATACATACATTCTTATATACATACATATGTACAGATTAATATAACATAATCCGTTAACATGTTAATATATTAACAGATAGTTAGTACATACAAGCATACATGCATACACATATGCATGCATGCATACATACATAATTACATACATGTATGCATGCATGCATACATACATACATACATACAGTCAGTCAGCCTGTCTGTCTGTGTGTCTGTCTGTCTGTCGTCTGTCTGTCTGTCTGTCTGATCACTGAAGAATTATGAAAATGAAACTGAAACTGAAACTGAAAGTGAAAGTGAAACTGAACCCTGTACCTGCAATGGATATGCACGACGATCCGAAACCGTGGACAGCGCGACCAGTGAACAGAAGAGCATAGTTCTCACCGAACGCATAAACTACAAGACATTTACACGGTTCGCGATTATTCACCACAGTCGGAATTATTTTTATTTCGCTTACATTTCTCTTATTTAGTCAAATGGTTAGTGAGCTGGACTGTCAGCCCAGAGATCGTGAGTTCGATACCTCACCAGGGCTAAAATCTATTTCGATGTTATGCTTCACTTGCGCCACCTAGCTATGAATTGAGTACACTGATTGTATACTGTCGGTGGGAAGATCAGACGGTGAGGAAGAGGACTGGCCGCCCGCTCTTATATGCAGAGGCTAAGGAAGTGAAGCCGCCAGCACTTCATACCCATGGCTTCTGTCAGGGTTAGCCTAAGGAGTGGTCTTTTTCTTCAACAGAACACCTTTCGAAGACAGCATTTGTAATTAGAAGTTTTTGTGCTTTTGTGTGAATCGAACGAATGTACGACCGGTTTTAATTAGGATGAGATGAACGAAGAGCGAATGACTGGAGCTTCTGCGTGAATGAACGAATGAACGAACGAATTAATGAACGAATGAATGACTAAATGAATGACTAAATGAATGACTGAATGAATGAACGAACGAATGAATGAGTGAATGAGTGAGTGAGTGAATAAATGAATGAAGACTCTGAGTAACTGGGAAGCGACAGAATGAGAAAGCAGAGAAGAAAGGAGAAGGTATGCAACGTTTCAGTAATTACGTAGAGAGATAGACACAGACAGACAGACAGACAGACAGACAGACAGACAGGCAGACAGACAGACAGACAGACAGACAGTGAGAGGCAGAAAGACAGAGAAGCACATAAATCAATCTTTTCCGCAGACGCTATCTGCAAAAACAATGAGCTCATTCCCGTCCGGTTGTTAAATGTCCCGTTGCTAATGTTGGCTTCCCCAACTACTAACACCCTTCACAACACCCCATAAAGGAACTTCTTCGGACGAAATCTCTAATTTATCTTCCAGAAGTCGTCAGTCTCCGATCAATGCCCCAACCCATCATCCATTAAACCCGACGCTGGAACGAACGACCCTCCTGTCAATCAACCTAAGACGCCATCACGGATTCCCTTTTAACGCCTTTCAAACGGTCGCCGTACGATAACGGGTAACCTACACCGCGTGGAGTGCGAACGGTTTAGAGTTAGAAGCATGATTACGACAGAAGAAGAAGAAGATGTTGATGAAGATGAAGATAAAAACGAAGAAGATGATGATGATGATGACGAAGAAGAAGAACAAATAGGAGGAGCAAAAGAAGAGGAGGAGGACAATAATAAGGAGGACAGGAGAAAGAAGAGCAATCCCTTAAGCTAGGTTGAAAGACAGCCATGCATATGAAGCGTAAGCGATTTAATTTTCTTAACCTCGGCATATGAGGGCGGGTGGCCAGTCCTCTCTCTCGCCGTCTGATCTTCCCACTGACAGCGGGCTTAAGAGGGGCAAGTGGCAATTGGGACCAAAATCTCGAAAAAATTTCTGCACTGGCGGGGAATTGAACCCCGATATTTCAGTTGGCATTCCAGCACACGAACCACTATGCTATCGCGCACCGAATAATCACAGACAAATAATCAGTCAATCGGAACTCTACTATGAACAAAAACTTACCATACCAGATGCGATTTGCCATTACTCTGCAGCCAAAGTTGGCAACTGGCATCTCATCCTCGCGCACTCCGATGCGAAGATGCAGAACGGGCTGCTGCAGATGAGTTCCTCAGATCGCATCAGAGAAATAGCAGGAGGAAAAAGAGAAGGAGGAAGAGGAAGAAGAAGAAGAGGAGGAGGAGGAGAAGGAGCAGGAGAAATGAAGAAGGAAGAGGAATAAGATTTGGAGAAGCAACAGCGGGAAGAGGAAGATCATGATAAATAGGAGGAGAAAGAGGAGCAAGAAATGAAGAGATGGAGGATAAAGAGGAGGAATAGCAGGGGGATCGGGTCGAGGAGGAGGTGGATTAGAAGCGATTATTGGCTGTTAATTGGGAATTCGGATGAGGGGAGGGGGAAGAGGCGAATTATTACACCTGCCGTCCAATCAGAGGACGACGGCAAAGAGCATCGAATTAAGAAGCTGGATTCAGAGGCTGATTACACGGGTGGCATTTGGAAGAGGAAGACGAGGATGAGGAGGAGATCGCATTCCAATTTAATCGAGATCAAGAGATTAGACACACTCCCTCCCTTCCCTCCTCTTTCTCTCCCTCCCTTGACTCCCTCCCTCCATCCCTCCCTCCCTCCTTTCCTGTCTGTTTGTGTATATATATATATATATTATATATATAGGCCTATATATGTGTGGCTACAGCCAGATAGCATACCAAAAGCTTGGCAGAAAGTTTCCAGGTAGTTTATCTGGAAAAACAGATACAAGAATTATTGCACAGATATGAGCAGACGGATATATATATATATATATATATATATATATATATATATATATATATATATATATATATATATATATATATATATATATATATATATATATATATATATATATATATCATTGCACAGATATGAGCAGACGGGTATTATATATATACATACATATACATATATATACATATATATATATATATATCCGTCTGTTCATATCTGTGCAATAATTCTTGTATCTCTTTTTTATCAGATAAACTACCTGGAAACTTTCTGCCAAGTTTGTGGTATGCTATCTGGCTGTAGCCACACGTCGTTCGAAAAGAAAGTTCATTCTACTATCATGTTTGGTTATGAACACGTGATCATGTTGTTTGCAAGATGAACAATTATATAAATATATATGTAGATGTACTATGCACGACAATTTATGAATACATATTCATAGGCATTATGAAAATATCGAGTACAAAATATACATAAATGCACGCATTTGTTTAGCGAGGATCAATGAGAAAACAGTTGGATACTCAATTGTCTAACACACCTTTATTAAGACAAGAAACCTACTTATTTATAAAACTCCACCAAGACGTTAAATTAGTTTGCAATCTGTCCGTAGTAAGAGTTAAATACTTAACGCAGTGCTCATATATATATATATATATATATATATATATATATATATATATATATATATATATATATATATATATATATATATATATATATATATATATATATATATATATATACGCCAACGGTCTTGGCAGCCACCAGATGGATGTTAATGCTATTAAAGGGTTGCAATTAGACACCTTTAAATCGATTTACAGACGCCTTATATAAACTTGTCAATTTCGTTCACAAAGTTGTTTAATGGAAACTTTGCGTTAAGGTAGTGGTCAACGGCTCTGGCAGCCGTAAGATGTCGTTAAACACTGGATATGCTCAGACACTTTTTCGTTCAGTCGATGGCATTATGTCCAAATGTGGGCAAGGTAAAGTCGGTGCAAAACTCCACAACAGCGTTTAGTTGGGTGGTGCCAGTCTGAAACCTGATTAAAGGAGGAGCGCGACGCTAAACATCTTTGTTAAGACACAGCTTCGTTAAACATAAACTGCTATCGCTAATCGATATCGCTAATCGATACACCATAACTCCGCCACTGCCTTGTTTGGGGTAGTGCCAGTCCCAAGCCTGGATAAAGGAGGAGGGCGACGGCAACGGCCTTTGATGCCATAAGATGTCGTTAAACTGAGGAACTACTACTACGATACACCATTGCCTCTCCATAATCCGTATAAGGTATGGTCGACTTTAAAGGCGCTGGCAACCACAAGATGTAGTTAAACACTAGATACGAATATTAAAATTATAGGTTATATTTAGACACCTTTAAATCGCTCTTTCCCGACGCTTTATATTTTTAAACTTGCTAAATTATTGTTGTTCCAAATCCGTCATAGTCAAGTCAACGGCGTGGCAGCGGTAAAAGAAATTAAATTTAATGCCGTTTATTATTAAAGGTAAACATTGCATTAGTCTGGCAGCCAGAGAAGAACAGGGAGCCCTGTTTTGGATACTTACGCAAAGATGACGTCAGAAGAATCACGACACCCGTAACCATAGCGACCATCCCGTGTCCATACCTACTCAGATATATAGAGACACGTGCATAAGAATGTGTTATATGGTTTAATGTGATGACGATCATTTTAATCACGATTCTGATGATGATGGTGGTGATGATAATGATGATGATGATTTTAAATTTGTAATCTGTAGGTGCGTATTTATTTAGCGCATTTTCAAGAAACCTCCACACACGTGCCTGACTCCTGGATCTTGACCTGGAACCGAACCCTTTTGCCTATCGATTTTGTTTTGACTGAGCGCCTGTGAATAAGCTGGTTCCCGCGACTTAGCTTTTGTTGAGCGCTGTAGAAATCTCGAGATTACGATTACGATTACGATTACACGTGCTCTCTGCCTGACGATACAAGGCTAGCGATCAAGCAGAGCAATCGTCAACCGCTAGCGAAAGACGTAGTGAAAGGACAAGAAGGTCAGGTCGCAGGCTGCACGACGACCTGACCCAGAATGTCAGGCCGACCACAGCAAATCTTCCATGTTGTACTGTGGAAGATGATCCAGAGGGTGCGTTTTGTCATTCCATTTCTGGAATATCATGGATCTCGACTCATTCGGCTACGGCGCTATATAAATTGTAATTATTATTATTGTTGTTGTTGTTATTTTTATTATTATTAATTTTAATTATTGTTACTATCATCATCATCATCATCATCATCATCATCATCATCATCATCATCATCATCATCATCATCATCATCATCATTCAGTCCAGTATATTCCGATACAATTTTTATTGGAAGCGACTTTCTGTTGGTGCCTTGTGCACTATCTAATCTAATCTAATCTAATGTAACCTAATCTAATGACTTCTACAGCTCAGTTATTATGACGTCTAAGGCATCAGTCGCTGGTCGCTTCAAGTAAAATTGTAACCAACAATCATAATCCATCGGAGAATAGAGGTCGAATTCCGACAGGTCGGAGAAAATAGAAGTTAGGCTACGGTTGGTAAACAAGTTGAAACAGACGAGTCTTAACTTTAGACCTAAGCTCCTATCGTTAACAATTATCGTTTGCGATACCCAGCGCTATAGAAGTTTCTAGATTAGATTAGATTAAATCGGTTCAGATTGGATTAGATTGGATTGGATTAGGTTAGACTAGACTAGATTAGAATAGACTAGACTAGATTAGTTTAGATTAGATTAGATTAAATCTGTTCAGATTAGATTAGATTAGATTAGACTGGATTGGATTGGATTAGGTTAGACTAGACTAGATTAGAATAGACTAGACTAGATTAGTTTAGATTAGATTAGATTAAATGTGTTCAGATTAGATTAGATTAGATTAGACTGGATTGGATTGGATTAGGTTAGATTAGGTTAAGATAGATTAGATAGGATTAGATTCGCCTGCCTGTTGAGGATCGTCCCAACGATGGGGTTGAAGAGGAGCTGAACACAGGCCTTCGAAGCGAACAACCATCCCATCCGACTATCCTCCTTCTGGTAATTGAACACATCCTCAACCGACGACGGCGAGGACTCAGCCGAGGATTCCGAATAGTGCCACAGGTCGTAGTCATCCTCAGACAGATCCGTCAGGTTCGGTAGGTAGGTCCAATTGTTATATGCCAGCTCCCAATCCGTCCACAAGTAGGATACGTTCATCGGAGTATTTACCAGCCACTCCTGCATCAGATCCTCGTGGTTCCGGCTACCGATAGGTGGCGCCTCGTCACCGTTTTCGGTCCTGGGTGGCTCCTCAATGCTGCCTCCTCGCAACCAGGGTTTCAACTGCGGTCGACTGCGGTTCGGTCTTTCCACGTCGTGTAGGTAAGATGGAAGAACGGGAACTGATCGGACGTGAAATTAACGAACAAAGTATATTAAATAATTGTAATTAGGTTATTTAAATTAATTACAGTAAGAAGAAATTCAGTAATGAAGTTTATTAAATTCCGTATTAGTTGAAGTAATTAAATTAAAAAGTACCTTGGCAATGCAGTTCTTAACAGATATCATTTTACCTGATGATAGAACTAAACACGAATAATCCAAAGCGCCTATTCGCGTCACCCGCAAACGATCCGGCGATTTGCTAAAATTTTTTAAAATTCCATCTTAACTCCACACAAAATGACGTCCGCCATTTGTAAAGCGGAAGTGGTCAAACACAGGATGTGACGCTCATTTGAACTGCTGTATCGCTTTTGAATTTTTTTCTAGTCTTATTTCAGTTATGGTGTAGTCATTGCATCTACCGCACCTTACCTTGACCTCGACCTTAATTTGACCTCGACCTTACCTTGACCTCGACCTTACCTTGACCTCGACCTTACCTTACCACCGACCTTACCTTGAGCACATTTGGAAATAATGCGAGCGATTGAGCGTCTTAACATATCCAATGTTTAACGACATCTTGCGGCTACCAGACCCGATGACGACGACCTCGATTGAACTTTAATCAACAACATGCTATTCGAAACTGACGAATTTACATAAACGTAGAGACGCGATTGAAAGGTGTCTAAATAATGCTACCGATTGAACAAAAAAGCGTCTTAACATATTCAATGTTTAACAGCATCTTGCGGCTACCAGAACCGATGACAACGACTTCAACAACACCATGTACCAAATTTATAGAATCATGGGAAAGCGATTTAAAGGTGTCTAAATCCAACTTTATAAAAACAGTGGCTTAGTTAGTTAAAGCTTATATATATATATATATATATATATATATATATATATATATATATATATATATATATATATATATATATATATATATATATATATATATATATATATATATATATATATATATATATATATATATATATATATATATATATATATATATATATATATATATATATATATATATATATATATATATATATATATATATATATATATATATATATATATATTGGAAAGTGCTGCAAACCGTATCAAAAATGACAAAAGACTACGTAATTACGCTAGAGCGAATTAATTAAATAAATAATGATCTTGTCTTACTAAAAGTGTGTTGGACAATTAGGTATCCAACTCTTACCACTCTTCGATCCTCGCTAGGCAAAAGCATATAATTATATTTAGTTGTACACGAATATTTGTCTATAAATATGTATTTATAAATTCGTGTGCATAATTTAAAGGTGGCGGAAACTTTCAGTGTAGTTCATCTGATGCTTGGGCTACACAAACTGTGGAATTTAAAGAATACTTTAACCACTAGCAGTATTATTTTTTCAGTTACATCGAATCGCATCCGCACTAATCCACAGCTCCCTCTGTTGTTTCCTCAAATCGGTCCTTTATCACAAACACAATGTACAATCCGTTTATTATATTACATAATATTATTAAAATTCATTTAATAATTTAATATTGTTAAATATCATTACCTATTTCTAAATTAGTAAGTGCGCTACAAAAGTTCAATTGAGTTTCACATTCTGCGCGTGACCACTTCCGCTTTGTAAATGGCAAACGTTGTTTTGTGAGGAGTAAAAGTTGGAACTTCAAAAATTTGTGGAAAATCGCCGGGTCGTTTGCGGATGACTCGAATAGGCGAGTTGGATTATTTATGTTTTAGATCGATCATCAGGTAAAATTATGAGAGAGTGAGAGAGAGAGAGATAGAGAGAGAGACAGACAGACAGATAGACAGAGATTTACTGATCACCATAATAATTAAACAGTTGCAATTACAGTCTGTCACAAGCATTGGTGCCAATGGGCTGACCGAAAAAAGAACAGAACGATCCGCTAGGAAGGTCACCTGTTTACAACATGGATTACAAATAAACGCGAACAAAAACCTAACTAAGGGCATCGTATTGATGCGATTTTAGACTAGTTTTGAACAGGTATAAGGTTGATAAGCTCGTACCTTACAGCTGTCAGAGAATTTCAGAATGACGGTCCACAAATTATAATACCTCAATACCAGCTGTTGAATAAGGGTTAGGGTTAAAGTTGGGGTCAGTTCAGCTTAGTAAATATTGAACAACACTTGATTGATCTTTGAAAATAGTGTTTAGCTCGAAGAGATTCATCTTAGCGGCAACTAAAAGTTCTACAACCAATGACAGTAGGCAGAAGCCACATCGAAAGCCATGCCCAAAAATAGCACAAAATAGCCTAAAATCGAGCGGTCCCGATACTATAAGTATGCCAAATATGTGTAAAACCCGAGTCGTTCCAATATTTACAGTAACTCTGAATTTTCGGAATATATGTGCAGTGATATTGTTTCTTTAAAAACATCATCGTTTTCTCTCTTTTTGCTCAGAGGCAGTAGCCGCAGGTCATGACCTTACTATAGGTTACTTTACATCTTATCACACTGTATCGCATATCACACACGTATCACATATCACATATCATGTGGTTGGTGGAATGTGTGTGTACCAGAACATGTTTATTTTCCTGTCCAGCTCGATACATTGGAATGGGTCAATTACATCGTTCTGAGCCCCTCTCCCTATTCAGTCTGGCGCTGGAAATTTCCGAGAATTACATTACATTTGGGTCTACATTACGCCGTCCGTACATACATACTGTAGACGAAATAAATAAATAACGAGACTGATGAGTTTTTTAGCGCAAGCATTTTAATATAGAACTTATGTATAGGCATATATGACGCTTTCGTATATATAGTCCTGTGTGTATTTAGACATACATATTTTTATTACTGCATTTATTAGGCGCCACTGTCTAAAGACTTAGCATCAATCGATGGCGCCGAGCAATTGTGATTAAAGGACTCAAGGTCCATACACAGTAACTGGTGTGCTCAAACAACTTGCCCAGGGTTGTTACACGGAATCGAACCCGCAACCGCATGATCATTGACCAAACGCGTTACCAACAGACCACCATTCCTGTAACATTATGTGCTATTCCATATATATGTATCTGCGTGTAAGCACGATGTATATAATCAGGTGTGTATTTACATATTATAAAAAGCACATCTATCATCACGGTAGCGTAGTTCTGTTCAAGCTTTAACATTATTTACAAATGTTACAGTCTGCTCTTTATGCATTAAACCGCGCAGAAAACGTAATCAGAAACTCCCAGGATATACTAAGATATCGTCGCTAAAAATATCCACCACATATCGTTATACAAACCACATTTACGGTATACATATATACACGCACCTATATATCATGTGCTAAATATATAAGTGTAAATACTATGCTTGGTATTGTGTTTTCGAGCAGAAATACCACCCATTATATTCTGGGAACAGAACGGCCGGCAATAATTCATATTTTTCACTTGCGAATCTTGGAGCGGTGTAATTGGAGCGCTCTCTTCCTCTCGTTTCGCTGTCTGGATTTCTGATTCCTTGTTCCTGATTGACCTCTTCGATAATTCAAGATTGCCCCCACTGCATTCTGACGCCCGCTGACTGCAGGCGAGGGCCTGCCATGACGGTCTTCAGATCTTACGACTGAGGCGCACAGCTGGCGGAGTTTTAATCCGACTTCGCAACGAAAAGTTTTAATTTAAAAGGTTTCTCATTAGGTTCGAATTATTTCCCTTCAAGGTCAAGTAGTAGAAGACAAAGTAGTTGTAGAATTAGTAGTAGTTGTAGTAGTAGTGGCGGTGGTGGTGTTGGTGGTAGTGCTGGTGCTGGTGGTGATGGTGGTGGTGGTAGTAGTAGTAGTAGTAGTAGTGCTGTAGTAGTGGTAGTGATGGTGGTGGTAGTAGTAGTAGTAGTGCTGTAGTAGTGGTAGTGATGGTGGTGGTGGTAGTAGTAGTAGTAGCAGTAGCAGCAGCAGTAGTAGTGGATGTAGTAGTAGTCTTCCTCTTATTTCTCTTTCCCCTCCAATCCCAAGCACCACCCACCGTAGCTGCCCCGCTGTATCTCTGCATGACTTTTGGATCATGACCTGGAACCGAACCCTTCCCGCCTATCGATTTTGTTTTGACTGAGCACCTGTGATAAGATGGTCCCCGTGACGTGGCTTTCGTTGGGCGCTGTAAAAATCTCGAGATTACGATTACGATTAGTAGAAAAAAAAGGAGGAGGGGGAGAGGAGGAGCACGACGAAGAGGATGCAGACGAAGGGGAGGAGGAGGAAGAAGAGAAGGAATAGAAGGATCGTGAAGAAGAAGAAGAAGAAGAAGAAGAAGAAGAAGAAGAAGAAGAAGAAGAAGAAGAAGAAGAAGAAGAAGAAGAAGAAGAAGAAGAAGAAGAAGAAGAAGAAGAAGAAGAAGAAGAAGAAGAAGAAGAAGAAGAAGAAGAAGAAGAAGAAGAAGAAGAAGAAGAAGAAGAAGAAGAAGAAGAAGAAGAAGAAGAAGAAGAAGAAGAAGAAGAAGAAGAAGAAGAAGAAGAAGAAGAAGAAGAAGAAGAAGAAGAAGAAGAAGAAGAAGAAGAAGAGTAAGACACAACCACTGAAGTGAAGTGTTAGCAACTTCCTCTTAGCCTCTGCATAAAAAGGTGAGTGGCCAGTCTTCCCCTCGCCGTCTGATCTTACCACGGAAGCAGACTGACTGAATCTCGTGATAGTGCCTAATTTTCAGCACAGACCCTTAAAAGACGCTACATGAATGGGCGTCCGACGCAGGGATATGGTTTACCTCTAGAGGCAAAGGTCAGGGTTCATGGCATTAATGACCTGCCAACCCCAGAGTTTCACCTACCATAACTCCTGGAGGTCTGAATAACCGGAGTCTCTCTATGGTATCACGGATGACCCACTTTGACCCCCTTAGGTGATATTAGACCATTCGCAGACGCTTCCCTGACCCGCATCAACCCCGTGGGTAATTATTTGCACATTTATCTTTGCCCCACCTTCAAGCAGCAACCCGGCTAGGGCTCATCATAGACCTTGAATAACTAAATAATGCATGGGGTCAAAAGGTTAATGTTCTTGTGCCCTTTATAAAGCAGGTGTCTGCCTCTGTGGTCTTTAAATGGCGGAGGGTACCCGGGTGGACTTCGTACTGGACTTAACTGCCACTCCTATTCGCTGGCAGATGCTGCGGTCGAGAGCCAGGCTCCTGTGAACTTGATCCGGACATATTTCGAATACCTGAGATATAAAAATATTCGCAAAAACTCCGACACTGCCGTACTCTGGTTATGCCAGTCCGAAGCCTGGATAAAGGAGGAGGGCAACGCTGATGATCTTTTTTATTAGCGGTATCTTTGTTCTTTAAACAGCAATTCTTAATAAACTTTTTTTGTATTTAATCTTAATATTTAGTATTTATGTTCACATTATGTGAGTGAGATTTGGAGAGGAGAAAGAGATAGAAAAGGTAAAGAATTAATACTGAGACAGATACAGTGAGAGATAGATAGAGAAACAAAGACTCTGTCTGTCTGTCTGTTTGTCTGTCTGTCTGTTTGTCTGTCTGTCTGTCTGTTTGTCTGTCTGTTTGTTTGTTTGTCTGTCTGTTTGTCTGTCTGTCTGTTTGTCTGTCTGTTTGTTTGTCTGTCTGTTTGTCTGTCTGTCTGTTTGTCTGTCTGTCTGTTTGTCTGTCTGTCTGTTTGTCTGTCTGTCTGTTTGTCTGTCTGTCTGTTTGCCTGTCTGTCTGTCTGTCTGTCTGTCAGAAAAAGTCAAAGACATCGACAAAAACGAAAAGATATCGATAGCCATAGAGCCAAAAACAGAGTCAAGGAAAACCCAGAGGAAGAGTGAGGCATCAGAACCTAGGCAGAGACAGAAAGAGAGACACAGACAGAAAGCCCCGAAGATGAAATGAGCCTCATCAACTCTTGTAAACGAACGGTTCCTGCACGTCTTTTGCACAGGGACAGAACTCTTCACCAAATCGATGTTTACAACGAGAACCAAGCGTCCATCGAGTGCAGCCCAACAGATTATTTCCCACTGCATGACCGAAGACGAGATACAACATAGCGTTCAGATATTAATGCGCCGGTCAGGCACCGAAACGGTTTCCTATGTCAGCAGGCAACTTCCGGTTTTCGGTATCAAATCGTTCGCCGTCGTTGACGCATTTCAAAAGTCTAGATTTTCTTCGAAATCTCGATTAATCTCCAAGTCTAGCAGAAATTTTTTTGTTTGATCGATTTCTTAGGAATTAGAGAGTGGATTACTACAGTTGCTTCACTGCTCAGCGTTTAATTAGGCCGATATAATATTACTGTATAGTAAATTGCTGTAACATTACCGTGTTACAGATACGAATTGGGAGTATAAATGTAAATGTACACGTTTTGCTATAGCGACCGTATGGCTTCGACCATGGCCATTTCTCAATGAATTAATCGGGTGAGATCCTTCACCTCCGCTGCCGTTTCAGTGGGCGCCACGCCTCTTGTATTAGTATTCAGTGTTTAACGACATCTTGTGGCTGCCAGAGCCGTTAACGTCGACCTTTGCATTGGGTAACTAGACGATTCTCTCAAGTTAGGAATTAAACAAAATTGACGATTATATAACTAATGTTAAATGCGATTTAAAGGTGTAGTAGCAGCAGCAGCAGCGGCAGCAGCAGCGGCAGCAGCAGTAGTAGTAGTTCCAGTGTTTAACGACATCTTATGGTATCAAAGGCCGTTGACGTCGCCCTCCATCCAAGCTTTGGACTGGCACTAACCGACTAAAGGCAGTGGCGGAGTTATTTAAAGGAGTCTAATCAAAACCTAATATGTGTTTTAGTATTGAGTGTTTAATGACATCTTGTGGCTCCAGATCCGTTGACGTCGAGTTTCTTATACGCAGTTTTGCCATTTAGTACAGTACCTATCGAACGCAATTGACGAATAAATATATAACGTCGAGAAAAACCAGTTAAAGGTGTCTAAGCGCAACCTGATATTTCTAAAATGTAAATGTACATATTTTGCTATAGCGACCCTGCTCATTTTTCAAAGAATTTATCGGGTGAGATCCTTCACCACCGCTGCCCGTTTGAATGGATGCCACACCATTTAAGGTCCCCATGCACGGACCGTACTAGCCTGCGATTAAAATCTCTGAAACATAGCCACTATCGATATGCAAACCGGCATCCTCACGCATAGGGGCGCTTGATTTACATTTAAAACAATGTAGCTAACAAGGCCAGCGATAAGACTATGTTGCAACAATAGTGGCCTATACGCCCCAATTCAGCATAACAGAATACGGTAATCACTTAGGCGTGTTTATTTAGTCGCAGCATTTATGTAACGCCCCAAGAAGCTATCTGCTCATAAGCGCTGCCATGCAGACGAAGGTTTGCGGAAAAGGACAGTTTCAAGCGCAACGTTACATGGTAACGCTTTTGGTCAATGATCCTGCAGTTATGGGTTCGACTCCGTGTAACGACTCTGGGCAAGTTGTTTGCGCACACCGTGCCTCTGCCACCAAGCAGTAGAATTTGGTGTCAGTGTAAGCTGGGAAGTAAAACCGCTAGTCCTGCGAGGTACCGACCCCGTGTCCAGGACGTTGGGATTCGTCCATTGCCGGCTCAAGAGCCTAAGGAAAAGGAAATGAGCGCCTCCCCTACGTCTCACTTGTGGGATATGGGATGCTTTACTTTACATACATTTCATCTCTGAGCACAGGTAATTGCCAACTACTTCCAAGTGCTAAGAGAAATCGCACCTGGCCATCTGGTGCTACACGATTTCACTTACCGACTGCTGTGAGAAGAATGCTATCGAACATTAGCACCAAGAAGACGCTTGCTACTAGCAGTCTCTTCGATCTCCTGATGGACTCCATCTGGCATCTCCAGCCTCCGCCAGAGCAGCAACCACCTGTTGCTTCGTCCTCAGACGCCGTATCCAATCTTTCGTCCGATTCCGCGGTATTCATTCGCTCAAAGAAAACTCTCTAAGAAGCCGACGGTGTCGTTTCGTTCATTTCAGACGAGTTTTTGTCCGATAAACCCAAACTGTTCAGTTGAGAGTTTTTGACTTGATCATCCGGTTCGTAGTCTGTCTCGCGGAGAGCAATGGCGCAGAAACAAAGATCTTCAAGAGATTCTAAGGAAGTAAAGAGAAAAAACGTTAATTAATTCTCAGTGCAACTCGACGGTCTATTCGGCAGTTATTATTTTTTGCCCGAGCTAAGTATAATCCCTCAGGAACTGAAAAGTTACTCAAGGAGCTATTAATGGGTGTCTGGGAAAACAGGCCTCTTCCTCAGCAACATCAGGCAACATATTATTTTTTTTTAAATTATTTTACCCGAGGTACATATGATCCACCGGAGATTAGTTTTAATGTTTTATTTATTATTATTTGCTTTGCCGTCTTTGGACAATCCCACGGACTTGACGCAGCGCTCGTGAATAAGCTGGCGCCCTGCGCTTAGCTTTTAAGTAGCGCCTTAGAAATTTCGATTTATAGTTCTGTAGCGACGTAGAGCAATGTATTTTGTTACATTACTCCGACTGCTTTTCTGCTTTTATTATATTACTTCGATTGCTTTTCTGCATTTCTGTCGGCCGCTTTTCTGGCATTGTTTGCTCTCAATATTTCTCTGTCTTTGTCTGTGTCTGTGTCTCTCTCTGTCTTGCTCTCTGTGTCTTGTTCTTTCTCTTCTCTTTGTCTGTCTCTCTGTCTGTCTTTGTCTCTTTCTGTATTTTTATCAGTATTTCTCTCTGTCGCTCTCTTTTCTCTCTGTCTGTCTCTCTGTCTGTCTCTCTGTCTGTCTCTGTATCTTTCTCTCTGTCTATCTCTCTTTTCTCTCTGTCTGTCTCTTTGTCTGTCTGTCTTTCTGTCTTTCTCCGTGAGTTTCTAGTATTGTCTCAGTACGTGTATCTATATCGCTGTTTTTGTAACTGTAGCTGTCTCTCTTTATCCGTTTATCATTGTATCACTTACCCTCCTCCGACTGTTTATCTCTCTCCCTATCTTCCTGTCCATCTTTCTTCCATCTCACTCTCTCACTACGCACATAAATTTCAGTCTCCGATGGTCGTAACAGAGATACCGAACCACGTGATGAATATTCAGCATTAAAAATAGTTATCCTACCTTTTTCCACGAGATCTTCATCCGACTCCGAACGCAGTCTTCACATCATCCCGATCGAGAGATGCAGACGATTCTACGATCTACGGCGTTTATTAACGTGGCACGCAGCATCTGCAACCGCGAGCCTTGGCATCATCATCATCCTCGCTATCCGCATCGGCTAGCTCTGCACTGACTATTTATTCAGATGCTGGGCTCCTACACCGAGAAATCCGTCCGGTGCCCCTAGCGGGGAAACCCGATCGCAGTAATGGAACCCTTTGCTCCCCGAGGCGCTCCGCGTGGGTGCTCCGCGGTTGAAGCAAGAACCGGTGAAATGTAAATGTATAGGTTTTATATAGCGACCGTATGGCCTCGACCCTGCTTATTTTGCAATGAATTTATCGGGTGAGATCCTTGACCACCGCTGCTCGTTTGAATGGGCACCACGCCATTTAACCCCTTTACCGTGGAATAATTTTTTTCAATTCTTTCCACACATGTGTATTTATTTTTAGGTGTTCTTCAAAATAATGCATGTGATTAAGGAAGACTGGTATTCGTAATTGTAATATTCCGGAAGTCTTTCTTTGCTCTGAGAAACATAAAAGTCAACATATCATGATTTTTTTAAAGTAGCCCTGTAGTGCTCCTTATCAATTTATATAGCGCCGGTTTAGTATATTCGCTTTGTATGATATATTCCAAAGCATGCTGCAGGAAAAATCGAGAGACTCCTTATATTCCGAAGATAAGGAGTCTCAATCAGTGGTTTTGTGGACCAGTATAGTTCAATTTTCCACTGGATCCGTCGTGTCAGCAACTGAAACACGCGTTCTAGGTGTTCCTATAGGCCTAAATGCTAAGCGTTGACGTGGCCCGATTTCATCTCTTGACCACGCAGACGGCGAACTGCTGTCCTAGGCCTACTGAACGGTTTTCTGGCTATCATCACTGTCATCATTTTCTCACACAACAATGTTACTAGAACTAGAACTTAGTTAGCTATCGTCAGTCACTCTCATCGGGCAAACTATCATCACTTTCAACTAATAAACGATGTATTTCTTCGTTAGATAAACCACGCTTGCGACCAGCCATTTTTATTGTGAATTATATAATTTTATTTAGTTGGCCCGCCAGGCGTATGACCTAATTTATAATATGGAAAGCCGTTATTTTAATCGTAAAGAACAATTATATTTTGCTATTGCCATTAGGACGAATTTATTCGGCATACACGGTGAGTGAATAGATGCATATCGTGCGGACGAGTTAACTCGGGGATCACGCTGCACAATGGGTTCCCGCTGGACGAGTTAACTCGGGGTTCACGGTAAAGGGGTTAAGGTCCCCGTGCACGGACCGTACTAGCCCGAGATTTAGCCACGACCGGGACGCGAACCTGGGATCCTCACGCACAGAGGCTACTTGGCATATGCACTTACCGATGTTGCTAACTAGGCCAGTAGCATGGAACTGCTCAGTCTTTCTTCTGCAGGGCGGCCATGGAGGGTTTCGAATTCGTAGGGCCATTCGAGGAAAGTAACTTTCACTTATACCAGTGGTTCTCAAACTTTTTCAGACTGTGGCACACACTTAGCAAATTTCTGTCGCGGCACACCTGTGTTCTTAATGCTGAACTCTCGCGTAATTAACCGTAAATTTAGAGTATTTTACGGTTTACACGACATTGACTATATTCAAGTTCTATTACAACAACCAATGTTACAATGACGAAAGTTTTAATACAAATATTATTGTATAAGTAGGCAAAGGTGCGATGTTTTTTAGACAAAAAATATTTTTACTATAAAAATTTGGGGGTACACCACTGGCTCTCTCGCGGCACCAGTTTGAGAAACTCTGCTCTAGACCTGTGTCTTCTGGGCTGGGGCGCTGCATCTGGGTGCAAAATACGGGGCAGGTTGCAGTGGCAGATTTAGCTATAGACGTGGGGGCGGTTCGCTCCCCGCGCTCCCCTTGGTTATATGCCGGCGCCTCTCAGACCAGACCCGTGCCAGAATGTGACTCCCCTCTGGAAATGTTCTTGCCCCCCCATGCAAGCAGTCATGGAGCCGCCACTGGGAAGGTGGTAGAGAGGGAGCTTCCTCGCTGGTCCAGATTGTCTCCCATTGATAAATAGTTTCTTAAACAATTTGCCCCTATACCGATGTCCTACCCATTGACTCAGGCTGTGCACCACGGCCGATACATGTCGCTCTTGCTCATAGGTCTTTCTCCCGGTGATTCAAACTATGTATTCGTATGTGAGTGTGTGTATTTATTTACGTATATATGTTCTTATTCGTGTATATGTGCATATGTATACATATATGCATGTATGTGTGTATATATGCATGCATGTATGTATGTTTGAATGTATGTATGTATGTATGTATGCATGTATGTGTGTATGTATGTATGTATGTATGTATGTGTGTATGTATGTATGCATGCATGCATGCAAGTATGTATGTATGTATGCATCTATGCATCTATGCATATATGCAATTATGCATGTATTTATGTATGTATGTGTGTATGTATGTATACATATATGTATCTGCATGTATATGTACCTGTCTCACTTGTGGGTTATGGAATACTTTGCTTTTACTTCACGCTTGTATCATCATCATCATCATCATCATCATCATCATCATCATCATCATCATCATCATCATCATCACCATCACCACCATCATCATCATCATCATCATCATCATCATCATCATCATCATCATCATCATCATCATCACCATCATCATCATCATCATCATCATCAACAACAACAACAACAACATCATCATCATCATCATCATCATCATTATTATTATTATTATTATAGCAAATACCGTGCGTTAACCAAGTAATAAATACTCCACGGACTGGTTAGCTACAATGGTTAAGGCGTACGTCAAGGCGCCTATGTGCGTGAGAATGTACCCCGATCGTGGCTTATGTCAGAGATTTTAATCTCGCGCTAGCACGGTCCGCGCACGGGGACCTTAAGTGGCGTGGCACCCATTCAAACGGGCAGCGGTGGTGAAGGATCTCACCCGATTAATTCATTGAAAAATTAGGTAGGTCGAGGTCATAAGGTCGATGTGGAAAAACATGTACATGTACATTTATATTTTGCAAATAATATTTGTTGTGCTTGGACACCTTTAAATTGCTTTTCCTGACTCTATATAGGCTATGAGTCAATTTGAACTGCTATTGCAATCTCGTGTTTGGTTTGCGCAACGTCAATTGAGAATTCAGATTTGAATAGATCAGGCCAGGTCAGGTCGACTTCAACGACCCTGGCGGCCAAACGATGTCATTAAACATTAGAAAATACTGCTCTGCCCAAAAGAACTCCGGCACTGCCTTTAGCCGGGTAGTACCTGTCCCAAGCCTGGATAAAAGGAGGAGGGCCACGTCAATGGCCTTGGATTCCATAAGATGTCGTTAAACTGAGGAACTACTACTAGTGGCCAATAGTTGTTCAGTGTCGATCAGTCTAAGGAAAAGTCGGCGTCAGCGGCCCTGCCAGCCACAAGATGTCGTTAACCACTGAATACTAATACAAAAGGCGTGGCGCCCATTCAGATGGGTAGCGATGGTGAAGGATCTCACCCGATTAATTCATCGAAAAATGAGCAGAGTCAAGGCCGCATACGGTCACTATAGAAAGATGTGTACATTTAAAATTTACTTTTAAAAATATTAGGTTGCACTTAGACACCTTTAAATTACTTTATTCTGATGCTACGTATTCATTAATTTCGTTCAAAAGCTCGTACTGGGATTGGGGATAAACAAAAGTCGACGATTAAGGCCCTGGCAGCCACAAACAATTAACACTAATCCAAAAGAAAACGGGCATCGGTGGAGAAGGATCTCACCCGATTTATTCATTGAAAATGAACAGGGTTGAGGCCATACGTTCGATATAGAAAAAAACGAACATTTACATATTGACTGAATTAACTCAAGTTCCTGGCTGTAGGCGGCCACTGGAAAACAACGTTTGCTTGTCAAGCGAATTGAGGAAAATTTAGCCGGGCAGTACTTGCACACAGTACTCAGTAGAGAAGCCTACACATATACTGTACTTACTCCCGGTCTCTCACAAAGGAACCATCTCCCGCCTGAATTTCGCAAATTCTCTGTTCCTCAACCCCTTCCCTCGTTAACCCTCCATCATCCGTCTCAAACCCCTGTATCTCCTGTGGTATTCCATTCAAAACTGAAGTTTCACCTTTACAAGAAATCCCACCCCGATCCATCGAATCCCATTTCTCTCAGCTTCAACACAGTCCACTCTAACACCTCCTCTCCCATTCTCTCTCTGGTCTTCTTGCAACCGGACTTGGTCCTTGACATGGCATCTTCGGACAACCCCACCGACTTGACGCAGCGCTCGTGAAAAAGCTAGAACCTGCGCTTAGCCTTTAAGTAGCGCTTTAGAAATCTCGAGTTTACGATTACGAATACGAGCACTGTCGTTTTTGCTGGCTTGCCACAGCGCAGTATAAATCTCCTTCAGGCGGTCGTAAACACCGCTGCTCGTCTGGTTGTAGGAATAAAAAAGTTCTACCATATCACAACCATACTACAAAACCAGCTTCAGTAGCTTAAGATTAGTGAACGCATCAAGTTCAGACTTCTTGTATAACAAGAGTCTGTTTTACCGCACACCGTGCTATCATGCAGCCTGAATCAAGCCACTGTTTGACGACCCAACCGTAATCGTAATCGTAATTTCGCCTTCGGCCACTGAACTTCGGGTTACATGCGGCCTGGAGAAGAGCCTGAATAGAGATGGTTAGCTGTGCGTTATGGAAAAAGCAACGCTTCAGAGAGGAGCATGTCGTAGATGATAATGATGATGTTTGTAATTGTATTCGTAAACTGACAATTATGACACCTTCCAATGTTTAACTATGATGATGATGATAACAACGACGATGACGACGACGGTGGTGGTGATGATGATGTTGATGATGATGGTGGTGGTGGTGGTGGTGGTGATGATGGTTATGATGATGATAGTGGTGATGGTGGTGATGATGATGGTGATGATGATGATGGTGATGATGATGATGAATCGTAAGCTCGAGATTTCTTACGCGCCCAACGAAAGCAAAGTCGCGGGAGCACAAAGGATAGGCAGGAAGGGTTCGGTTCCAGATCAAAGGTCAGTCAGGCAGACAGTCAGCCGGCTATTTCGGACGGTGTTCGGAATTGAACCGGAAAATGAGATTAGGGGAAAAGGAAGAACCAGGATAGGATTTGTGGAAGTGGTGTGTTTTCAGTTTTAAGTGAAAGACCTGCACTAGAATTTCAAGAAGTGAAGTGTTGGTGAGTCCGTATCTTGGGTCAGATATTAATCCTCAGTTGACTACAGCTGCGATCATCAATCGTAATCGTAATCGTAATCTCGAGATTTCTACAGCGCCCAACGAAATGCTAAGTCGCGGGAACCAGCTTACTCACAGGCGCCCAGTCAAAACAAAATCGATAGGCAAGAAGGGTTCGGTTCCAGGTCAAGATCCAGGAGTCAGGCAGTCGGGCGGCTACGGTGGATGGTGTTTGAAACTGAAAAGAGAAGAGAGATAAGGGGAAGAGGAAGAATCAGGATAAGATTTCTGGAAAAGAAATGTTTTCAGTCTTGAGTGAAAGATTTTGCTGTCTTCGTACGTGCAACTAAGATTTTAGTGGAATGAATATATATCGAATCTCTCAGGTCGTTGGCCCGCGCGGGTGGAATAGCCTTCCGGGATCTGATCAGGAGGTCAAAAGTTCGCATGTCCAATCCCAAACACCATCCACCGTAGCTGACACGCTGTCCCTCTGCCTGACTCTTGGATCTTGACCTGGAACCGAACACCTCTGCCTGTCGATTTTGTTTTGACTAAGCGCCTGCGAATAAGCTTGTCCCCGTGACGTGACTTTCGTTGGGCGCTGTAGAAATATCGGGATTACGATTACGATGTTAAAAAAATATTGAATTTCCTGTCACTATGCTTAGTACTTGCTTCGGCATTTGACATTCTGAAGCACCCTAGAAGTAGCTTGCTGCTGACTATGCCACAGAAATTGTCGTCATTACTTCGATGGGTAACCATCTCTGGAATAGCCCGCCACCTACCGCTTATAATTTAGTTTTTGTCTTGATTTGATAACGTTTATTTAACGTTTTTTAAACGTTAAAGTTAGTCGTATCGAGTTGCTTGGCGCCTTAACAATACAGAATACATGGACCAATGTATGCTAGATTTAAACTATGGAGCCCAAGACAATTAAGCTAACGGCCGGCTACCAGGCCAGGAAGCCCAGCGGGGAGGTTGAAGGTAAGTTTTCCCAATGCTCGCGCAGTGGAGATGGGTTTAGTCCCCCTTTCTGTCTTGGTTACAAGTAACTGGAGCAAGTGTTCCTGGGCAGCTACGCCAAAAGTGCGATAATCTATAAATATCCTACTCAGCTTTTATAAACATTTTAAACTAAAAATGTTCGTCAGTGTCCTTGATCTTTTGTTTATTTTTTCATTGTTTTCTTTCAGTGATGGCTGGATTTCTTTGCCTTGGTCGGATCGGTAGATAAGTAAGAAGAAGTTTTGATGGGAAAAGTAATCAAACAGTGTGAACAGTAAATAAGTAACAACTAATGTAGATGTAATAAAGGTGTTCTAGTAGTTCCTCAGTTTAACGACATCTTATTGCATCAAAGGCTTGGGCTGGCACTACCCTCAATTAACGCAGTGGCGGAGTTTTCTGCCGCATTGAACGAAACTGACCAATATATACCATCGGAAAATAGCGATTTAAAGGTGTCTATGCACCGGCTTGGGACTGGCACTACCCCAAACAAGGCAGTGGCGCAGTTAAGAAAATCTTGTGGCTGCCAGAGCCGTTTACGTCGACCGATACATTACCGTAAGTAGTATACCAACATGGGGAAATGTGTCCGAGTAACAGTAGTTCCTCAGTTTGTGATCGGTAAATAAGTAACGGAAATTCAACGTTAAAAAAGGTGTCTTGTCGTTGGATTTCTTTGGTCGTGTTTGCACCTCAGCCGAATGATTTTTCGGCCTTGGGACCACACTTCGGAAGTTTTGTGGTATTATAGGTGTAGGCATTGTATACTTGCGTGTAAACAAATGGTCTACCTTTACGCTTGGGAAGAGCTTTAAGAGTATTACCTTAACTTTTAGGTTTCTGAGGAATTTACCAGATGGTAGTACTTAAACAAGTGTATTACCTTTGCGTTTCCGCTTCTCTAGAGTTCCAACAGAGGCGTGTAAAACAAGTATTGCCATTCACGGTGCCGTATCAGGATTCTTCTCGTAACGACGCGTATAACAACGAGGCCACAGTGTACGTGATTCTCGGGTGGGGAGCACTATGTCGACGGTGTTTACCGATCTGCTAATTGGAAAGGAGTCCACGGTACTAGCCGACATGGCATCTGCTGGCCAGATAATGAGGTGTCGGATCAAAATAAGCAGGTGCCCCTTTGGCACGGCGCGAACTCTTTCAGGTACCAGTCTTGTAGGTGCGGACATTAAAGTGGTGTGCATTATCGCTGTAATCTCTGGTAGAAGCAGGCATTAATGTGGTGTGCATTATAACTGTAATGTCTGGTAGAAGCAGGCATTAATGTGGTGGGTATTATCACTGTAATGTCTGGTAGAAGTAGGTAATAATGCCTTTCGCATTATCACTGTAATGTCTGGTATAAGTAGGTATTAATATGGTGGGTATTATCACTGTAATGTCTCTTAGTAGCATTAATGTGGTGTACATTATCATTGTACTGTCTGGTAGAAGCAGACATTAATGTGGTGGGTATTTTCACTGTACTGTCTGGTAGAAGCAGGCGTTACTACGGCGTGCGTTATCACCATAATATCTGGTACAGCATGCACACGGCGTGCTTTCACATGCATTGGAATGTCCTTCTAGAACAAACTTCCGCTGAAAATGTACGTCGTTAGACATTTAGTCGACGCCTTTTAAGTGCCTCACAAGAGTTGCTTATGCTGGCCTAAGTGGTGTTGCAGTTCATTAAGAACGAAAGCTCATCTATAAGCAGAGGAACTTCGTCTACCTGATGCGGCTCAACAACAATTTCAACTGATCTCAAGCTGCACCGTTTACATCTGTTACACACCCATATTTCAGCGTCTCTGGGGTTTATAAAAGGCTCACAACAGCAGTACTTAACTACGCCACTGCCTTGTTTGGGGGTAGTGCCAGTCCCAAGCCTGGATAAAGGAGGAGGGCGACGGCAACGGCCTTTGATGCCATAAGCTGTCGTTAAACTGAGGAATTACTACTATTAATAACAGCCTATAATCAAAATTAATTTTAAAGGTTTTACGTTTTTCGTTACCTGAAAAGCATATCCTTAAACTAACTCCATTTAGGGCAACCATGGGTATCGATATCATTTCCTAAGCCTCGACATATAAAGGCGGTTAGCCTCTCCCTTTGCCGTCTGATCTCCCAACTGACAGAATACAGGCTGTGTGCTCATTTCATTCTAGTTTTAGCCTAGTTCGCTAGGTGACGCAAGTGGAGCAGGAAATATCTTCCTCTGAAAAATCGAACCCTTCCTCCCCAAACAGCTCAATAAACATCTGCTGCATTGATTGCAGCGTACGTCAAGGCGCTTCTGCGCGCGAGGATGACGGTTCGCATACCGATAGTGGCTTATTTCATCAATTAAATCTTGGGTTAGCACGGTCCGTAAACTTGTCCTTAAACGGCGTGGCGCCCAATCAAACGGGCAGCAGTAGTAAAGGATTTAAACCCGATGATATCATCAAAAAATCAGCAGAGTTGACGCCATATCATATGGTCGCTATAGCAAAACGTGTTTATTTACATTTTACAAATATTAGATTGCGCTTGCTCAGACACCTTTAAATCGCTGTTTCTCCGACCCTATATACTCTTCAATTTCAATCAGTCGCTAGATAGTTTAGTTTTTAATGATTTCCCAAAGCCTAAGGAAAGGTCGACGTTAACGGCTCTGGCAGCCACAACAGATGGTTAAACACGGAATACTAATACAAATATTAGGTTGCTCTTAGACACCTTTATATCGTAGTTTGCCGACGCTATATAACTGTCAATTTCCAGCAATCCAATGTAAATCCCTGAAGGCGTCCAAAGTTAAGGTCGACGTCAACGGCCCTGGAAGCCACAAGATGTCGTTAAACACTGAATAATAATACAGATATTTGGTTGGGTTTAGACACCTTTTAATCGCTTTTTCCGACGAAATATACTTATCAATTTCGTTAAATTATTATTATGTCTTCTTCCAACACGGAATTTATGCGTTAACGGCCCTGGCAGCCACAAGATGTCGTTAAACACTGAATACTAAAACAAAACACGTGGCGCCCATTCAAACGGGCAGCGATGGTGAAGGATCCCACCCGATAAATTCATTGAAAAATTAGCAGTGTCGAAGCCATACGGTTGCTATAGAAAAACGTGTACATGTACATTTACAAGTGCTTGGAAACATACATACATAGAAACATCTTTCTGCCCTAGTGGCGATATGAATCCCCTGCACCACAACACCATCGCTAATCCCATGAATACTGATAACTTAAGTTAGAGAAATACAAAAACACACTACATCACACCAGAAGGAAAACTCAGAAGAGACCAACCAACATATAGCTCCACTATCATTCACCTAATTCCTAAACAGCAATTTTATAGAAGTCACCAGTTGTTGAGCAAATTTACGGTAAATTGTAACTGTGCAGTATATGTAAAATGTAATCTAATGTAATCTAATGACTTCTATAGCACCGTTTTCATATTGCCCGAGGCATCAGTCGATGGTAGCCTCAAAGTGAAAATCGTAGTCAAAATCATAATCAGGTTGGAGTAGCCAGGTCGAATTCTGATCAGTCAGAGAAACCAGATGTAACAATTAACACAATATAGACATAAAGACTGTTGCATGAGCTTTTGCTATTTTCTGTAGCAGAGGTTTACATGAACAGAGAATTGAAACGGTTCAGCTGTGAAAACCACTTCAACCCTTTCCCTGAACTCCAGGACTTGGTGGCTTTTGGGTGAAGTCCGGCCAGTCACTTGGTTGTAACTCGTCCTGTCGTATCGTTCCATCGAAGAGATTCTCAGGTTTCAGTTCCACAAAGGACGTGGAACTGTGCTCAGAATCATGTATTGTAACTTCTGGTAACTACAGATAGACCAAGAAATACTTTGAAAATTCACTGACTCCTTTTTAAACTTGGTACTACTCAGTATTTGTGAGAAAGTAAACTCTGCCAAGTCCAGCAATGTGCTAGCCCCGTCTCCAGAACCTGGTGCAGACCATTATTCCACATCCAGGATAATAATAATAACAATAATAATATTATTATTAAACAGACATTTATAACACGTGCAATTAACAGCAGGCTCAAAGGTGCGAGCAACAACCCTAAAAAGGTCCTACCGAGTAATATCAAGTAATATCATGGTTTATAGATCAACAGGACAGACCTATTAAACAAGTAAGATTATTGGAGGCGTCCCCAGGTATGGTCATATAACTTCCTTTATGCGGGACACTCTGCACTGGCTTCCCATTCAGCAGCGTATCCAGTTCAAGATCCTAACGCTTATGCGTAATTGTCTCGTTGACTCTGCTCCATCATATCTTAGGGACTTCTGCATTTCGGTCTCCTTGGTTCCAGGTCGTAGCACTCTCCGGTCGGTCTCCCTTGGATTCCTCACTGTCCCTCGTATGCGCACTGCTACAGCGCAGTCTTGAGGCTTTGCCTATGTTGGACCTAATAGCTGGAATCGCCTTTCCCGAGAGCTCCGGCTTGAATTCCTCAGTTTGTCTCTTCCACAGTTTTGCAAGCGCCTGAAGTCTGTACTATTTGACAGCGGTCTCACTGGTTCGGGTCGGGAGCGATTCTGATGAGTCTATTCTTGAAGTGGCACTTTATAAATGTCAGATTACAATTATATAAATGTCAGATTACAATTACAATTACAAGATTACAACAAATAGCAGAAATAACGGTACCCTGATGAGGACTGCAGCCCCACGTCCATGATAATAATGGCCCCATAGTCAGGGCTATGGTCCCATATCCAGGATATCAATTGTCCTGCATTCAGAACCATGGTCCTTTATCCAATACCTGGGAATTTGCCTCATTTCTTTCTAAATTCTATTCCAAATTTTCAAACTTTCCTAAATCTTAGTGGTTTCTGGCAGAACAGAAAGCTTCAGAAAGTTTAAAAAAGCCACTTTATAAAGTCAGAAACACCAAAAGTCAGAAAAAATGTAAATACTCACCCTTCTTAAAGCAACAGTCACAACATGAGAGTCGTCCAGTAACGTCTCCTCAAATTTCCAATCCGCCTGGGGCCGATCGTCCACTTTGACCTCCGTGTCAGTCACCGCTTGACCAAGGGTCAATGGAGAATGGACACAGAAGCTCAGTCTACGTAAGCTGTATCCGATGCCAATTCCCACCAACTTAACAAAACTCTCCTTCAGGCACTAAAAAAAACAAAACGCTATTACTGTGTACGAAAAGCTTCATAGATTTACTTATTAATAAAATCAGTCAAAATCAATGTATTCCAATACCAGATAATACTGTATGTTTTGGGTATGTATGCACGTATGCATGTATACATGTGTGTATGTATATATGTATGCACGTATGCAAGTATGTATGTCTGTAAATATATGCATAAGTATATATGCATGCATGCATGCATGTATGCATGCATGTGCATATGTATATAAGCATGCAAGTATGTATTCATCAAGACACATTATATAGCTCCTTTAAAGCGGCTCTCAAAAGCGCCGCACAACTGGCTATCTCACTGATCTCATCAAGGACGACTTAAGGTAGATTGAAAATGCATCCTTACAAATACTGCCATTGCTTTTCTTGTGTCCCAAACCGTCTCAGTTCAGCTTTGAAAAATGACCTTGTTTTAAACCCTCGTTATAAGATTGTTCTTCTTCTTTTAGCTTACCCAAAACCTGTAGAAATTCGTTAGCTGTTTCAATTCGTCCGACGCGGACTTTATTGCATCCCATTCTTCTTTGGTGAAGTTTCTGTTCATAGTTGTGAAAAACTGTTCAACTGACTTTGAACCAACTACAATACCAAGAAAAACACAATGTTCTACCATAAAACCAAAATTCAAGAATGCATCCTGAATAAGTGATATGCCAGTTATTGTAACTCGGATCCAATTCCCAACACCGCCCACCATAGCCATCTGACTGCCTGCCTGTTTGACTCTTGTTTCTTGACCTGGCACTGAACCATTCTTTTCTATCAGTTCTGTTTTGACTGAGCCCCTGTGAATAAGCTGGTTACCAAAACTTAGCTATTTTCGGGCACTGTAGAAATCTTGAGTTACGATTATGAAAATGTTGTCTTTGGGAAGAACATCTAATGCTATGTGAAATCAACCTCTCATTATGATGACAATCTGTTGAAATTCAGGACCTACACTGTTTACATAAGAAACCTGTGTTATAAAGAGCTGTAAAGTAAACAGATTTATATCTAATTTATTACTCACATCATTTATTTATTTATTTATCTAATATTATTTTCTTTGAAATGAATTTCAGTCACTCAGTCTAACACCAACATGCAGTTAAGCAGGTCTACATCAACGTGCAATCGATTGTGGCTTGGCTTTGGTGCGCCATCGGTTGATGCCTTGTGCATTAGACACCAGTGCATTAGCAGTTTCTAATTATAACAGGCAATAAGAGAGAACTTGGAAGGAACCACATGGGTCCCACTAAACCAACTCCTGATCATGGTGTGAGGTTGTAAATACAAGCACATTCATTATGCTTCATTATTCATTATGCTTCATTATTCATTATGCTTCATTATTCATTATGCTTCATTATTCATTATGCTTCATTATTCATTACGCTTCATTATTCATTACGCTTCATTATTCATTACGCTTCATTATTCATTACGCTTCATTATTCATTACGCTTCATTATTCATTACGCTTCATTATTCATTATGCTTCATTATTCATTATGCTTCATTATTCATTATGCTTCATTATTCATTTAAAAGTATAATAGTCATCACAAAGCATCAGCTGAAGACATCGCTACAGCTATTACCTAAAAGAAGACTTAAATAAACAGTCACTGAGCAACTGACTTACCTCGAAGATAACTTAATAATCAATTACTGAACAGTTACCAAGGCAACTGATTTACCTTTGAAGACACTCAAATAATCAATCACTATACAAGTTACCTGGGCAATTGATTTACCTGGAAGATGATTAAAATAATCAATCACTGTATAGTTACCTGGGCGTTCGATTTTCATCAGATCGATACCAACATGATGAGATGACTCGGCAGCCAGTACAACATAGTCCCCATGGTGAGAGATGTTGAAATCGAATCCCGGAACCTGTCGGTCATGGTCCAGCGCATTTAGTACGTATGGTTTTCCTTTATCTGTGCGGCCAAGCTGAACATCTGCGTATGGAATTTGTAAAGAACTGCAAACAGCTTTTCGAACCAGTAATCGTCCTGCCTTGCATTGAAACAAACAAAAAATGGTCAGTGCTAGTAGAGACATTTATATAGCTCCATTAGGCAGCCTGTTATAAAAAAAAAGACAAACAAAAACACTGCTGTCACTTGTGAGAACGTATGCAAAAGAATTAAATGCACTTAATTATCATATTTCATTCTAAATCACCAGAATTTAATTAATTTTTATATTTATTGCACTTTTTAGGCACACAAGGTCAGTCAAGGTCAATCTCAATCTGCATCACGAGGTAAATGTGCACAAACACCTTATTCAGAATCGCTACACAGACTTTGCTCGGGAGGCACGAAGTCGCAATCGTTGGATTAAAGATCTGGCGCGCTGCCAAGAACCAGTGGCATCTCTTAAGAACCTCTGGGAGCTTCTTTTGAAATTCTCTGTTATGATACGATACAAAACACTACTCTTCCACAGATCCTGTCCTGATTCCTCTTCTTCCCTTATCCTGTAGATCCAATTGCAAACATCACCCACCGTATCCGTCTAGCTGCGCAACTCTTGGATCTTGACTGGGAACCAAACCCTTCTTGCCTAACGACTTTGTTTTGACTGAGCACCTGTGAATAAGCTGGTTCCCACGATTTAGCCTTCACTGGGCGTTGTAGAAATCTTGAGTTTACGATTACGATATTTTTCACAACATTGTTGTGCCTGAACGTTTAACAAAAATTTTGACAGGTGCTCAATCAAGGCAGAAGCATAAAACCACAGGCACTGGTTCTGTTTCGTGATCAAAGTTCCAACTTTTTGTTCAGACATCATGCAGTTCCAACTTTTTGTTCAGACATCATGCACACAGCATGACAACTTCAAAAGGCTGGAGCTATAAAAATGTCATTACAATACAGTATGCTGGGTAACATCTTCCATCTCTTCGACTAAATTTCACACAATCTGGATTGTATCTGTCAAGTTTGTTTAGCAAGTCCCAAGCGTCTAACTTACAAGTGCTGATTTCGCATCTCTCTGATATGCAAACTGTCGAATCCTTTCTCGTTCTTCCGGCTGAATACATGCCATTCCATGTAACCATTCTTCCGCAGTTGGCTGCCAGGTGCTACAGCGAAATGCCCAACGTAGACTCACCATTTTTATTCCCTTTGACAACATAAATGACTCACTGATCTGCTGAAATTATAAATTATATAAATTTATAATAGTATAAACAGCCTACATATAATTTAACATTTTTTCACCAGAACGGTAGAAAATTATACAAAAATAGACAAGTTAACATTTTTGATTGTGTTTTCGTATAGTTTTACACATGTAAGCTCACGAGTTTACATGAATGAAATCGATGAATGCAAATGTAAATGTACACGGTTTTGTATAGCGACCATATCGCCTCGACCCTGCTCGGGTGGGATCGTTCACCACCGCTGTCCATTTAAGGTCCTCGTGCACCGACTTCAGCATGTCAGATTCAGCATTTACACACTAAAGGAATTCTTTGTTTTGATTATCTGTGTGTATATATATACACACAATGATCATTGTGTCATAATAAATTTGCTAATTTTGCACAAACAACCAAAGTCCAGTCGATAAACCCCTACAGGAACTCCCAGTCGACATTAATCATTTGCCACCTTCGGAATTGAAATCAACCTATTTTCTGGACGTTTTGATCGAATAGAATCAGTTCTATCAGGACCAAGAAATAAACAAATTTAAAACAAAAACATTAATAAAAGTCCCGTTATTGTACGAACATATTTTCTGCTTAATGAACTTGGTTGTATATGCAGGGTCGCATCATTTTCTTGTTTTACTACAAAGGGTCACTTTAGATAACGACATATTTAAAGAATCAACCAGTAATAAATGACGTCATTGCACTGTTCCTCGCCATTTAGCAGTTGACTAACACATAATAAAAAGTGTACAATTTCAAAAATGGTGAATGAAAACTTTTGTTGAAACATTTATAAATGATGTTTGATCTAAGAAATGTTACCAGCAGATTTTAGATAAAAGCTTGCCTAAACGTCACAAATGTCAGTCATTTATGAGATAGCGCTTTGCAGCTCAGAGTAACACAGCTTCAGAGAAGTATCCGCGATATGTAATCTGTGGTACAGTATGCTTGTGTAGAATAGGAGGGAGCTGTCATGGAAATAATTTAGACGACCGTCATGCTTTCTTCGTCTTATTTTAATTTATTTAACCAGTTAATCCACTCTGTTTAGTTCTTGCGATTGTTCAAAATAAAATCGGGAACCAGAAGGTTAGTTAGCTTATCTATACAATGAATGTGCATCGAAGGAACGCTGTTAAACGCCATTCACGATGCCACGTATCGTTTATGTAGCTCCTTGAGTTCTCAGAAGGGATTGAAACTCAGTAATCAAACGTAATATAGCTAAATGCATTTTAAATGGGGTGCTAACTTCTTGGGCACTGGCAGTTTCGCATGATAAATATCATTGTAATGTAAATGCTATTGCTTCAGCGTTTCGTCATGTCGGTTGTGTTAACCTGGTAAATACAGCTTTAAAGTTAGAGTTAATTAAGCATTTCAACAAAATTACTTGTAAGATGAGATGTTTGCAGGGCTGATGGTCATTTGGTAGGCCTGCGTTACAGATCTCTGACTACGCGTTTATGATGTGGCCTTGAGTGAATTTATTTTATTACGCTGGTTCCCTTGACTTTGTTGTGTTTGTATGCTGCTGAAACACAGAATATACCATTTCCGGTAAAGTGTCATGCATTTCTTTAGTTTTAAATGTGTTGACGTATTTTGATACAAGTTCATATATTTAACAATTAATCTCCCACAGCAAAAATGCTTGAAAGGAGATTGCTTTCATCCTTTTGTTTCTGACAGCGTAATGTAATTTTTGTGGTGTAATAGTATGTATTTACATAATGCTGTTTCAGGGATACTTTAAAATACTGTTAATTTTTTAATCAAAATGTAACAAGACAGCTGGTGGTTAAAAAAGTAGCGTATCGGACTAAGTTTATGTGTTGTGATGGGTTGAAATTGTTGATGTTGCTGAAGTTGCCCTATGACCTGTTGGAATAACAACTAATGCTTTAAACTTTGCCCTATAACCTCCTTGAATGTTATGTTTCATCGTGTTTATAGGTGAAAGAACAACATGTCCCAACCAACAGGTCGTGGTGAAGATTTGGACAAGTGAGTTGTTGTTTAAATCAGTTTTACGTTTATTCACAGGATGTTGTCTGTCGTATTAGCAAAAATCAGTTGCAGTGCTAAATAACAATTAAAGTAAAAGTCTTCGATACTCTTTTTGGAACCTGGGAAGGCTATTTTTAGGCCCTGAGTTAGCTGGGAAGGCTATTTTTTAGGCCCTGAGTTAGTGAGGAATCAAAACAACGTGGTAAAGTGCAGGGCTTGCCATTTACGTTACAGTGTCAATTTCAGGAACGTATTTTATGCAGTTAAACTCATAAAATAGTCTTAAACCTTTTTTGTATGTGTGTGTATGCATGTATATATATATATATATATATATATATATATAATGTATGTAAGCATGTACCTAGTGTACCTATTATGTATGTAGATATATATGTGTGTATTTACAAAAGCCCTGCACCCATTTCACATACACATACAAAACATTTTATGAGTAGGTCCTGGGCATTTACCACTTTTGCTCTAAGTTGTGCGCTGTGATGCGTGGTACTCCAGTGGTTGGTGGACTGGACTGTCAACCCAGAAGTCAGTGTTCAAATCCCTGTCAGGGTCAGGAAGATATTTTGAGATTTCAGTTCCACTTGCACCCCATATTAAACTCGGCTACAAAATGAGCGCAGTGACTGTACGCTGTTAGTGGGAAGAACAGGTGGCGACGAAGAGGATTGGCTGCCCGCCTTCATGTGCTGAGGTTGAGAAAAGAAGTTGTGAACACTTTATGCCCATGGCTGTCTGTCTGTCTGTCTGTCTTTCTTTCTGTCTAATTCTGCCTGTGTCTGTCTGTCTGTCTCCTGTCTGTCTGTCCATCTGTCTAATTCTGTCTGTCTAGTTTATGCCCATGGCTGTCTATCTGTCTTTCTTTCTGTCTAATTCTGCCTGTGTCTGTCTGTGTGTCTGTCTGTCTGTCTTCTGTCTGTCTGTCTGTCCATCTGTCTAATTCTGTCTGTCTAGTTCCATTGAGTTCTATCCGTTACTTATTTTGGTCACTTAGGGTTTGCTTAAGGAACTGCTCTTTTTCTGCTATGAATCTGTGTGTGTGTGTGTGTGTGTGGGAACCGAGAACTGCTTGCTCTACGCTGATGTCAGACATGTGATGTTCTGTTCTGGTCAGGACCTGCTGGGTCTGTTTTGCTACGGAAGAGGACGATCGAGATGCAGCCTGGGTTCGGCCGTGCCGTTGCCGCGGCACCAATAAATGGGTTCATCAGATGTGTCTGCAGAGGTGGATTGACGAAAAGCAACGTGGAAACAGCATGGCCAAAGTCTCCTGTCCTCAGTGCAACACAGAGTACTGGATCATTTTTCCAAAGCTCGGTAAAGTTTGGCCTCTCTGTCTATTGGCAAGTCTTGATAAATTTTTCTGAATTTATTTATTATTATTACTATTATTTTGCATTTATTATACACGCGAGGTCAGTAAATCTGAATCTGAGGCGCAAAGCAATTGTGATTGAAGGATTTGCTCAAGGTCCCTACACGGTAACCATCTAAGGGGAGGCTCAAACCGTACTCTACGTGTTACAAGCCGAGTGCTCTATCCAGTCAGCTACAGTGCCCCATTAGCTTGAGTAGCAAACAATTTTTTTGCATTAAAACTTTTAGAATATTCTAAATTTCAATACCATTGTGGTATTTACAATTTTCACTTGGCCTGCTCGGATTTGTAGTGGAGATATGGAGGTGAAAGTGACATGCTCATTACCACTTATTTGCACTACAGTGGAGCCTCACTATAGAACGCAAAGGCACAGGCGGCGCTTTTTTGAGGTAATTAAAAGGTATTAAGTATGTATCTAGGTACATGCATGCATCGAAAATATGTGTCTAGATGCATACAAGTATCTAGATACACACTTTGCTAGAGGTGCAGAACTTAACGAGGGAATTTTTAATCTATTTCATTTTTTATGCATGCAGGGTTAGTAAATCTGAATCTGGTGCATGAGACAGATGTGATCGTTACATATGGTCTGTTCAGGAGGCTTGAACCTGCAGTTGTTTGATTACAGGTCCAGTGGTGCTGAATTTACCACTATGCCATACAGGGACAACTCTCGTGTGGCACATGCAAACGCTGATCGTGCAAACTTCAGATTGGTGATCTTTTTCTATTCAGGTCCGCTTGTTTACGTCATGGATGTTGTGGACCGCGTCATCTACAAGTTGTGTCCGTTTGTTGCCGGAGGTATCTTCATCGGATCCGTCTACTGGACCGCGGTCACTTACGGCGCCGTCACTGTTATGCAGGTGAGTCTTTGATTGTTATTCAAGGTGGGGTAAGGTGAAGTGGTGCAAGGCAAGGTGTGGTAAGATGGTCATATGTTCTTCCGCTTCAGCGCAGTCTCAATCAGGTATTCTGAATGTGCGACAAGTATGAATGGGAATTCGTTGATCGGGTTCTACGAGTCTGCTTGAGACTGCCAGTGGAGAACTTTTCCAGCGTCATTTGCATACAGACATTCTAGTTGTTGTTTTAAAATAGTAACATCATTTAGGCTTAGCTGGAAGCGTGCTGGTGAGGTACTTCAAGATGCTATAGAGATACTGTCACAGATGCTACTAGCTGCCTCTCTGTTCATACAGTTATTACTGAACAGTCAGGTTTCATGTTTGTAATTCTTTGCAGAATAATCGTAATAATAATTAACTTCTGTGGCACAAATGTTGGATTACCGAAATCAAACCAAAAACCAGGTTAGGTTTCTTAGAATGAGTACAAAGTATTCATTATGCTGATAACTGTCAAAATGTGAAATCGAAGGAACATAACGTCCCGCTAAGTGGTTTGCCAGTAAGGTACACGCTGTGGACTGTAGCCTGAAAGTTCTGCTTCTGTCTCTTAGTACTTACCACTGAGTTCAAGGCGGTGGCAATAATCTTTATATATCCCAGCTGTTTGCTGTAAGTAATGTTGGTTTTTCCATTACAGGTTCTTGGTCATAAGGAAGGCTTGAATGTGATGGAACGTGCAGACCCACTGTTCTTGCTGATTGGTCTTCCCATGATACCCGTGAGCCTTATTCTTTCAAAGATGGTCCGATGGGAAGATTTCATCCTCAAGCTATGGAGGAAATATTCCTCTAAGTTACCGCTCATTAGTTACCTGTTCCCGACAGGTGAGTTATCGTTAAGTGTTCCAAATTGGCGCCAAGTAGAACTTGCTGCTTTCCTAACTGCAAATGTTTGAATGGTTTGTTTCGTAATACAATTCATTAGTTGCTGATTACTTTTTCTTACAGTGTGGCACAGTGGTCTGTTGTTAACGTGTTTGGTCAATGATCTTGCTGTTGTGGGTTCGACTTCGTGTAACGACTCTGGGCAAGTTGTTTGCACACACCGTGCCTCTGTCACCAAGCAGTATAATTTTGTAGATGCATAAGCTGGGAAGTAAACGGCAAGTCCTGTGATGCACTGGCCCCATGTCCAGGACATTGGGATTTTCGTCCATTGTCGACTTAAGGGCCTAAAGAAAAGGAAATGAGCGCCTTCCCTACATCTCACTTGTGGGATATGGGATACTTCACTTTCAGCTAACCACGTAAAGGGAAAAATCTCTGTTGTTAAAACAAAGGAATATATTATCTAATGATACCTATTGTTAATAGGTAATTTTCGTTTGTAGCATTGTCCTGTGTATCATTTCAGATCCAAGCAGCCAGCATCGGATACCCGCGGATACGGCGCCCCTGTCCGATCCGATTTCAGCAACACGGATCCTCTGTGGCGCCCTCATACTTCCGACGATTGCGACGATCGTCGGCAAACTGATGTTCGGCCAAGTAGAGTCGAACTTTCAGAGGACATTGCTGGTTAGACGAGTTTAATTGAATGTTTGGTCGGAGAGAATGAGATCTATCAGACGAGCTGAGCCACTGGATGTTGGAAACTGTTGTCTTGGGTTGTTTTGGCCTCTGCGTTGTCTTGTTTGTATTGGTTGTATTGGTTTTTCGTTATGTGTTGTGTTATGTTGTCTTGTGTTTGAATGTCTTTTAGCAGATTGGCTTGGATTTAGTTTTCCCGTCTTGTCTCTTTCTGTAGTGTCTGTCTGTCCGTCTATCTGTTTCTGTTCGTCTTTTCTCTGTCTATTTCTGGTTTGTCTGTATCTCTGTCTGTCTGTCTATGTATACCTGTCTGCCTTCCTGTCTGTCTATCTGTTTTTTCTGTCTGCTTGTCTGTTTCTCTCTGTCTAATTCTGCCTGTCTAGTTCCACTGAGGTCTATGCATTATATATTTTTTGTATTTTTAAATGTTCACTTAATTATTCCAATTTTATGAGGCTAAATGCAATAAAATATGCAGATTAAAAGAACACCATTATGCGGTGTTTAGTAAACAAGAGCGTAACCTTTACCCTTCTAGCATTTATCCTTTAACCTTTACACCTTTACTTTTTCCCCTTAGCTTTGCTCATTTTCCTTTACCCACTTTACCTCTTATCCCTTTACCTTTTCAGGGTGGCATTGCATTCGTGGCAATCAAAGGCGTCTTAAAGATATACTTCAAGCAGCAACAGTACGTTCGACAGGCGCAGCGTCGGATCATGGACTTTGACGAAAGCCATGCAAACCAACAGCAGTCGAGACCACAGACCTCGTAAGCTGTGCAGCATTGTGAAAGAGGCGAACGAAATGTGGATTTATTTTGCCCCTCGGAATTCCACATTTCATTTGCACAACGACAGTTGTGCGTTGCCGAATTGACGACTCGCAAGCCGAAACGCAGCGTCTTTGTGATTGCCTTTCATTTATTTTACTATATCGTGGCACTTTTGGAAATAATTTTACTGACTGAGTTCGTTTTGCGTTGACGTTTAAAGTGCTGCACCCTTGTGTTGTTGTCCATCGTTGGGACTTTTTAGGTCATGTCGCGTCACCTCTGGCACAGTTGTGGATTTGTCCCGATGGAAATTCTGCTTTGTTTACTCCAAACCTTTTCTTTGACAGTATTGCCTGCCTTTCATTTTCTGTTTTCTGAGCACGTGATTGTATGTATGTGTGTATGCATGCATGTATGTATTTGTGAATTTATATATGTGTATGTATGTATGTATGTATTTGTGAATTTATATATGTGTATGTATGTATGGATGTATTTGTGAATTTATATATGTGTATGTATGTATGGATGTATGTATGTATTTGTGAATTTATATGTGTGTGTATGTATGTATGTATTTGTGTATTTATGTATGTATATGAGTGCATGCAGGTATTTATGTATGTATTTGTATATTTATGTATGTATGTATGTATGTTTTTGTGTATTTATGTATGTATATGTGTGTATGCATTCATGTATGTATATGTATGGATGGATATATGTATGTGTGTGTGTGTTATGTATGTGTGCATGGATGTTTGTATGTGTGTAATTGTGTATGTATGTGTCTAAGTATGTATGCACACATGCATACACTGATTGATGGATCAGATTTGCTGATTGACTTGGCCATCATCAAACATGCGATCAGTCAACTGCATGTTTATGCGTGTGCCTCTCAAACAATCGATCCAAGACTTGGTTCGTCAGATGTGCTTGAATTTCAGTGTTGAATCGAGTGATTGATTGATTGATTGATTGATTGATTGATTGATTGAAATATTAGGAAATGGAAAGGCAAAAAGTATTCTATTGTGCAGCCCATATTTCTACCTGTGGTTTTAATTCTGTCGATGTCATCCATTGAGCTTACTACCCTCATCTTAAGCTAAGATTCCTTATTACTGCCTGATGTTCAAATTGCTGCCCATGTAACTTACTATCTAATCGATTTCCACATCGATCTTCACAATCGATTGTGATTTTTACCATGGTTGCACATGATTGATGCGTTGTGGATTTAATAACGGTGCTATAGAAGTCTTTAGTCCAGATTACAGCCTATGCCCTGAATTACTGCCTAAAACCTGTATTGCTGCCTGAATTCGTTATTACTGCCCGTTGCCTGAATGCCCTACTGCCTACCCAGTTTATTTCTGGCGATGCAATTGTAACAGAATGACTGATGCGATCATTTTCTGTCTTATGAAAGGTGTAAAGTATTTGCTGAAACTGAACACTTATATAGCGCCTGCGGTGGGCGCTGTTTAAATGCCCAGATATGTTGACCTGTATGTGGCAGATTTTGTTGATTTAGAGAAGTGTATGTTTATGTAAAAAGAAATGGAGATGAGTCAAAGGAATAAAATATGCACAAGAAATAAACCAAGGAAACCCAGGCGTTTGTCTTGAAATACTCTGTACGGTCTTCTATTAAGGGCAACCACAAATAGGGGAGCGAGGGGTCACCCAAATGCGTAAAAAGGGGAAGCGGGCTTGTGCTTTAATGCGGGCCAGGTTAGCAACGCGCGGACGTCAAGGCGTCTCGGTGCGTGAGGATTCTGGTTCGCGTCCCGGTCTTGGCTTATTTCAGAGATTTGAATCTCGGGCTAGCACGGTTCGTACCCTAAATGGCGTGGCCCCCACTCAAAGGGTCAGCGATGGTGAAGGAACTCGCCCGATTAATTCATTGAAAAATGAGCACGATCAATTCATTGAAAAATGAGCACGATCGCTGTAGAAAAATACGTATATTTACGTTTTACAAATGTTAGGTTGAGCTTTGACACCTTTTAATCGCTTTTTCAGATGCTATATAACTCAATTTCGTCCAATCGCCAACCGTATTGACTATGCACGATTGCCGACGTTAACAGCTGTGGCAGCCACTAGATGTCGTTACACACTGAATACTAATACAGATATTTGGATGTGCTTAGACACCTTCTAAATGGGTTTTAACGATATTATATATTCGTCAATTTCGTCAAAAATCAGCGGTGTCTATCCCAAAATAAAAGTCGATATTAACAGCTCTGGCAGCCACAAGACGTCGTTACACACTGAATACTAATACAAAAGGCGTGGCGCCCATTCAAAGGGGAAGCCAAACAATTCATTTTAAACTGAACAGGGTCGAGTCCATACGGTCGCTATAGAAAAACGTCGCATCTAAATTTGGTACACACCTTTTTCTCAGGACAGCCCGTGCCTTAAAAGTCAACGTATGTCAAACAGCAGACTGCGTTGGATCTATTTACAGTTCCCTTGCTGGATGCCGCTACCCCAACCCGTAGCACAGTTAGCCCCTCTGCAAGATCAACAGAAGAGCCTAATCAGACCTTAGTATTCCGTTGCAGTGCAGGTCTCGGCAGAAAGGGCAGAGGGAGAGGTCAGAAGTAGGTCATTTCTTACGGACGTTATTTATGGATGAACCCTGGTCATGGTTGACAGTACTTTGTAACTGACGAGTGGTAGCTGGGTAAATACCAATTTGATAAGTAGGTTAGGTAACCTGTGTGCGATAAGTATGCTCCTTGGCCTTCTTCTGCTTCTTTTTTCTGTAGCACTTGAAAGTCAGTGTTTGATCATGGTGTGTTGACGCCTGTGATGAATTTCTGTTGAAATGGCGCAATATAAATTTGCGATTACCAATTGCAAGAACATGTAGTATCTTGGAAAAGTACCACTTTGGTAACTAATGTGTGGTAACCGAGAGAATGCTATTTTTATCGCTAATTCTTTGTTATTTCTGCATTTATTAAGCGCCACTATCTAATGACTATCAATCGATGGCGTTGAGCAATTGTGAGTAAAGGACTTGCCCAGAAACCTACACGGTAACCGTCTCAAGGAAGGCTCGAACCCGTACTCTTCGCGTTCGCTCTAACCAATCGGCTACCGTGACCTATATACAAGCCGACCGATCTAACCAATCGGCTACCGCGACCTACATACAAGCCGACCGATCTAACCAATCGGCTACCGCGACCTACATACAAGCCGACCGATCTAACCAATCGGCTACCGCGACCTACATACAAACCGAGCGCTCTAACCAATCGGCTACCGTGCCTCACACGCTTATAAGTGGTAACTGGAACAAAATGCCATTTCAGGTAGTAATCGATGGTAACTGGAAAGTGGTATCTTATAAAAATGCACTTTGGTAACTAGTGTGTGGTAACTGGAAAATGCCATACCAAAAGCAATCAGTGGTGTCTTGGAATTGAACCCCTTTTGCCTATCGATTTAGTTTTGACTGAGCGCCTCTGAATAAGCTGGTGGCTTTCGTTGGGCGCTGTAGAAATCTCGAGTTTACGATTACGATCTTGGGAAAGATCGAAATTTATGGACAAGACGTGTCTTGATTTGAAGAACCGGATCCTTCTTGCCTATCGATTTTATTTTGACTGAGCGCTGTTAATAAGCTGGTTCTGCGACTTAGCTTTCGTTGGGCGCTGTAAAAATCTCGAGATTACGATTACGATTTAGGCCTATATCGCATTTTGACGAGACGTTACATACCTGCCAATTTCGTTCATAGGGCCTACTAGACTCGAAACTCCGCCACTGCCTTTAGTCGGTAAGTGCCAGTCCAAAGCCTGGATGAAGGAGGAGGGCAACGTCAACGGCCTTTTATGTCGTAAGATGTCGTTAAACACTTGAAGATACTACTATTCTATACTCGACAAACTACCATATAGTTATGTCAATCAGAGCAGGTGATATATGGCGATATATGTATGACCAGCAGGAAAGGTGATTAACTCAGGTGGGGTTAAAGGTCACGACTTTAAAGGTCAGTTGTTAAGTCAACTCGAAACTGATAATCAAATACACTATGCACGATATATTATAGGTCTACTTCACTAAGATAAACTGGGTTGCGCTGTGGTCTAGAGGTTAGTTTGCTGGACCTTCAGCTAAACGGTTAGGGGTTCAAGTCGCAGCCAGGACTGAAATATTCCAAGACATCGATTACTCTGTCAATCGACTTCTGGCAAACTCGGCTATATAAATGAATGCATCAATCGTACACTGTCTGCGTGAAAGGCTGGTTGGACGTTGTCATCATGTGCCGAGGCTAAGAAAACGAAGTCGCTAGCTAGAACCATAACTGGCCAATTGCAATCGGATGATTGTTGTTCCTCAGTTTAACGACATCTTGTGTTAATTTATGGTCAAATATGACGCCTAAAAACTTTGCCGTTTTTTCCATTTTAATAATTTCATTTCCTATTTTAATATTAATTTTTGGTTGACTGCGTTTTTAGTTAACAGTATACCAGTAGTTTTACTAGTAAAGATCTTAAAACGATTCGTATAACACCATTTATAAATTTCATTTATCGACATTTTATTTTTTTCTTCTAACTGTTTTTGATTACGATGTCATGCTTGTATGGAACTGTCATTAGGAGAAGAGTGATATAACTACCGATTGAACGAAATTCACCAATGTATAGATTCGTTAAAATGCGATTTAAAGGTGTCTATAATCAAAACCGATTATTTGTATTATTATTCTGTGTTTAACGACATCTGGTGGCTTCCAAAGACGTTGAAGTCGAACTTACCGTACTTCAATGTTTTGGTCACGATCCCTGAGGATTGGACGAAATTGACTGGTATATAGATTCGGAAAATGCGATTTAAAGGTGTCTAAGCACGACGTAATTAATATTTGTAAAATGTAAATGTACACGTTTTTCTATATCGACCGTATGGCCTCCACCCGGCTCTTTTTGCAATGAAGTAATGGGGTGAGTTCCTTCACCACCGCTTCCTCTTTTGAATGGGCGTGTTTTGTAGTGTTCTAGGTGTTGTTGTTTTGTGGAGCTGGAATTCCTAGTGTTGGCATTTTGTCGTATTGCAGTGTTTGCCGTTTGGGCATTTTCGTCAGGCTGACATTTATACTCTGTTGGCATTTGGTATTGTATTGGCATTTGCGTTCAGGTTTTCGGTTGTGGAGGAATTTTGATTTCCGCTATAGCGGGTAGGTCACGTGGTACATGACCACATGATTCACTGCTGACAGATGCTGTGCGTGCGTCTGTGTGTATGGAGGCCTACGTGGTGCATTGGCGCTGTGGATACGACACTGTGATGTTTTTTTAACGTAAACAGTATACCAGTAGTTTTACTGGTAGAGATCTTAAAACCATTCGTATTACACCATTTATAAATTTCATTTATCGACCTTTGAATTTTTTCCTCTAACTGTTTTTGGTTACAATGTCCTGCTTGTATGGAACTATCATCAGCAAAAAGAGTCATCTGGACTCCATCTATTTGAGGTATGTCATTTATCATAATCAAAAACAATAAGGGCGATATGATGGACCCTTGAGGGACACCGTTTTCTTGCAGAAATTTATTCGAGTAGGAGTCTCCCACTTTAACTTGAAAGGATCTACTACACAGAAAATTTTCAATCCATTCATAAACATGTCCAACTAATCCCATGCCTTGGAGTTTTCTTCATAAGGATGGTACATGGAGCATGTCGTACGCACGCTCAAAATCGACGAATAACGCCAGTGTACTTGCTTTATTCTTCAATTTTTTTAAAATACTCTCTTGTAATTTAATAATGTGATCTAATGTACTTTTGTTTTTCCTGAAACCCGAATGATAATTTGTAATGAGATGATTTTTTTCTAGATACCATTGTAACCTATTATTTACCATTCTCTCCATTGTTTTACATAATGTGGAAGTTAGAGAAATTGGACGGTAGGATTCCGGCACAAAAGCACATTTGTTAGGTTTAAGGATTGGTAAAATAATGGCATGGTGCCAATCATCTGGTAGGATACTATACTACCATAATATCTCATCAAATATCAGCTATTCAGCAGGTTTGAATTATATATAGCTTCGAAAAAATCGAATTAAAGGTGTCTAAGAAAAACCTAATATTGTTCAAGTAATCAGCGTTTAACGACATCTTATGGCATCAAAGGCCGTTGACGTCGCCCTCCTCCTTTATCCAGGCTTGGGACTGGCACTGCCCGACTAAAAAGCAGCGGATGGGTGAGTAAATAGCCATAATGCTGAACTTCGTAGCCTATATTCGTACTTTGCGATGTTCAGACTGGAGCCCCCTAGGGGTCATTGTGTTCTTGACTCGAGACGTTTTTATTTCAACATGTTTACCTTCGTTGGGCTGCAGCACTAAATCATCGGACTGAACCTTGGAATTGACCGGATTGTGAATCAGTTGGAGGGTCATCGAATGATGTATGAGGTCTTTTTATAATGGCTCTTTAGAAGTTCTATTATTAGATTGGACACTCAGTAGCCTATGCAGTAAGATGTTCCACTTGGCGCAGTATAAATGCTAACCTTGTATTGCATACTTAGGTCAAAAAGCGTGTCTAGTTGTACGGACATCAAAGGGTGAAAGTACTTTGGGACAGGTGACACGAAGAGCGAAGGCTGAGTTATCTTACCCTCGCTCGAACTTTGACCCTTGCAGCGAAGTACTCAACTGTCCTCGAAGCTCCGTCCGTCCGTCCGTCCGTCCGTCCGTCCGTCCGTCCGTCCGTCCGTCCGTCCGTCCGTCCGTCCGTCCGTCTTGTGTCTGTCCGTCCTCCACAGTCTCAGAAGTATTCATCTCTGCAAAAACTAGACACATTTTGTTTGACTAGTTGCTTATTTTGTTTATTTTTTGTCGCTTATTACGCCCCTAGCGAGCTCAGCTGTCACACGAGTACAGTAACCGTTTTCTGTCGGTGGGATGATCCAGCTGCGAGGGAGAGGACTGGTCATCCTCCTTCATATGCCGAGGCTAAGAAACATGAAGCCGCCAATGCATCATATCTCTTGGAGTTAAGCTAGAAAACCCTAGCTCTTTTTCTTCTTACATATTACAGTATGTTTAAGTGTAAATGTAAACGTTTTATTACAGCGACCGTATGGCCTCGACCCTGCTCATTTTTCAACGAATTGATCGGGTGAGATCCTTCACCACCGCTGCCCGTTTGAATGGCCGCCAAGCCGTGTGGAGCATCTATGATCTGCTTTGGACAGCCAAAAAACAGTACATGCAAATGTAAACTCTTTTCTATAGCGACCGTTCGGCGTCGACCCTGTTCGTTTTTAATTAATTTAAATGCAACTTTACATGTTTTTTATAGTTTTACTGGTGAGATCCTTAGCCATTGCTACACTTTTAAATGAGTGTCACGCTATGTATGCTACTTAATGTTTCCTGTTGTGAGGTTTCATTGTGCAATCTATAAATGGGACACTAACTGAATTAAGTTGCATTGTTTTGTGTATTTTATTGCACTGTATTGTGTATTGTATTGTGTATTGTATTGTATTGTGTATTGTATTGTGTATTGTATTGTATTGTGTATTGTATTGTGTATTGTATTGTGTATTGTATTGTATTGTGTATTGTGTATTGTATTTTGTATTGTATTGTGTATTGTATTGTGATTTGTATTGTATTCTGTATTGTATTCTGTATTGTATTGTATTGTGTATTGTATTGTATAACATGATAACATAGTGATGTTTTTTACCAGACAATTTGTGCATGGTTATGGTTATGGTTAGGCCAAGGTTCAAGCTGTGTTGCGGAGCTCGCTGCCTATCTGGTCTCCGGTATTGGCCTGGCTGCCTGCTCGGCTACGTGGCTGGCAGCCTACGGGTACGCAAGCTCATATCAGAGCGCTATAAAACACTGAACTCTGAAGTAGACCACACACATCTAACTGGGACATCTTTGGTCCTTGGTTCGGCTGACGCGTGACTGGTGACATAGTCCGGTTTGGTTCGGCTTATAGTTCGGTCCAAAGGAAGTTCAGTCGCCTTACCTGTCGATCAGCCTGTTTTCTACCCGTCGGAATGAGGTGAGTGGTTGTGGGGAGGAAGAGCGTGGTATGGGGATTTTGGGATTGGGGAGTCAGAGGGGTTAAGACTGGGTAAAGGTACGAGAGGGTTGATCTGATATGTGTCGACCCTGGATTGGTTGAGTTTTCTGAAGTGACTTAATCGCAATCGTAATCACGAGATTGCTACAGCGCCCAACGAAAGCTAAGTCGCGGGAACCAGCTTATTCACAGGCATTTAGTCAAAACAAAATCGATCGGCAGAAGTGATCGGTTCCAGGTCAAGATCCAGGAGTCAGGCAGTCAGACAGAAGGGCGGCTACGGTGGATGGTGTTTGAAATTGAAGCGAGAAGAGAGATGAGGGGAAGAGGAAGAATCAGGATAAGATTTTTGGAAAAGAAATGTTTAATGTGCGGGAACTGATCGAAACTGATTTCTGGGCGTTGAACCATATGTGAACCATATGTAGTGTTACATGCCACGGCGCACCCCTGAACGTAAACATCCACGGTTTAATATGCAACCTACTGATTGAACGAAATTTTATTCATATATAGTATCGGGAGAAAGCGATTTAAAGGTGTCTAAGCGCAACATAATATTTGTAAAAGGTAAAGTTAAATGTACACGTCTTTCTATAGCGACCGTATGGCCTCGACAATATTCATTTTTCAATGAATTAATCGGGTGAGATCCTTCACCATCGCTGCTCATTTGAATGGGCGCCACGCCATTTAAGGCCCCCGTGCACGGACAGTACTAGCCAGAGATTAAAATCTGTGAAATAAAGCCACTATCGGTATGTGAACTGGCATCCTCGTGCATAGAGGCGCTTTGACGTAAGCGTTAACCAATGTAACTAGCCGGGCCAGTGGCTGATTCCATATGCATCGGCTTTTCACTTAATCAAATCTAATCTAATCTAGATATTTCTATAGCGCCGTTATTATGATCCAGAAGGCATCTAGCCAGGCATTCAGTTCAGACTAAGTCAGATGAGGTGAAGTGAGGTCAGATGAGGTGAAGTGAGGTCAGGTGAGGTGAAATGAGGTCAGATGAGGTGAAGTGAGGTCAGATGAGGTGAAGTGAGGTCAGATGAGGTGAAGTGAGGTCAGGTGAGGCTAATCGAGCTAAGGTCTAGCTTAACTGAAGCCAGGTTAGGTGAAGACGGGTCAGATCAGGCTAAATGAGGTCAAGTCAAGCAGGTTGGTGTATGACAGGACTGTAAAAAGATACAGTGTAAGACTAGATTAGCATTTGATCAAATAGGCCTAGAGAAGACGAATTAGGACTGGATCAGATCGTGCTTCTGGTTGGTTTTCGTAGTAAGGCTCCGCAGACCGAGCTGGAGGCCGGAGTTCGCGGTCTGACCGTCAACGATGTCAAGGAGGACACGAAGGCGGCAACGGCCTGCCTCTACCAGCCTCCGAGGGAGTTCCGCGATATGCCGTGTGCCCAGCCCATCTACATGACGGCCGCCTGGAAGATCGAGAGTGCCGCTCACTGCGATCAGCTCATGGTTGGGGTCAGTATGGGAACTCTACTGATGCTTTTCAATACAGCTGTTGGGAATAACAAGGGATTCCTAAGGAAATCCATTCCATCGCCAATCAACAAATTAATAAATCAGTAATGCAGACAAGGAAATTGGCCAATCAAGCATCGAATGAACGAATGAATGCACGAATAAATAAATAAATAAATAAATAAATAAATAAATAAATAAATAAATGAATGAATGAATGAATGAATGAATGAATGAATGAATGAATGAATGAATGAATGAATGAATGAATGAATGAATGAATGAATGAATGAATGAAGGAAGGAAGGAAGGAAGGAAGGAAGGAAGGAAGGAAGGAAGGAAGGAAGGAAGGAAGAAAGGTAGGAAGTAAGAAATGAGTGAATAAATGAATGAATGAATGAATGAACGAATGAAGGAAGGAAAGAAGGAAGGAAGGAAGGAAGGAAGGAAGAAAGGAAGGAAGGAAGGAAGGAAGGAAAGAAAGAATGAATGAATAAATGGATGAATGAATGAATGAACGAATGATGGATGAATGAATGAATGGATGGATGGATGGACGGACGGACGGACGGATGGAACAATAAAAAATCAGCGAACAAATAAACGAATGAACAAACAAACTATTGTGATATCAGCGATTGTTGTTCTTGTCCTCCCCCTTTGATTTGTCTTCAACGATCTGTAATTCCACGACAGAACGGATACATCTACACCCGTATGGCCAACCCGACGAACGATGCAGCCGAGGCCGCCATCAACCTCCTCGAAGGTGGCTCTGGATCTGTACTCTTTGCTTCCGGTCAGGCGGCCATTTATTCCGCTCTAGTGACATTCCTCAAATCAGGTGATCACGTGGTAAGTACGGCCGCCGCACGAGCTCAACTCTTAAGGCTGCACAGCAGTGGTTCTCAAAGTGTACACAAGATAATACTGTGTTTATCGAAGTTTTCGGTAAATAGAATTTTAACTTTGTTTTGTTTTTGGTCCATCGACTGAAATGTCCATCAAACCGGTTTTTATCAAATGAAAAAATCTCATCTGTGGTTTTAGTTACCTCAATAAATTTAAACATTTTACTTCGACGTCATTCGTTTATTTCTGATAAAAATCATTGGGCCGTGGGACATGGATGGTAGGCCGTAAGTTTGACTCCGGTAGAGGGGGCCCCCGGGCGAGAAACGTTGAGAATCACTGCTGTAGGCATAGCCAATAATGACGAGTAAGGGTTATAACCAATGTTTTTTTCTAGAAAAAAAAGGTTCCGGAACTGAACAATTATGGAATTTTGTGCTAAAATTTCATTATTTTTACCAATCAATAAACACTGAAAACAGTGTAAAGTTGTAAACACTGGAATTGAATTAAAATAAGTTACATTATATTGCATAATTAAAATAACTTAGTAACACAATTCTTCTATTAAAATTAAATTATTTTTTATTAGCCGAAAAAAGGTGCCGGAACGCCGTTCCGGAGCGTTCCGTCCGAAAAAAAGCACTGGTTATAACCGTATAACCTATAGGTTCTGTATAGCTATTGACTGTGTATCCTATAGTAGGCTAATCTGTGTTACTTATACTATCATGTGTTGCCTATAATAACCCCAGGGATGCCAATTTTTTATTCTGCCAATCTGGGACGCCCGCAGTCACTCGATATGCCAGTACCAATTTACCCTGTCAGCATCACTGCATGTATTGAATGTTGCGTCAGCCTAGTATAGGGTCTACTGCAATTGCTGCTAAAAATTACAGTCAAATGATTTGACTCAACAGATCAAGAGATAGGTGGTCTACATATATAAAATCTGAATCAACTTTAAGAGCAAAACGTTCATTAAATTCTAGTAACCTACCCGGCTTCAGGGCCTAGCACGAGTGAAGTTCATATATACATGATGCATGTATATATATGTTCATATATACATGATGCATGTATATATATGTTTATATATACATGATGCATGTATATATAAATTATGTTCATATATACATGATGCATGTATATATATGTTCATATATACATGATGCATGATGCATGCAATTTGCAGATGTCAATTATTGGGTCTACTAACCTAACTACCCTCTCTATTCTATGGTCACTGTATAAAACTTATTTACGGCCGGCTGTTCGAGTTTAGTGTGCGAAAAGAAGAACAGCATTTGGTGAAGTGGATATTTAGACCAAGTTCCGGGACAATTTGGGATGAATCCCGGACATGGGGCGCACAAGGCCGATTCATGGTCTGTCCAGGCGAATCCGGGACGGTTGACAGCCCTAAATAACCCGTGTTATCGATAATAACCTTTGTAACCTACAATAGCCTCTATTACCTTCACAATAGGATTTATAACCATCGTATAACTGCAAATATTTGAACAAAATATCACTGCGAAACGTTTGACGTGTTGTAACATGTTAGGCTGAGATCCATTGTTTCGGTAACCTCCATAAATTTTGACGAATTTGTCGTCCGACAAAAATTATTATCAGAAGTTCAAAAGGATCGGCCCTAGAAAGAAAACTAATTATCTAGTCATTAATTCAACATATAGGCTTAACAATTAAGCATCTTTTAAACCGAAACCGTCTAACCTCCTTCAATTTTAGTGGCACTTGAAAATTGAATATTATAGCAGGAATGACGAAACGCTTTAATTTGAAACAGTGACTCGTATGTAACACCCGAAACGGTTTCTGTAACGCTATCATTGGTTTTTGTTGTATTCGCCAGGTGGCGACGTATCCGATGTATCTGGGTGCCTATCAGATTCTAGGCGCCATTTTAGCTCGTTTCGGAGTCGAATCGAGCTTCGTCAAACCTACCGTCGAGGAATTCCGAAAAGCAGTCAAACCAAACACAAGGGTCTGTCTAAAATCACGAATATAAAATGTGAAGACTAGATTGTTTACATGTCTCTGTCGAGGTTTAGAACTCCGCCACTGCCTTTAGTCGGATAGTGCCAGTCCCAAGCCTGGATAAAGGTGGAGGGCGACGTCAATGGCCTTTGATGCCATAAGATGTCGTTAATAATTGGAACTACTACTACTTATTGATTACTGAAACCGGTAAATTTTAAGGTAACGTATGTATGGTCGACGTCATCAACGGCCTTAGCAGCCATAAGATATTCGCCAAACAATGGAAACAACTATTCCTAACTGGACAAAAACCAAAGATTCGTTTCCACCTCCTTGTGGGGTAAGGTAAGGTTGACATCAACGGCCCTGACAGCCACCAGATGTCGTTAAATACAAGATACTGAGACTAATATTTTGACTGTTTAGACACCTTTGAATCGCTGTTTCCGATGCTACATACTCGACAAGTTTGTTCATAACAAAAACCAAACAGCTCAAATTTAATACCAAATCGACGTTAACGGCCTTTGATGCCATAAGATGTTGTTAAACATTTGAAACTGCTACTGTGAGGTTAAAGCATTCACTTATTACCGAATTACTTTTTATCCCGTCTAAGTAAATAATTGCTGACGGTCGATCAAACTGACCCTTGCAATCGCTTTCCAGCAAGTTTGGTGTCCTTAAAGAATTTGGGTGCTGACATGAAGCAGGGCCGTTTTAAGGTCGTCGTAGGCCCTAGGCACTCTCGCATCCGTAGGCCCCCAACTGCCAACTCTGCATTAGAGCTAAACACATTCACATTATTTCTTGACGTCTATCTTCCCTTGCACTACTTTCAAATGAAGACGACTTAATGCGGGAAATTACATTTGAGGACATTATTTGTGATTTTGCTGATGCAAAGAGCCGCAAAGTTAACGTAATGTAGCACAGCTTAACTTAAAGTCTTAAGCTGGTTCAGTACAAATTTTAATGTTATTAAATTTGTATTTCATTTGTCTATTTTCGGGTCAATCAATAAATTTTTTTTTCAGAATCTCATTTTTGACTTTCGTAGGCCCCTATAAAGTTCGTAGGCCCTAGGCACAGTGCTTACTTTGCCTAGTGGATAAGACGGCCCTGACATGAAAGGTTCCCGACTTACGACAGATCGTGGGCTATAGCTAGTAAGTAGTATGGAAGACAAGTAGTGTCGTTCAAGCCACACTATAGCATGCCAACAGAGCATAGCTTTTTAATATAGTCTATAGTGTGCTGAGTACGTGCATCAAGTACCTATCCATTTCAAGTACCTGATTCAACTAATCCAAGTACTCAAGTACAATTCAGAGTATTGCGAAGAAGACTAAGTTGTTGTGTGCTGGTGTGGTGTCTCAGATATTCTACGCTCAGACCCCGACGGAGCACGACTATATCGACCTCGAGGGATTGGCCGAGCTTGCCATCAGCCTCGAGAACGTCGTCACGATTGTTGACTCATCAGGTGGATCGCCCTACTGTCTCAAGCCACTCAAGTTTGGCATCGACATGGCCTTACACACGGCGTAAGTCTCAGCTGTATCTGTGTGTATGTATGTATGTATGTACGTACAGTATGTATGTATGTATGTATGTATGTATGTAGTCAAAACAAAATCGATAGGCAAAAAGGGTTCGGTTCCAGGTCAAGAGTCAGACAGGCAGACAGGCAGTCAGAGGCTAAGGTGGGTGGTGTTTGGAATCGAGTCTGCAAGATAGATAAGGGGAATATTAGGAATCAGGATAGGATCTGCGAAACGAGAGTGTTTTCAATTTTGAGTGGAAACCATTTTGCAGAATTCTAATTTACAGGAAATTCATCAATAATAGGTCTATATAAATAAAACTTATTCTATGATCGGATTGAAACCCTGATAAGTTAATCATCTGATAGTGAATTTGATGATGACATCATAAGGAAACAAAAATACAATGGAGAGCGGTATGTACTCTAACTACCTGTAAGCTAATGCCAGCTTAAACTACAAGAAAGTACCTTGATGAGAAAACCTTATTGAGAAAACCTTGATGAGAAAACCTTGATGAGAATCTTAACTTGGAAATAACTTTTTGTTACCTTCTTTTACCTTTTTACCTTCATCTGTCTACAGGACTAAATACCTTGGTGGTCACAGTGACCTGATCGCTGGGGTGGTCACGGCTCGCACCTCACAGATCTACAACCAGCTGCTGGTGACGAAACGACTGCAGGGAGCGATTCTGGTAAATGTTTTTTTCACTATTTAGATCGGTATGAGGAGACTTCAGTGATTTTGTTATTCTTCTATGAAGGCAATTTCCCCTTCAGTGATTTTCGTGGGTAATTTTTCCTCAAGTTTTAAACGTTACCCTATGTTTGGAAGAAGTAGAAGAAGAAAAAGAAGAAGAAGAAGAAGAAGAAAAAGAAGAAGAAGAAGAAGAAGGTGATGATAATGATGATGATGATGATGATGGTGATAATGATGGTGATGACGATGATGAACAGTTCCGTAAGCTAACCCCTAGGGGCAGCCATGGGTATTAAGTACACGCTATCGACTTCATTTCAGACCAGATTCCTATTTTTTTGTTTTCAAGTCTCCCTTCGATTCGTTTCTCTTGCTTCGCGGTGTCCACACTCTGCACGTACGCATGGCTCGCCACTGCGACAACACTGACAAAGTGGTGGCCTTCCTGGACGGCCACCCGCAGGTGGAGCGAGTCTACTTCCCAGGACTCGAGTCTTTCAATGGACACGAATTCGCTAAGAAGCAGATGAACCGCTACGGAAGTCGAGTGGCCTTTGTCGTTAAGGGCGGAAAACCAGCGGGACAGGCATTCGTTGAAGTAAGACTTGTTGCATGTTGAAATTGATCTATGAGAAATGTTTCCGTGTTAATACCTTACTTTTAGAGAAGATCCAGACTTAGCGGGTGTCTTTGGAAATTTTGCAATCTTCTCTTGTGAAACTCTCCTCTTAGAATTATTTAGGGTTTGAAACTCTTCCTAAGAATTGTCCTAATTTGAAACTTCTCGTTTAGAATTGTTCTGAAGTTAAATTCTTTTAGTAGAATTATTTCGCGTTCAGACTCTTCCTTTAGAATTTTTCGGAGTTGAAAATCTTCAACAATGATAGCATTTAGCAATTTTCCGAGTTGAAGAAGAAATGCACTTCAGTTGAAACTTTTAGAATCGTTCTCAGGTTAAACCATTTTATTTTTTAAAAACTTGTATTTTAAAACCGCTCTAAGTTTAAATCTTGCATCTAGTATGGTTCTGAGTTGAGGCCTTTCTTTTGGAATAGTTTTGAATTGAAGCTCTTCTCGTAGAAATGTTCCGAGTTGATAACGCTGATATAAGTGCACAGATATAAGACGTGTCGCTTGGATTCTTTGGTCTGTCTTTGCAGAACATGAGAGTGATGATCGTGGCGATCAGCTTCGGTTCGGTTCAGACAATCTGCGAACATTCAGCTACAATGGGTCACGGTCCAGCGAGAATGACAGACGAAGACAGGAAAAAGGCACACGTTGAAGACGGACTCATCAGGATGTGGTACGTAACAGGACAGTCAGTCAGTCAGTCAGTCAGTCAGTCAGTCAGTCAGTCAGTCAGTCAGTCAGTCAGTCAGTCAGTCAGTCAGTCAGTCAGTCAGTCAGTCAATCAGTCAGTCAATATAGAATCCAAACAACTGAATAACAGGCCAGTTATCACCATCACGGTCGTCGTCATCGTTGTTGTCGTCATCATCATCGTTGTCGTTGTCATCATAACTAATACGGCAGTTGTCGTCGTTGACAATTTTTTTTGCTCTTTTCTGTCTAGCGTTGGTTTGGAAGATCCCGAAGACATCATTAAGGACTGTCAGCATTGTCTCGAGAAGGCTGCTGAGGCAGAGGTAGCAGCAGCGGTAGCTGCAGCGGCAGCTGCAGCGGTAGAAGCTAAATAAATAGCATCTCAGGACTCATCGGCGGTGCCAAGTTCTTTGATATCTGTTGATCAATTTAAATCACTGAAACAGCGAATGGGAAAGCTCACCATTAACATATCGCGCCCTACCTGGGCGTAGTTTAAGATATTGCCCATCTTGGGCTTTTGCCTTGGGGTCAAGTCATACAGGTGAACATTGATACCCTCTGATCAGTGTAGATTATTTTTAATATTTAACATTATTCGCCGAAAAGGTAGAAATTACAGAGATAGAAATTTAATTCGGTTAGATGTAAAAACAAAAATTAAATGATTACTACGTCTGTGTTGCAACGCAGACACGAAGAACATTTTGAGGCAACATAAACGTGAGTCTAATTTATCATTTAATAATCTACCAGGACTGTGTTGGGATTCAGAGTTGTCGGCTGCTGGTCCGTGGCTTTGGAATTCGTTGCCAAATTCTATTTGTTCGGTCAGTTCTGTGATGTCATTCAGGTCTAAGCTAAAGACACATCTCTTTCAGCTCGCTCACCCACCGTAGCCTGGCTTCTGGTTTCTCTGACCCATCGGAATTCGACTCCGCTTCTCCAACGGCATATGACTTTTGACTTGAAGAGACCATCGATTGATGCCTTGAGTATTATGCTAACGGCGCTATAGAAGTCACTAGATTAGATTAGATTAGACTGTTCCATAATAATCGATTGTTCTGCCCTGGCTAAAAGGTTTCACTCGTGTATTCTGGTAGACCAGAATTGTTAAAATAAAGCGATGTAGGTCGTTGTATAACACAGGGTAGTGTAAAGAATGCCTGAAATAGATATTGGAAAAGAGCCCAAAGGCTGTTTAAGAATTTGGCAGACGAAACTCCTGTTTGTGTACAGAGAGTGGGGGTTGGAGAGAATTTATGATGGCACCAGCAGGGTGAAAGACCTTCAGACTCTTGGATCTTGACCTGGAACCGAACACTTTTGCCTGTCGATTTTGTTTTGACTGAGCGCCTGTGAATAAACTGACTTTCGTTGGGCGTTGTAGAAATCTTGGGATTACGATTACGATTGAGGTTGGCAGGGGGGAAATGTACGGGAAGGTGAATCTTCATTGGCACAGTTTGAATCAGTGAGGAAAGAGTAGCCCTTCCATACAAATCGGACCAAAGTTATATAAATACACACTTTGAAGTCAGTGAAATATTTACCAGCGACACTGTTTTTCGCCAAACTTGAAAAAAAACTTAAACAGACGACGAGCACTGTATGTACGCAGTTTCCCGATGATAGTCTAGGTCCATCGGTGACTTAAAAGCCAATAGGCTGTGTCACGAATGTGTCTCAAAAATCACGATTTTCACACACACCCACACATGCGAGTTAGAGAGAGACATAACGAGAGAAAGAGAGAGACATAAAGAGAAAGAGAGAGCGAGACAGACAGACAGACAGATGTTCTGAACAGAAAACTTTGGCATACAGAGAGCCAGACACATAGACAGACAGACGCGAGCTGCAGGGCAGCTGATTTACAGCCCATTGATTTGTTTAACAACGTCTTCGTATCTGAAACACTTTCGTGCATATACACGTATATGCAATCGATTGAACCCCACACAGAAAATCGAAAGCGACGAACACCCAGACACAAGTGGGATTATTAATGTTGCGCGACAGCTGAAGACGGACTGAATACGAAAGTCGGGCTAAGCAGCAGATTTAACATCTGCACGTAACGGAGAGTAGACGCTGTAGCCCCCCCCCTAACTCAAAAGGATTAGAGGAAGTATTTAAAGTAGGGTTAAGGAGTGGTCGGTCTCGGTTGACTGCGCTTGTGTCATGCTCCAGTGATTCTGACCCCGTGACTTGATCATTTCGATGAAAGTTCTTGATGAGCGCGTAGTCTGCGTTTTTCGTAGAGTTCAACTTGAAATCTGGATACGTTTCGGAAAGAAAGGAAGGAAGGGAGTGAGGAAGGAAGAAAGGAAGGGAGTAAGGACGGAAGAAAGGAAGAGAGTAGGAAGAAAGAAAGCAAGGAAGAAAGCAAAGAAGGAAGGTTGGAAAAAGGACGGAAAAACGAAGGAAAGAGGAAGGTAGGCAGAAGGAGGGAAAACTGATTGAGACGAAGATGGCTCAATGTCGAGGCTGGGATTCGTTCAATTCATCCTCTTCCAGTTCGTCCTCCGATTGCAATGAGGCGGATGTCTTCTTCTGGGGTAGGTAACCGATTTAACCGAATTTCATGCTAACTGTATTTCATGCTTCTTCCTCTGGATTTCATGCTTCCTCCTCTGGATTTCATGCTTCCTCCTCTGGATTTCATGCTTCCTCCTCTGGATTTCATGCTTCCTGCTCTGGATTTCATGCTTCCTCCTCTGGATTTCATGCTTCCCCCTCTGGATTTCATGCTTCCTGCTCTAACGGCTCAAGAAACATCTCAAGACCTTTTTAGAACCTCTAAATAGTGATACCCTTTTAAGGTTCTCGAAATGCGCTATAGAAGTTTCGGATACATACATGCATACAGTAACGACTACGACGACACCTAAGACACTCGTTCCCGGGTTCGAAACTCGAGAGACGAGATTTCTCATTGGCTGTGTTGTTATCACTCGTTGCAGCAGGCTTAGTGTGATCTTGCGGTTCACTAAATGTCTGGATATAGGTTATTCTAAATGTAGATCACACTGCAGTGTCTGGCTGTAATGGCAGACTGTAGGCAACACTGTCTGTCTCGCTGTATAGGCCACTATTTATTTTACTGTGTCGTATTCTTAAGGCAGCTTTGCTCGTCTGTTCGGTAACGTGCTTGGTCTATAATCTAACGATTGTGGTTTAGAGCCTGCTGAGGGGATTCTGTGTAACGACCATGAGCAACTTGTTTGCTCACACGTGTCTCTGTCACCAAGCAGTATAATTTGGTACCCCGGCGTAAGCTTGGAAATAGACGGTAAGTCCTGCGGTGTACTGGCCCCGTGTTCAGGACCCTGGGATTAGCCCATTGCCTGCTCAAGGGCCTAAATAAAAGGAAATGAGCGCCTCCCCTACGTCTCATTTGTGTGATATGGGATACTTTACATTACTTACAGATTTAACCTGCGTTATTATCCGTTGCTTAACGACATCTCTTTCACCCCAAAAAAACCGACCTCAACTCCTATTGAGCAAATGACTTTTATATATCACTGATAATGCCGGATTTAAAGGTGTCCAAGTAGACCGTAATATCATTGGTGCAAACGATGGGCTGGCCCCTTGGGATTCGTCCATCGCCGGCTCAAGGGCCTAAAGAAAAGGAAATGAGAGCTGCCTACGTTCCACTGGGGACACGAAGCTTTACTTTGTAGTCGTCTTTTAATGTCTGCACTTACCAGACATTGTGTTGTTTGGTGGACAGGTTGTACCCTGACCAGACAGAAGCCGATTGCTCGCTGGGAGTTCGGATTGGACAACAGCTACGCGTCCAACTTCAACACGGAGCATCGACTTTGCCTCAGACAGGTAATGAATGAGAAGCAGGTTACACTAACCTAAAGTGGGCTGGGCTGGGTTTGAGCTGGGCGGGGCTAACTGTAAATGTACATCTACACGGTTATCTATAGCGACCGTATGGCTTCGACCCTGTTAATTTTTCAACAAATTAATCCTGTGAGATCCTTCACCACCTCTCGAATGGGTTCTACGCCTGTTGTATTAGTATTCAGTGTTTAACGACATCTTGTGGCTGCCAGGGCCATTGACGTCGAACTTCCATAGAAACGGGTCGGATATCGTTACTTAGTTCCTCAGTTTAACGACAGCTTATGGCATCAAAGGACGTTGCCGTCACCCTCATCCTTTATCCAGGCTTGGGACTGGCATTACCCCCAAACAAGGCAGTGGCGGAATTATGCATGGTGATTGAACGAAATTAATGGATATATAGCGTTGAAAGAAAACAATTTAAAGGTGTCGAAGCGCAACATAATATTTGTAAAAGGTAATTTTAAAATTTACACGTCTTCTGTAGCGACCGTTTGGCCTCGACTCTGCTGATTTTTCAATGAATTAATCGGGTGAGATCCTTCACCATCGCTGCCTGTTTAATGGGGGCCAAGCCATTTAAGGCCCCCGTGTACGGACAGTGTTAGTCCGAGATAAAATTCTCTGAAATAAGCCATCTATTATGTTACGAACTGGCATCCTCACGCTCAGAGGCGCCTTGACGTACACTTTCATCAATGTAGCTAACTAGTACTGGAAAGGACTGAACATGACAAATGGCTAATTGCCACGGGTTATAGGCTACTGACTATGAACTATGAACCTTGACCCTTGCACAAGATTATAATGTGTTATATAAGTCTTTGCAGTGTGGTCTGTACATGAGCGTAGTCTTGCGACAAATTACAGATGATTATGGACCAGGATGGACTAGACTTAAACTTATGGGATGACGTGAAGGTAAACAAGGTAAAGGTAACACATTTGTGTACATGCCTTGCTTAGAAACCCCCTTGATGTGTAGATCTGAGGTCGTAGGATCACTCGACTGCGGCACAAACATGATCACAGCAATCCGTCGACAGGAAACCATTTAGACTCTTCCGCCCAATAAACCGAGGCTGAATGGACGCCAGGTGGCAGGGAATTTCATTGAGGGTCACCCATCCAAGTACTAACCTGGCTCGATGTGCCTTAACTTCACTACGTCTGCCAACGTCCTTATTCAAGGAAATAAAAGACAACGTAAGACGGGTCTGTATGGCGCCCTTTGAACATCAATATGGCGCCCTTTGAGTGTTAATACAGTTCCCTTTGAGCAATAATGTGGCTCTCTTTGAACATCAATATGGCGCCCTTTGAGTGTTAACATATCTCCCTTTGAGCATCAATATGGCGCCCTTTAAACGTTGAGCATCAATATGGCGCCCTTTGAGTGTTAATATGGCGCCCTTTAAGCATTAATATGGCACCCTTTGAGCATCAACATGGCGCCCTTTAAACGTTGAATGTTAATATGGTTCCTTTTGAGCAATAATATGGCGCCCTTTATGCATTATTATGGCACCCTTGCACCCTTTGATCGTTTCTATGTGGTCTTTTGAACAATGGTGTTGTGTGCTTTGCATCAGGCGGTTCTTGGTGCTAACGCTTTGGCAGAAGAGAGGAACATCGTTTACGTTGACGCCGAGTGCTACGACGAAGACAGGGTCGAGTTTCCAATTCTGTCTCTGTCGCTCAACAAGAAAGACATGGTAATGTATGCTCCGCAATGCAAAATACAATACAATACGGGTTATAATACAGTACAAGTACAAGTACAAAATACAAAATACAAAATACAACACAAAATACAAAATACAACACCAAATACAACACAAAATGCAATACAAAAGACCAAAGACAAATGACAAATGACAAATGACACATGACACATGACACATGCCAAAATGGACAAAATGGACAAAATAACAAAAATGACAAAAATGACAAAAATGACAAAAATTACAAAATTACAAAAATTACAAAAATTACAAAATGACCAATGACAAATGACAAATGACACATGACAGAATGACAGAATGACAGAATGACAGAATGACGAAATGACGAAATGACGAAATGACAGAAATGACAGAAATGATCGAAATGACCAAATGACCAAATGACAAATGACAACACAAAATACGATACAAAATACAATACAATACATTACAAAATACATTACAATGCATAACGTAAATTTGGTAATGTGCTTTACAATAAACTTAGTTCAGAAGTGCATATTTCAGCCGGGCAAAACAGGACAAATTAAGAGTCTTAGATATACCGGAAGAGCTAAACTGAACCAGACTGACCTCATATTCACCAGCACTTAATCAAATGCACGAGTCGGATCACTGGGTCGTTTTCAGTTAGGTTTCTGGAGAGATGAAAGCGCCACCACCCGGGCTAGAACGGACCATGAATGGAGAATCAACTGGCGTGGCGCCCATTCAAACTGGCAGCGTTGGTGAAGGATCTCACCCAATAAATTCATTAAAAATTAGCAGAGTCGAGGCCATGCGGTCGATGTAGAAAACGTGTACATTTACATAAATATTTTACAAATATTAGGTTTTTCTCGGACACCTTTAAATTGTTTTTCTCTAGTGCTATCAGTCTGTCCATTTATCGGTCACCGGCATTGAAATAATTGAGAGATCGATGTTAACGGCCCTTGGCAGCCACAAGATGTCGCTGAACACTGAATAGTAATACAAATATTATGTTGTATTTGGACACCCTTAATCGCTTTTCTGACCTACTCTTCTATTTTTGTTATTTCTGATATCCGACACTGCCTTGTTTGGGGTAGTGCCAGTCCCAAGCCTGGATAAAGGAGGAGGGCGACGTCAACGGCCTTTGATGCCATAATCTGTCGTTAAACTGAGGAACTACTAATCGAGTTAACCTAAATAAAGATTTCCTTGTGTAGGTTCGACGATAACGACCATCGTAGCCTCAAGATGTCGTTAAACACTGAATGCTGATACAAACATTAGGTTTTGCTTAGACACCTTTAAATTGTTTTCTTCCGACGCTATATAAATGTCGATTTCGATAAATCACACGACTCCCTCTTTTAGCCTAAGGAGAGGTCGACGCTAATGGCCCTGGAAGCCTCAAGATGTCGTTAAACACTTAATACTAATACAAAAGATGGCGCCCATTCAAACGATGGTGAAGGATCTCACCCGATTAATTCATTAAAAAATTAGTGGAGTCGACGCTGCATAAGGTCGTTATAAACACCGCATACATTTATATTTTACCCGAAAACACGGATTTCTGTAAATTCTTTTCTGACTGCAGTGTACACTGAATATGAATTTCGAGTCGACCGTTGTCTTTCGCTTGGGTCAAGGAAGTGGACCGGTCAACATCACTGGCGAACATCACGTGGGTAAGTCTCCGTTTAATTTCAATACGCCAGATTGAGGGAACTATCCAGACATTTAATTACCTTACCTCCTGTTACCTTACTTTCGGTGGGACATGTCCCTCCTGCCCCGCAGGGATTGGCACATCTGTGTATGCAGTTTATTTTGTTCGGTTTTAGTGTTTTTGGATGATGGAGAGGATTCGATTTCGACATCATCCGCATCGCCAGATCCTTTGAAGATGGCCAAAAAGAAGACATCGCCAAAGAAGAAGAAGAAGAAGCCAAAAGCTTCTGCTGCTGAGGTGAGCCTCTGTCTGTCTGTCTGTCTGTCTGTCTGTCTGCCTGCCTGCCTGCCTGCCTGCCTGCCTGCCTGCCTGCCTGCCTGCCTGCCTGCCTGCCTGCCTGCCTGCCTGCCTGCCTGCCTGCCTGCCTGCCTGCCTGTCATCCATCTATCTATCTCTATCTCTCTCCGCTTCCCTCTCTCCCTCTCTCCCTCTCCTCATCCGTCTCCCTCACTTCCTCTCCCCTCTCTCCTTCTCTGTCTCCGTCTCTGTCTCCGTCTCTTTCTCTCTCCCTCTCTCTCTCTTCCCTTTCCCTCTTTCTCTTTCTCTTTCTCTTTCTCTCTCTCTCTCTCTCTCTCTCTCTCTCTCTCTCTCTCTCTCTCTCTCTCTCTCTCTCTCTCTCTCTCTCTCTCTCTCTCTCTCCTGGAGCGTTTCACTAAAGACTAAAAACCGAGTTCCTTCCACACTTCTCTGCCTTGCGCTCCCAGATTGAAGCTGTAAACGTAGTTTGGCACCAGTCTTCCACGTCATCAAACCATTCTCTGGAAAGTCTGCTCCGGCTTCATGCTCTACACAAATCCCAGCACTACATGTTTGATCCTCCTGTTGTCTTTCATCCCGTGCGCCTGTGTATCCTAAAAGACTCAGTTTGCGTCCGATAATCTCTTGCTGTAGGTCTTCTTTAGGTTTCAAATTTCTCTTTAATTCTCTAAATTAGTGTGAAAACAGAAAGAACTTCGTTTTAAAGGTAGAAAAATTCTTGAAACTGTGATACTCTGTTTGTGTTTAGGGGTCGCAGGACTCGTCGAAGCCCAGTGTGAAAAAGACCGTTCCAAGGTAGGTTAGAAGATCTCTGTTTTACCGAAAAAAAGATTTAGTAAATAAGTAAAGTAAAGTATCCCATATCCACAAGTGAGACGTAGAGGAGCTCGTTTCCTTTTTCTTTAGGCCCTTGAGCCGGCAATGGACGAATCCCAAAGGGCCAGAGCATCGTTCGTACCAATAATATTACGCTCTGCTTAGACACCTTTAAATCCTTCATTGTTAATGCTATATAAGTCATTTTGCTCAACAGAATGATATAAATTTTGATGTTCACAAGTCGACGTCAACGGCTATAGCAGCCACAAGATATTAAGCTGGATAATAAAATTAACTCTGTAAGTGAAGTATCCCATATGATCCCACAAGTGAGACGTAGGGGAGGCACTCATTTCATTCTCTTTAGGCCCTTGAGCCGGCAAAGGACGAATCCCAAGGTCCTGGACACGAGACAAATGCATCGCAGGACTTGCCGTTTGCTTCCCAGCTTTTGTCGTCTGTCTGGACATTCAAGTGCTATGTCGGCCAAACAACTTCGTTTATGAGGAAGTTTACATATGAAGAATTTTGTATAAGACGAATTTTGCATATGAAGTTTTGCTGTTTTTCTCAGTAAAGCGGCGTTTTTGTTGTAGTCTCAGCAACGAAAAGCCGGTGGAGAAAGTGAAGGTAAATCACATTCTTTATAATTCTCCAAGTTCTTCACATTTCTATAGTACGCTGAGCTGTTCTTTAGCGCCCAAAATTTAAATCTAAGTCGCTGGAACCAGTTTATTCACAGGCGCTCAGTGAAAACTAAATCGATAGGCAGATAAGGTCGGGTTCGGTTCCAGGTCGAGTTACAAATGTAGTTGATTACTTGTTCTAACAGTTTTTACTAACTTCTAGTTGAACTACACGTAAGTATAATAAGAGTAGTTAAAAGGTAGTTGTAGTTAAAATACTTGTAAAGAAGTTAGTGCCTATCGCTGGCAACCATACACGTAATATCTGGCGACTCATAAACCGCAGTATACTACATACCACATACCAGACTACATACCACATACCACACTACTTACCACAAACCACACTACATACCACATACCATTCTAGATTTGCCATACTACCATACTACATACCACATAACATACTGCATACCACATACCATACTACATACCACATACCATACTACACACCACACACCACACTACATACCACATACCATACTAGATTTGCCATACTACCATACGACATACCACATAACATACTGCATACCGCATACCATACTACATACCAGCCAATCGTGACGCTGTCATCCTATAAACCGCTTCAATTCAGTCTCTGCTGTGATGTTTTTTTCTGCAGCCGTTTAGAAGTGTTTCGGACAGACAAGCACCAAATGGAACTGCGCATAAGAAAGTGGTACGTATTAAAATGATTTCAACGAAATTCTAAAGATAAAAGCAGGGTATATATACTGTAAGTAAGGCAAGGCTAGTGGAAATTCTAGACTAGAAGCCACAAAGTGGTTGCAAAGTAGCCAGAAAGGAGCCACAAAAGAGCCAGAAAGGAGCCACAAAAAAGCCAGAAAGTAGCCACAAAGTAGCCACAGAGGAGCCACAAAGGAGCCACAAAGTAGCTCTAGAGTATGACAATTATAACGGTTATTAACTCTTTTCCAGAAATATCCAACTGTAAACACAGAGGGCGTAAACACAGAGGAAGTTTTCTCACGGGGTTCGAGTTTTTGCACATCTGATTTATCTTTATATAGCCCCACCCCACCTTACTTATTCCTTGCCTACCATAACCGTCCCAACCAACCCCTACCTCACTTTGCTTGCTTACCCAAACTTACCTTTCTTACTTTCCTTGCATTTCGTACCCTACCTTACACTGTCATTTTTGGCCTTGTCAGTCACCTTACCCCCACCCTACCCTACCTCCCTATCCACCCTACCTTACACTGTCATTTTTGGCCTTGTCAGTCACCTTACCCCCACCCTACCCTACCTCCCTATCCACCCTATACCGTACCTTCCTTACTTTACCTTGTTTCTCTATTATTTTTGCCTTACCTTGCTTTACCTGAATTTGCCTTACCTTAATTACCTTTCCTTACTTTAACGTTGGTTTTAGGCGAAGAAGAAGAAGGTAAAGGAAGAGAAGAAGGTCGAGAAGAAGTCGACGACGACAACCAAGAAAGCAAAAGCGAAATGTGAATCCGATTAACCTTCTTGACGGCTAACAACGACTACTCATCCGGATAAGCACCTTAACGATTACCGACTACTCGTCTTAAATGATCGATTTAGCATAAATCCCCACTGGACTTTTCTTATTAGTAATCTATTGAAATTTCGACTAGTCTTTGCGATTACATTACAACTATTCGTATAGCCGATGATTCCACAATAACTCTTCGATTAATCGACTATTACTTTTCGATTAATCGATATTACAAAACAACTATTCGAAAAATTGGCGATAACAAAAAACCATTCGAATAATCTGCGCTTACAAAACAACTAATCAAATAATAGTCGATAACAAGATAAATATTCGATTAATAGACCAGTATGCGTAACTATTCGAATAGTGAACATTTACACAAGGGCTGTTCGAATTACCCCGATGAACACATATTGATTTTTTGAACAACCGAAGCTTACCAATTGACTCTGACAATTCCATCTCCCCGCTTTAGTGATTTTCACCCGTTAATCCTATAAAGCACTTTGATCGAGTTTGGAACTTTAGAACTCCGCCAAGTTTCGACACTACGTAGAATGGCACTTTTTAATGTATTCGTATTTGAGTTTCTAAGTCAACTAATTTTCTGGTTCAATTGGTTTTTGCAGATGTTTGAAGTTTTTAGATTATATTATTCCACGTAGTTTTAGTTGATGCACCGATTTCTTTTTGTGTTCATATTAAATAATATTTTTATGTGGACTTCACGCGTTTACCTGTAATTCGAAAGTGCACACTATGACTGTAATATGTTTACCTGTAATTCGGAAGTGTACATTAGGACTGTAATATGTTTACCTGTAATTCGGAAGTGCACATTAGGACTGTAATATGTTTACCTGTAATTCGGAAGTGTACATTAGGACTGTAATATGTTTACCTGTAATTCGGAAGTGTACATTAGGACTGTAATATGTTTACCTGTAATTCGGAAGTGCACATTAGGACTGTAATATGTTTACCTGTAATTCAGAAGTGCACATTAGGACTGTAATAACTGAGTGACTAGTAGTTTAAATATTTAAAATATTAAATATAAAAGTATTAAATCTAAATATATTCAGATATTAAAATATGAAATTTAAATATAGTTAGATATTAAAAATCTTACTTTGCAAAAAGAAGTTGAATTAAAAATATTTGTCCCACTGTTACAGAGTTCAGCAAATATGCAACATAAATTGTAGCACAAGTTGTTTATGTTCTATAGCCTAGTGGTTAGCGCGCTGAACTGTTGACCAAGAGTTCGGAGGTTCAAATCCCCTCCAAGACAAAAAGTTGTTTCGTGATTTAGGCTCCGCTTGCGCCCCTAGCCCACTAGGCTGTAATGAGTACATTGACCGTAAACTTTTATCAGGCGAGGGAGAGGGCAATGTAAGTATTGTATTGTATTTGATAACTTATATATATATATATATATATATATATATCGCTTCTTACAGAACTAACTACTCAGAGACGCTTCCAGCATGAGAGCCCCTGGGAAATAAGAACATCTTTAAACAACGAGTTGACTCAACTCCATCACTCCATCACTAACAATGACCCTTGCACGAAACGATAGCGGAAGTTCATTCCACAGAGATGGGCCAACAACAGCAAAAGCCCTCTGCTGAGCAAGTGAGGACTTAACATGAGGAACAACTAGATGGCTGTAAGTGTCCCGTGTTGCTAGACATGGCTTTGAATCGGATCCGCGTGGCCGAGCGTGTGAGCTCGTGCGTACGAAACCCGATGGATCGATGCCAAGAAATCTCATCGCCGTCGTTGCTTTCGTATCTCTCACTTGATCGCCGTCGATTCCCGGAGTTGTTCCCTGGACGACGGACGAAGAACCGTCCCAAGTTTCAAGACGAAGTTCTGCATCGACAGTTCCTACGTCGGCTGGACTGCCCCGTGTAAGACTCCCTCGGGACCCATTATTACCTCCGACCCTGTAACGGCAAACGGCGCATCGCAACCGAATATGCACCGAACTCGTACAGAAGCAGCACGGAAGGATCAATTGGAGGACGGATGGAATGGAAGAAGGATGGATGGATGGATGAGTGGATGGATGGATGGGTGGATGGATGGATGGATGGATGGATGGAAGAAGGGACGGGAGAAAGGATGGACGGATGGATGAGTGGATGGATGGATGGATGGATGGATGGATGGATGGATGGATGGATGGGTGGATGGATGGATAGATGGATGGACGAATGGATGTGGATGGATGGATGGATGGGTGGATGGAAGAAGGGACGGAAGAAATGATGGATGGATGGATAGAAGGAAGGAAGGATGGATGGATGGATAGATAGACGGATGAAAGGAAGGATGGACAGATGGATAGATGGACGGATGGATGGAAGAACGGACGACGGAAGGAAGGAAGGAAGGATGACAGGAAGGACATACGGAAGGAAGGACTAACGGAAGAACGGATGGACGAATGGAAGGAAGGAAAGGACGCACGGAAAAAGAACTGGCAAAAGGAGGAATGGACGAATGAAAAGAAAAAAGGAAGCACGGATAGATTGATGGATGGATGGATGGATGGGTTAAAGGAAAGATCGACAGAAGAAAGGATGGATGTATAGAAGGAAGAATGAGTGAATGAAAGATATGAATGAATAAAGGATAGAACGAAAGAAACGAAAAAATGGACGGACGGACGGACGGATAGACAGAGAGAGGACTGGAGGAAGGGAAGAATGGATGGACGGGCGGATGAGTGAATGAATAAAACGGAAGAAATGAAGAAAGGATGATATGATTGAAGGAAGGGTGAAATCAATAAATGAACGAACGAACAATTGAATTGGACGAATACAATTGGAGTGATGGACGGAAACAGAGAATGAGTGAGTGAATGAGAGAGAGAGAGACAGGCAGACAAAGAGAGAAAGAGAAAGAGACAGACAGACAGATACAGAGACAGAGAAAACGAGACAGACAGAGTCTGTCTCTCTGTCTCTGTCTGATCTCGCTGTCCCTGTCTATCTGTCTCCCTGTCTCTCTGTGTCTGTCTGTGTCTGTCTCTGTCTGTCTGAGAGAGAGAGACAGAGACAAACAGAGAGAGAGAGAGACAGAGAAGAGAGCGACAGAGACAGAGAAGAGAGCGACAGAGACAGAGGCGAGGCGAGGAGAGGAGAGGAGAGGAGAGACGAGGAGAGGAGAGGAGAGGAGGGGAGAGAAGAGGAGAGGAGAGGAGAGGAGAGGAGAGGCGAGGAGAGGAGAGGAGAGGAGAGGAGAGGCGAGGCGAGGCGAGGCGAGGAGAGCAGAGCAGAGCAGAGCAGAGCAGAGCAGAGCAGAGCAGAGCAGAGCAGAGGAGCTGGAAATGCAGCCAGTCGTAATGACGGTCGTGTAGAGAGGCACGTAGTCATCTGTTATCTTTCCCCTGGGATCCATCGCTTATTCTTTAGTTCCATAGCATTAACCCAATCGTCGATATATAAATACATACATACATAAATACATACATACATAAATACATACATACATACATACATACATAAATACATACATAAATACATACATACATACATGCATGCATACATACACAAATACATACATAAATACATACATACATACACACATGCACATATACATACATACATACATGCATGCATACATACATATATGCATACATATGTGGCGTTTTCGGTCGGGCTAACTGTCCACCGGGTGGGGGTAACTCTAGCCCGGTTCTACGCTCAGAGCCACCCGCCTCACTGCCCCTTGCACTCTCACTGTACAATGGTCTTCCCGTATCATCTCTTCCCATACTGTCTGTTCTCTCCAAGGAAGGCCTAGGATAGGTCGCTTCCCTAAGGGAATCAACACTGTAACTCTCGGTCTCGGGATCCGACTTTGCCTCTTCCGCGGTCGCCGGATGGGCAACGTCCTGAGGATGGCCTTTACTCAGAACAGGGTTCGTTCCTTTACTGGCAATAGTCGTTCCCTTTCTCCGTGAGGACTTTCTCGTAACTACCATTCTACATCTTGTAACTCTCCCGTTACCGCCAATATTTTCAGGCACCAGTCGTTTTCTCGGTTCCGGGAACAGGGAAGTCTCACAACGAGCCTCTGTGTTTTTCCGCCCTAGGCACAAGGATATTGGGCGACACATCTTCCCACTATCTCGCTCCATTTCCGTGTATAGGATTTCCGAAGTAAGTCTCTGCACCAGATCTCTGTTGGCAATTATTAACCAACAGTGCTTCAGGGGATAGGATACCCCTATGGCACACTCAAGAGAAGGTCCCCTCTCTAACCTTCCGTAAAACACACCAACCTTCGTACCGACCTACGCACGAGGGGGCCCTTCCCCGCACTTCAGTCAGTCCTCTGATCAGTGTGTGGCGACAAGCATATAGAGGAGTCGGTATCTTCCCGTTTCGACTCCGGTGTTATCGGGGAACCGACCCGGACTATGATGTACCGGGTATTTTCTTGGTCTGCGTTGTTTCCGGTCTCTTACGTACCGGGACTGTACTTGGTCTGCGTTGTTTTTCCGCGGGTCTTCCCGTATCCCCGCTGTCTGCTTTTCGACCGGGAGAACCGCGGCCGCAACTTTACCCGAGATTCGCACAACCTGTTATGTTCCAACTATCGTGACTTACTCGACCGTCTCGCGACGTTCCAACAAGGCGGGCCCAAACCCTGCGGACCAACGCGGAGCCAGTCAGAAATCAGACAGATTGGTTTGTTTCGGTTGCGACTTCCTCAGGAGCGCACGGACCAATTTTCTATACGGCACGGGTTTTTCTCGTACGGCAAATGCTACCCCGGGTTCACACAGACCTGTCTACTCGTATTTTCCCCGAGCTCGCTCAGCGGCTGTTCACCAACTATCGTGACCTACTCGACCGTCTCGCGACGTTCCAACAAGGCGGGCCCAAACCTTGCGGATCAACGCGGAGCCAGTCAGAAATCAGACAGATTGGTTCGTAACGGCTGCGACGTTCCCGGGAGCGCACCGATCCGATTTTTCTCTTACACGGTCAAAGGGGTAGCTTCCGCAACTTTCCCACTTGTTTTACACAGACCTGTTTTTATTTCTTACGAACGGGGTCTTTCCCCGGATTCTGTCCGACCTCAACGTCCACCGTCGTGGCCCAGGCCGCCTCGCGATCTACGGTAGAGCCCTAGCTCCACCCGGATCGGCGCCGTCCGCCCGAAGCCAGACAGTTATTGTCTCGGTCGTCCCGCCGGGAGCGCACAGATTAGACTTTTCCGCGGACTCTACCGTCCGTATATTTTATCGTAACCGGGACTGTATCGAACACGGGCTTCTCCGGACGTCACCCTCGTCCGTATATTTTATTTGTATACGCTATGAATTCGCTCACAGAACGATATCAAAACACTGTAACTCGTATATGTGAAGGCACGCATCCATCCTTTACGTCTATAGCAAATCACCATGCGACACGGTTTATTCAACCCTCGTTTCCTATTGACATCGGGTTGCTTATATATTAGCGCTTACGATAGAACGTAAATAAAGGTGTCTAAAAGTGCTCGATTAAAACAAACATCTAGAGACCTATAAATTAAAACAATTATGTGCATTATATAACTAAAAATAAACTAAGAACTTTGCTCGGCCTAAATATTAAACTATTATTATAATCAGCTTAAATTTAATAAAAATTAATTTATAAAAATCCTACACATTTAACGCGGCCGAACCGTGCACATAAGCACAGCATTTAATGGCTACCTAACGCGTGTCATAATTACTCCCGCCTTTTACCCAAACAGGCTTGTCTTGTGGCCGATCCGCCACACTCTCCCCACCTTACTTAGATGCGGAGCATCTCCGACAAAACCGGGGACCTAAATCGATCGTGACACAGAAACATCTCCAACTCAGATCCATTTAGAGGGCAAGGAACCAATATACCTTTGGTTATAGGGCGGTTACTCAGACTCGGTAATCTCTGCTACCATGCACGTCCGCCAGCTAACGGTGAGAGCCTCAACAACTGAGTGAGCAAACAGCCCATACGCCCAGTGCCCTTACCCTTCTTCGACCGTGTCAGCGACAGCCTCATTACTGGTGCAAGAGACTCAAACCTCCACCCTACTGGCAACCTGTCCAGTTCACCAGATCACCAACCTTAGCGTGGCCCTCTGTCATGAAACTGAGCTCTACCTAACCGCAAATGGCAAGGAGACTTAGGAGAGAAAAGTCACCAACTATCTCCCGATCTTGTCAATACACACCAACTCCATCAGATCAGATCATGCGTGTACAACCCCGAAAATATTGACAAGGCAACAGCTACACCAGCAGGCCCGCATCGCTCTGTGGTCTAAATTAATATATTTTTTATTTTTTTATTTTATTTATTTATTTATTTATTTTTTTTTTTAAGATAAAAATTATTTACAAACATCGCTAATAACAGTACAATGCAATGAAATTAAAAGAAACTATACAAAAAGCATCATCTATACAATCGCAACCTAACAGACATCACTACCGCAATATCTAACTATACAAGTGTCAGCTAATGCAGCGACTAGTTGCGACAGCATTAACGTATGATATACAAACAATATCCAATCGAAATTATGTACATCAAATACTCAAATCTCGAACGTTGAGCATATCAGCGATTTTCCGCAATTAAAACAGGCGTATGCATATTTCCGCAACATAGTACATCACAGAAACTCAATATTTTCTGTTAAACACGAACTCAGCAGTTAAAGCACTAGTACTGCCAATCGTTACACAGAAATTAGCACAGTAAAAATTGTCATCAAACAAACGTAAATCTCTCACCCCAACCTGTCTTAAACCCTCCGCAATTAAGCGGTATCTAGTACCTCAAGTCTTTATACATTTCGGTGCTAAAATATTACAGACAAGAATTATGATCAAAAGAAACTCAGTACGTATTCTTGAACAGTTTATACAATTTCGCAAATAAACGGTAATCGCGTGTCATCATCGCAGTTACACTTAAAAACTACGATACTTCCAACATAAATTTCCATCAACACGCAACACGCACTTCGTATTTTGTAATCAGTCTGCAAAATCTTCGCAGTTAAACGGTACATATAATACAACAACTCGTAGCTAAGTAAGCATACACAGTCCAAATGAAATTTTACATCAAAAGCAAACTAAACATTCAGTATTCGAAAACTGTCATATAAACTCCCGCAATTAAGCGGTTATCATTGTCCTCGCGAAGGGACTCTTGTTTTCTTTCGGTAGCTTCGAAAGTCACTCTTAAGAATCACTCGCCGTTATGTCTAACAATAGTAATCGTCCATCCAACGAGGCGGCCGAATTGGTCGTCGAGGAGGGTTTACTTCGTTGCATGTTTCAGGAACAGTTAATTCCGGAGGATTCGCTTCGTTACACGTCTCGGGAACAGTCAATTCCGCCGAGGTGCCTTGAGGGTCCTCCAATTCAACCTCCGGTTCTTGCTCTCGAGACAGGACTTCTAAATTTCCGACGTCGACAATATGGTTATCCTCTTTCTCTGGTAACCAAGTTTTCGGAGGTTTACCATGATAAGGCTTCAATTTATCGACGTGTACCACCAGTGGTGTGGCTTTGGAATTCTTCTGTATCCGATATAACACCGGACTTAGAACTTGAACAATCAAGAATGGTCCCGTGTAGAATCGGGCCCATTTTGCTTTCCTTCCGCTCCTAAGCCGAGGGTAGTAATAGTAAACCCAATCTCCATATGAAAACTGACTAGGTCTCACTCGTAAGTCATACGTTTTCTTCTTTCTTTCTGCAGTTCTCTTCAGTTGCTCCCGTACTAGACGATAAGCAGTTTCCATTTTCTCTTTCTGTTTATCCACATATTCTTCCAGGTTACCGTAGGAAGAACTCTCACGTTCCACTATCTGGGCAAGAATCAAATCTAATGGCGTATGATTCTCTCTTCCCAAGAACAGGAAATTAGGAGTTCTTTGGGTAGCTTCATGTTCCGTCGACCGATATGCCGCCATCACATATGGTACATGAATGTCCCAGTCCTTCTGTCGTTCCGATACCACTTTCCCGATCAACATGTTCAGGGTTCGGTGAAACCTTTCGATCATTCCGTTGCCCGACGGCCGATAGGGAGTCGTCCGTATTTTATCAATCTCCATCAGTTTACACAGCTCTTTGAACAGGGCTGATTCGAAACACGGTCCTTGATCCGTCAATATCTGGCGTGGCATACCGAATCGAGAAAAGACGTGCACCATTAGAGTTTCTGCAACAGTAACGGCCTCTTGGTTTCTAATAGGTAGTGCTTCAGCCCAACGAGAGAAATAATCTATCGCGGTCAGGATATATTTGTTCCCTTTGCTGGATACCGGGTGTGGTCCAGTAATATCAATTCCAAATCTCTCCATTGGCTCACCTACCAGCGGACTCTGCAAATAACCCTGTCTTGGTGGCTTTTCTCGTCTATACCGAGCACAGCGATCACAATGTTGACAAAACCGTCTAACATCGTCCTTCCAGCCTGGCCAATATGCCCGACGTTGTAACTGGCTCATGCTCTTACGGATCCCAAAGTGTCCTCCAGCGAAACTTCCATGCGTCAATTCAAGCATCTCCTTTCGTCGAGATAAGGGTACGACCAACTGATAACGTTCAACTTGCCCGGTACTGCCTTGAACCCAGACTCTGTGCAGCACGCCTTGGAGCACTGTCAACTGATTCCAGTTGCTCACCAATACTTTGATTTCTTCGCAAGAAGGCGAGAGTTCTTGTTCGGTTGGATGGTGATTGGACTCCTTCCAACTAAGAACTGGACCAATACTACGATCGTTCTGCTGCTCTCTTCGTAGAATCTCTTTAGTCCAACCAGCTTCCTGGCCTGAATTTCCATCGGTCAAATCTGCGGGCGGTACCTCTTCGATAGGACGTACCCACGCCGCCTCTCCCATCAATCGTTTACTGTCGTCTTCAATACACTGTCCTTCAGACGGGCCCCGGGACATGGCATCTGCATTCCCGTGTTTTGTCCCTGCTCGGTGACAAATTTCTAAGTCAAACTCTTCTATCGTCTCCAACCATCGAGCCTGCTGACCAATCGGTTCCGGAGTTCTGCGCAACCACTGAAGCGCGGAATGGTCCGTCCGCAGGAGGAATTTTCTGCCCAACAGGTACTGACGGAACTCTTTGAGAAAGTAGACCACAGCTAGCAATTCTCTTCTGGTCACATTATAATTTCGCTCTGCCGACGATAATAGTCTGCTTGCATAGGAGATCACTTTTTCTTGTCCTTCCTGCACCTGTGATAACACCGCTCCGATGGCATAAGCGGAGGCATCCGTGTCCAATATATACTGCCCATCATCGTTGGGTAGTGCCAATACTGGTGAAGTAACAAGCCTTCGTTTTAGTTCCTCGAAAGCCTCTTGGCATTCATCGGTCCATCGAAACGGAACATTCTTCCTAGTAAGGAAGTGGAGCGGTTGGGCAATCACCGCGAATTCTGGTATGAAACGTCGATAGTATGAGCAAAGTCCTATAAAGGATCTCACTTGTCGCAAGTTCCGAGGAACGGTCCAATCTTCTACAGCCTTGACCTTATTCGGGTCTGTGGCTACCCCTTCATCACTCAATATGTGTCCAAGGAACAACACTTTCTGCTGAAGCAGGTGGCACTTGGATGGCTTCAGTTTGAGGTTATACTCTCGTAGTCTTCTGAACACCATCTCTAACCGTCGCATATGTGTCTCTACATCCCTGGAGAACACAATTATATCGTCTAGATAAACTAGACAAATATCGTAATTAAGTCCAGTCAAGACCAAGTTCATTAACCGACAAAACGAAGCGGGGCTATTACACAATCCAAATGGCAACACTCTGAATTGGAAACTTCCCCTTCTTGTCACAAAAGCGGTCTTATGCTTGTCTCTCGGATGCAGGGCCATCTGGTGGTACCCTGACCTCAGATCGAATGTACTATACCATCTGGCTCCTCCAAGTGTATCCAAACTCTCACGGATTAGAGGTAACGGATGGGCGTCTTTGCGCGTTTTAAGATTTAACTGTCTGTAATCTACGCAAAAGCGCATACTGCCATCTTTCTTCTTTACCATTACGACATTGGATGCCCAATCCGACATTGATGGCTCCACAATTCCTTGGTTCAACATATCTTCTACCTGACGATCAATCTCTGGCAACATAGAAAGCGGCTGTCGTCTCAGTGGTTGACGAACAGGTTTCTCTTGCTGGGTATCAATCTCATGCTGTATTATCGAAGTAAACCCATGGTCACTCTCACTCAGCGAAAACGTTGTGCTGTAGGAAAGCACTAACTCACGTAACCGTCTCCGCTCGTCCTCTGAAACGTCAGGTGGAACCTCTTCCCATAATCGTTTCAGGACCTGTTCTGCTTCAGGTTGGTTCGGCTGCTCTGTCACTCCGGTCACCATACGGATCTTCGAAGATGTCTCTTCAGTATTTTTGTGCTCTTCCCCGAACTGTTTAGCTTCGGCATCAATCAATTCAACACGTTCCAACCAACATTCGGTCCTTTTCTTTACAACAGAGTTTTTGTTCCCAACGTTCAACATTCTTATCCACACTTTCGGTTCCTTTCCTGTAACCAAGGTGCGTCCTATCATCAGGTCTGGTGTCAGTTCCGCTGGCACGGTGGTCCAGTCTCCGTTATCCTCTCGGAAATGCGGATATACTACTGATGCCGGAACGTCAACCTCGCTTCTAGGAGGAACTACAGTGTCTTCCTGAACGACTACTCTTCGGCACATAGATTCAGCAACGGCTTCTTTTAGAGGGATTCTTTCGCTCCCTAACCATACAGACCGACTAGCAAAGTCCCATCTAGCCTGATTACTCTCTAGCCAGGACAATCCCAAGATCACTTCGGTCACTTGGTCTGTCACTAAACATGGTAACTGGTACAACTTCTTTCCAATACGAATCTCCAGCGTAGTTTCACCGTCCACTTTTATCTCGCTTCCGTTCGCAGCTAAGAGACGCTGCTCCGATGGTGTCAACTCGGTGCTCAGTACAAGACGTCGTGGCACAAGTGACATCTCACTCCCTGAATCCATCAGACAATGAAGTCGCTTCCCTTCTAGTCTAGCGACGACATAAGCCATCCTGCTACCCTTGACCAAGCGATTCTGAACTTCCTCTTGGATGTGTTCTGCTTTAGGAGGCTCATTGTTACTGCTTTCTCTACCCGTTTCGGAAACTCGTTGAGGACAAAACCTTTTTATGTGCCCTTTTTGTCTACAGATGTAACACTCGATATCAGGGTTTCTCAACCGTCCTTGCGGAAATAACCGTTTCTGCGTACCGTTCGTATCGGTTTTCCGTTGACCATCAGCGCCTCCTTCTAAACCGCCCTCTCTCTCTTGCGGTTTTCCCGGTACAAGACTGGGGTCTTGCTTACTGGTAAATCGCCCAATTTCTTTAGACAGATTCTTAATCTCCCTTTCGAGATCATCTAAACGACGATTTTGTTGCTCGTCGGCAACCGAGGATTTCCGATCCTCTCTTGTAACTTTAATTCGGCCATGCCTACGGTCAATATCAGTAGCCTGTGATGAAGATCGACCATAAGCGTCTAATCGAACGGCGTGCTTATACGCAGCCTCAAGGTTATCTGGTTCTTTCTCTCGCACCTTCTGAGCCAAATCTTGGTTAGCGAGCGCATCAATGAACGCGTCGCAAGCAACCGTTTCGACAATATCGCTTGTGGGTCCCGGATAGGCCAAAGCCATCAGCCTCCTTATTTCCTGCACTACATTGCTCAAGCTTTCTCCTGGAGCCTGTCTGTAAGTGCGAAGTTTCATTCGATAAAGACTGGTCTGGTCTTCGGATCCGTATCTGGCTTTAAGCCTTTCAACGAGTTCATGCCAGGTTACGTTTTGGTGTGCACCCATATCCCACAACAGTTGAGATGCGGGCCCTGTCAGAGCACACATTAATTGGTCTGCTTTCTCTTGGTCACTCCATGCGTTACAACGAGCACAGACTTCGAATTTCGCCAAAAATGCGGCAACCGCCGTTTTTCCATCATATTTTTCAAGTTTAATTCGTATCCCTCGGTCGGTCGCCTTTCCGTTTCTCTTCTCAGTAATACGCGTCTTTTCCATACGCTTTTTATAATTCCTCGTAGTTATCTCACGATCACTTGGTTCACTTTCCTCTGCACTACTCAATGTAGACCGATGGTGGTCGGTTACATGGCCCTCGGAATTCCCGAAATCTGCCACTTTGACTTTAGTACGAAATCTCTGGGAACTTTTTCCGTTATTCGTACGTCTCCGGCCGCGGCCGCCAATATCACTCATTGCCTTCATGTCAAAGTGGCTACGTTCTTTGAACTCGGTATCCTGGCCTGTAGAGCGTCGCTCTCGTGTCGCTTCCCAAGCAGAAAGATCTCTGTCCGTTTCTCGGTCTTCGCAGCGTCTTTCGTATTTGACGGGAGCTCCCGAGGCAAACGTATCTCTCCCAGTTTCTGGGTAAATCCCGCGTCTCTCACTTTCGCGGGACCATTCCCGTTCTTTTCGATCAAAAACCTTTCTATTGGTTTCCGGGTTTCTCCCGTGTCTCTGACTTCCGCGGGACCATTCCCGTTCTAATGTCTCTCGGCCAAACTTCTGGTAAGACTTGCGTCTTTCACGTTCACGAGCTATCTTCAGACCGGAATTTCTGTCACTCGATACCGCATCTCTGTCTGTCTCTGAATCGGTCGCGCCATCTGACGAAGATTGTCTCCCCTCAACTTCGTATTTTTCAGGCAGAAATTGCCTCCACGATTTTCTCGACTGTCCACCTTGAGAAAGTTCTCGTCTCTCTGGGTAACCTCGGCTCCGCGAGTTTCCCGAAACTTCGGCCTTCGGAAATCTCTGTTCCTTCTCTGGGAACACTCGGCTCCGCGACTTTCCCGACACTTCGCCTTCGGAACATTCTTCACGTATCTCTGGGTAACCTCGACTCCGCGAGTTTCCCGAAACTTCGGCCTTCGGAAACTTCTGTTCCTTTCCTGGGAAAACTCGGCTCCGCGACTTTCCCGTAACTTCATCCTCAATGTTTCCTCGGCGATCTTCCGGGTTACCTGGGCCCATAGGGTTCCCCGAAATTACGCTTCGGATCACGTCTGAGGGTTGAGCCGTTAGAACTGACATTTCTTCCAGCCTGTTACTCAATGTTATCACAGTCTGCCGTAGGCAAGACATCTCAGCCATCCAGTCCATTTGATTTCTGGTGGAACTGCCATGGTCTTGGTCAGCCACCCGCGAACGCACCTCATCATCGTAACACCAACGTATCCCAAAAGTACTTGTTTCCTTCTCTCTGCATATAGGTCGCGGTACTCCAACCTGTTCGAATGCTCTTGGCATACCTCCGACGATATTCTCGTGTATATAATAACTCTGGTTGTCCTCAGCCATTTCTGTCATCCATGGGACCATTCTTGAAAACTTTTCGTAACCCGCGAGAGAAAACAAATTTCTCTCAAGATCTCTCTGCGTCCCAGCTTCCGTTTCAATTGTAATAGGCGCGTCTTGCGCAGATATTTCTTTACACAACGTTCGCGTATCTGGAAATATCTTTGGGCGAGCACCTCGGTAGTCCACACTTGCCTGCTCAAGGTGGGGATTATCATCTGACTCGTCATCTGCATCTTCAAGAACTTCCTCTGGTCTACGGAAAGAAAACGCTGGTACCCCACTTCTGGTACCACTTTGTGGCGTTTTCGGTCGGGCTAACTGTCCACCGGGTGGGGGTAACTCTAGCCCGGTTCTACGCTCAGAGCCACCCGCCTCACTGCCCCTTGCACTCTCACTGTACAATGGTCTTCCCGTATCATCTCTTCCCATACTGTCTGTTCTCTCCAAGGAAGGCCTAGGATAGGTCGCTTCCCTAAGGGAATCAACACTGTAACTCTCGGTCTCGGGATCCGACTTTGCCTCTTCCGCGGTCGCCGGATGGGCAACGTCCTGAGGATGGCCTTTACTCAGAACAGGGTTCGTTCCTTTACTGGCAATAGTCGTTCCCTTTCTCCGTGAGGACTTTCTCGTAACTACCATTCTACATCTTGTAACTCTCCCGTTACCGCCAATATTTTCAGGCACCAGTCGTTTTCTCGGTTCCGGGAACAGGGAAGTCTCACAACGAGCCTCTGTGTTTTTCCGCCCTAGGCACAAGGATATTGGGCGACACATCTTCCCACTATCTCGCTCCATTTCCGTGTATAGGATTTCCGAAGTAAGTCTCTGCACCAGATCTCTGTTGGCAATTATTAACCAACAGTGCTTCAGGGGATAGGATACCCCTATGGCACACTCAAGAGAAGGTCCCCTCTCTAACCTTCCGTAAAACACACCAACCTTCGTACCGACCTACGCACGAGGGGGCCCTTCCCCGCACTTCAGTCAGTCCTCTGATCAGTGTGTGGCGACAAGCATATAGAGGAGTCGGTATCTTCCCGTTTCGACTCCGGTGTTATCGGGGAACCGACCCGGACTATGATGTACCGGGTATTTTCTTGGTCTGCGTTGTTTCCGGTCTCTTACGTACCGGGACTGTACTTGGTCTGCGTTGTTTTTCCGCGGGTCTTCCCGTATCCCCGCTGTCTGCTTTTCGACCGGGAGAACCGCGGCCGCAACTTTACCCGAGATTCGCACAACCTGTTATGTTCCAACTATCGTGACTTACTCGACCGTCTCGCGACGTTCCAACAAGGCGGGCCCAAACCCTGCGGACCAACGCGGAGCCAGTCAGAAATCAGACAGATTGGTTTGTTTCGGTTGCGACTTCCTCAGGAGCGCACGGACCAATTTTCTATACGGCACGGGTTTTTCTCGTACGGCAAATGCTACCCCGGGTTCACACAGACCTGTCTACTCGTATTTTCCCCGAGCTCGCTCAGCGGCTGTTCACCAACTATCGTGACCTACTCGACCGTCTCGCGACGTTCCAACAAGGCGGGCCCAAACCTTGCGGATCAACGCGGAGCCAGTCAGAAATCAGACAGATTGGTTCGTAACGGCTGCGACGTTCCCGGGAGCGCACCGATCCGATTTTTCTCTTACACGGTCAAAGGGGTAGCTTCCGCAACTTTCCCACTTGTTTTACACAGACCTGTTTTTATTTCTTACGAACGGGGTCTTTCCCCGGATTCTGTCCGACCTCAACGTCCACCGTCGTGGCCCAGGCCGCCTCGCGATCTACGGTAGAGCCCTAGCTCCACCCGGATCGGCGCCGTCCGCCCGAAGCCAGACAGTTATTGTCTCGGTCGTCCCGCCGGGAGCGCACAGATTAGACTTTTCCGCGGACTCTACCGTCCGTATATTTTATCGTAACCGGGACTGTATCGAACACGGGCTTCTCCGGACGTCACCCTCGTCCGTATATTTTATTTGTATACGCTATGAATTCGCTCACAGAACGATATCAAAACACTGTAACTCGTATATGTGAAGGCACGCATCCATCCTTCACGTCTATAGCAAATCACCATGCGACACGGTTTATTCAACCCTCGTTTCCTATTGACATCGGGTTGCTTATATATTAGCGCTTACGATAGAACGTAAATAAAGGTGTCTAAAAGTGCTCGATTAAAACAAACATCTAGAGACCTATAAATTAAAACAATTATGTGCATTATATAACTAAAAATAAACTAAGAACTTTGCTCGGCCTAAATATTAAACTATTATTATAATCAGCTTAAATTTAATAAAAATTAATTTATAAAAATCCTACACATTTAACGCGGCCGAACCGTGCACATAAGCACAGCATTTAATGGCTACCTAACGCGTGTCATAATTACTCCCGCCTTTTACCCAAACAGGCTTGTCTTGTGGCCGATCCGCCACACATACATACATACATAAATAGATACATACATTCACACATACATAAATACACACATGCATACATACATACATACATACATACGTACGTACATGCACATACATACATAAATATAAATTACAGACACATGCATAAATATGTGCGTACATAATACGCAAATATCACAGCTATACTGAATAGATATGGATTATGTTTATACTGCATATAATTTATATTTACACTATATGTATTTATAGGCCATCACTTTGATCTGCCACTCTTGTCCATAGATCACTTATTCAATACTTAAGGATTAATGTGAAATATAAATTAGTTTAGAGAAATTGTAATATAGTATTCGTATACAGTGTTTAACGACATCTTGTGGGTGCTACAGCCGTTGACATCGCATTTAGCATCATATCTACTGTTTTAAAGTACCGTTTGAACGAAATTGAGGATTATATAGTGTCAGCAAGAAGCGATTTAAAGGTGTTTAAACACAACCTAATATTGTTTTTAGTTTCCAGTGTATACTTACCTCTCGAGGCTGCGAGAGCCGTTGAGATTTAACTTAGCATTAGTATTGGTGTACGACTACCAACTAAAAAAACAAAGTTCCTCAGTTTAACGACAGCTTACGGCATCAAAGGCCGTTGCCCTCGCCCTCCTCCTTTATCCAGGTTTGGGGCTGACACTACCTCCTAACAAGGCAGTGGCGGAGTTACGAATACCAACTGAATGAGATGGACGCATATGTACCACCAGAAGAAAGTGATTTAAAGGTGTCTATCAATATCCTAATTAATAGTCTTTGTATGGGTGTATAACGCCATCTTGTGGCTGCCAGGGCCGTTGACGTCGACCCTGCCCTACTTTAAACATCTGGAACCAGTATATGTTTCTAAAATCTAGTATAAATTGTATATTAGGTTATAACCTAATAGCTTGAATTAGAGTTGGAAGGTTTAATAAGGTGTCGTTGACCTCGGTGACACTTCTTGAGGATTGGGGATTGAAGAGTTTCTACAGAGGCGTACAAACAAGTGCGTTACCTTTACCTTTTCTTCCTTTTACCTTAATATTATATATAAATTTGGTCCTTCATGGCGATATTTTGTCGTTGGAAGAATTCAGCAACGATATTATAAAACGACTCTATGCTAAGTAAGTAAGTAAGTTAGTTAGCATGTAGTCTTTATTAGCTTCGGAAATGCGTACGTGCAGTACATTGCAGTGATCAGTTACACAGATATTTAAACTAGATTATATAACGCGGACAAATACAATAGACAGAAATGTGCGAATAAATTTAGCCATTGATACATCGATTCACAAAACTAATTGTACACAGTTTAGATTTAGCAAATAGGTAAGTGTCCTCTCTTGCGAAGGAAGTACTTTTCCTCATAAATCGTAATCGTAATCGTAATCTCAAGATTTCTACAGCGCCCAGTGAAAGCCAAGTCGAGGGAACCAGCTTATTTACAGGCGCTCAGTCAAAACAAAATTGATGGGCAAGAGTGTTCGGTTCCAGGTCAAGATCCAAGAGGCAGGCAGGCAGGCAGGCAGGCAGGCAGGCAGGCAGGCAGGCAGGCAGGCAGGCAGGCAGGCAGGCAGGCAGGCAGGCAGGCAGGCAGACAGGCAGGCAGACAGGCAGGCAGGCAGGCAGGCAGGCAGGCAGGCAAACGGCTATGGTGAGTGGTATTTGGAATCGAAAGAGGTGGCAAGAGCTGGTGAAGGCTGCAGTGCCCGGAAAGCTGCGATTTCTGGAATAACCTACTATCCGCTTTGACAGAGATAAAGGCTTGGCGCCCAGATAAAGCACGGTATTATTTCTACATTTATTAGGCGCCACTATCTAATGACATAGCATCAATCGATGGCGCTGAGCAATTGTGAGTGAAGGACTTGCTCGAGGTCCCTACACAGTAACCGTCTCGGAGGAGGCTCGAACCCGTACTCTCCGCATTACAAGCCAAGCGCTCTATCCAATATGCCACTGTGCCCAATAAGGTATGAGGAATAACGAGTATTAGGAATAACGAGTAGGCCTGGGCGGTTGAATTGGATAGTGAATAGCTGGCGAATATGTTGGATAGTGAATAGGTGGCGAATATACTGGATAGTGAATAGCTGGCGAGTGTAACCGAAAGGGTTGAGAAGTTTGAAGAGGATTAATAAGCAAGAAATACAATTTTATAGCGGATTCGCTAAGGGAGCATAAAACAGTGGAGTGATTTGACAGCTATAGTTGTTGTGAAGATTACGTCACTTGAAACACTGTGCCAAAGTCATAGAGTAACGTAATGTTATGACTTCTAAAGCGCCGAACATGCAATTATACATGCAATTATTATATTACAGAAGAAATTTTTTATACGATGATGATGATGTTGATGTTTTTGTTATTTTTATCACTAGTGCAGTAGTAGTAGTAGTTGTTGTTGTTGTTATTGTTGTTGTTATTGTTGTTATTGTTGTTGGGGTGATGGTGGTGGTGGTGGTGGTGGTTGTGGTGGTGGTGGTGGTGGTGGTGGTGGTGGTGGTGGTGGTGGTGGTGGTGGTGGTGGTGGTGGTGGTGGTGGTGGTGGTGGTGGTGGTGGTGGTGGTGGTGGTGGTGGTGGTGGTGGTGGTGGTGAAAATGGGCCTATTGAGCGTAACAATGGTGACATTAGCAGGAGTAGGCCTATACTCATAACCCAAACAGTCGGGCCATCAAATTAACAGAACAACAGTCGGCCTAATTTTGCTTATTGGAAGCAGCTGAGTTCAAGCGGACGATGGACAGACGGACGGACGGAAGAAAGGACAAAATGATGGATAGATGGACAGATGTACGAGCGGACAAATGAACCGAGTACAATTAACTTTGAATTCAACCTCTAATTAGAATCTCTCTCTCTCCCTCTGTCTCTGTCTCTGTCTTTCTATCTATCTATCCATCCATCCATCCACCCACCCACCCACCCACCCACCCACCCACCCACCCATCCATCCATCCATCCATCCATCCACCCACCCACCCACCCACCCACCCATCCACCCATCCATCCATCCACCCACCCACCCACCCACCAACCCACCCACCCATCCATCTATCTATCCATCTATCTATCCATCTATCTATCCATCTATCCATCTATCCATCTATCCATCTATCTATCTATCTATCTATTTCTCTGTCTCTCTGTCTCTGTCTCTGTTTCTCTGTCTCTCCCTGCTATGTATCTGTGTGTCTGTGTGTCTGTCTGTCTGTCTGTCTCTCTCTCTCTCTCTCCCCAAACGAGACGAAACCGCGTTGTGTGGTCGGTCTCCAAGACCTGGCTATACGCTGGAAAATCCCCCGGGAATTCCACATCCATTTGAACTCATCGGCCTAATTGACTGCGCGAGTGATGGGCAGTGCGCGTGTGAGGCAGCTGGCGAGTCCCCGAAGAGCTTTCCTTGGATTACCGCCGTTCTAGACCTTGGAGCAGGTGCTCGCCGCAGAAACGGAACAGGTGTCACCTTCTGGATTAGCGGCGCTATAATTGTTTTTAGATGGGGGATTAACGCGCGTGTTAATGGGTCTCAGTGGCGAGCTTCAAGAGGGGTGGGGTTTGAACTACCCACTCATTTCTCTATGCGATGATTCGCTCATAATCACATTACAGGAGACCTAATCTAATCTAATAGCATCGCTTCAAATCTAATCTCATCGAATCGCATGAAATTCAATCTATAAAAGGTAAATGAACATATTTGTTTTACACACCTCTAGGGTAAAGTAATCACGTGATCGCTTTTTACATGGCCCTATGTCAAGATAGGACACCTTTTTTAACCTTCCAACTAGCGTCGCGATTAGCCGGACCCTACTATGCGCAAGGAAATTCCCCATTGCCTTTAGACGGGTGGTGCTGGTTCGAAGCCTGGACAAAGGAGGAGGGCGACGCCTGTCATCTTCGTTATGACAAAGCGTTCTTAAACAGAAACCATGCACAAAACCTCTAGCACAGCAAAGAACGCGCATAAGCTCGACGTTGAAGGCTCTGGCAGCCACGAGATGTCGCTCAACATTGAATAATAGATGCACGCTGTCTTTAGGCGCCTGTAAATCGCTTTTCCGATGCTATATACTCGTCACTTTTGTTAAATTCTTTTTTCAACTTTGACTTACTATGGGCTTCGTATGTGTAGGTCTGTCCACTACCACATTCGTGATATGCGTAGAATTAGGCACCACATTCCCTTCCCTGCCTTGATTTGTTTGGCTAATGCTCTGGTCTCCAGCCGTCTTGACTACTGTAACTTGCTTCTTCCTGGCATTTCTAAAGCTAATGTGATGAAGTTTCAAAGAGTTCAAAATACATTAGCAAGAGCTATCACTAAAACTTCAAAATATGATCACATCTCACCAATCCTGAAATCGTTGCACTGGTTGCCTGTAGAAAAGCGCATAATGTTCAAGACAGGACTAATTGTATATAGAAAAGAGCCGACATGGCCATCAAAACAGTCGCTCAGGCCATAGAACGATCAACATGGCCAGAAAAAATAAAATGGCGAAAAAAAGCCATTTAGTCAATTTAGAAATATATATTTATCAGTTTAATTATATTAAAGAAGGAAAATGCAAAATGAAGAAGTCAATACCAAAACCGTCAGAAAGCCCCATCGTCTGCCTCATGTATTCACAGAATACTTAGACGCCACAAAAACCAACAGAAAATCAGAGAAATACGAACTGAAAATGTCAAGACGAACGAACTAAAATCAACAGAAAAATGTGAACAATAAACTGTAAACAAATAAAAACTTTAACTGTAGCCATAAACTTTAGAAATAGCAACTATAAATGTAATAATTATAATAATTATAATTATCGCTAATCCATGCTTTCTGTGGAAATGCAAAATCGACGTTTAACGGGGCTGGAAGCCGCAAGATTTCGTTAAACACTAGATAATAATAGTGCTAAATTATAATACACCTTATATTACTAAGCTATATTTAGACACCTTTAAAACCCTTGTTCTTGATGCTATATATAAATATATATATCTGAGTTTCGTTAAATCGCCGGTCGTGTTTGGTTTTCCCCTAGGAATGAATGGTCGACGATAACGGCCCTTGCAGACACAAGTTTTCGTTAACCAATGGATTAAAAAAGTTAGATTGCACTTAGACACCTTTAAGTAGCTATTTTCCGATGCTATATAATCGTCAATTTCGTTCTCTCTGTGATCAGGAACGAACGAAAAATTCCGCTGATCAAAACTCCGCCACCGCCTTGTTTGGGGGTAGTGCCAGTTCCAAGCCTGGATAAAGGAGGAGGGCGACGGCAACGGCCTTTGATGCCAAAAGATGTTCGTTAAAGTGAGGAACTACCTAATCTCGCCGATTATACAAAGGAATAATCGTCTTCGTAATGACACAGCGTCGTTAAACAGCGAATATGCACAAGTTCAATCGCTGGGCACGTATGTAGGGTCAGATCGACGTCAACTTCAATAGCAGCCACAAGATGTCGTTAAACTTTGGAAATAAATAAAGAAGCTTTAACTTGGAAAGGTTTATCCGAAGCCCTTCTGTAGGATACATCGTCGATCATTCATGTCCATTCCAAACGGTCATTATAGTCCACTATGGTCAACGCAATGACCACTTCGTCGGTCAGGTCTTGTGACGAGCCACAGATGCTGAGTAGTTCAGATTCGTGGTCCAAGACGTACTTTGCAGCACTCAGACCGACATTTCGGACCGTAAGACTCCTGAAGAGTTGACTTATGCTGCTCATTTTCTCTGTTAAACAATACATCTGTTTAAATTTGTTCAACTCGCTCGGTTACCTTCGTCGGCGCACCAAAACCAATCAACCGAAGGCGCACCAAAACCAACCCATATTCAGGTCAACATCCAGAAGGTCAGTCCAGTAAGACAGGTAGGCAGCCTTCGGTGGATAAGCAGCTAGAAAAAGGTAAGTCTTGAGTTGAGAACGAAATGACAAAAGCGACTGAGCAGAACGAAGAGACCAAGGGAGAGAGTTCCAAAATCTAGGTCCATTAACCAAAAGACACCTTTAAATCGCTCTTTCACGACGCTATTTATGATCGTCAATTTCATTTAATCGTCTGTTGAAACGCAATCTGCATTTTGTAAGGAAAGGTCGACGTCAATGGCCAATAGACCAGTAGAAACATTCGGCTGTGTTTAGAAACCTTTAAATCGCTTATTTGAAGCTATATATTACATTATCGTCAACTAATATAATCCTCCAAACTCCGTCACTGCCTTGTTTGGGGTAGTGCCAGTCCCTAGCCTCGATAAAGGAGGAGGGCGACGGCAACGGCCTTTGATGCCATAAGATGTCGTTAAACACTGGAACTACTACTACTTCGTTCAACTTACGTTGTAAAACTGAAAAAGTGAAAACTATAAAAAACTTCCAAACGATGTTAACAGCCTCTGGTACCATAAGATGTCGTTAAACGTTGGAAATTACTACTTCGTTCAACTTAATTAAACAAATTACGATGACAAGGTAAGGTAAAGTCGACGTCAACGACCCTGGCAGTCACAAGATGTCGTTAAATACTGGATACAGAATATTGTTAGGCTGTGTCTACACACCTTTATATTGCTTTTTACTGACGCTATATATAACGTTACTATAGTTTATGTTACTGTGTGATTCACTAGCACCCAAAAGAGGTCGATTTTCAAGGTCCCTGCAGCTAAAAGACTGCTGGAAATGTTTGACAATAATGTTCTGGTATATGATAAGCTGTGGTGGTAAGGTAAGATAATAAAGGTATGTATGTATGTATAAGGGTATGTGTGGTGTAAAGTAAGATAAGGGTATGTATGGTGTTTGCCGTTTCGATGTGCTTTGTGTGATAACGAAAAAACCTCGGTAATGGTTAGTTATAGACTTCAAGGAATGTTGTTTTTAACGAGACAATTTTTCTGGTCATATCTGCCAGCTGCTCATAGTCGTTACTATTCTGCTTGGCTACACTGGCAATGACGCACAGTGGGGCGCCACATTCTGTCAATCCACCATGCACGGGTCTTGGTGTGGGGCGCCGCGGGGGCGGTCTCCCCACGCGTATTGCTAAATCCGCCACTGCACAATAGAGTTCTGCTTGGCTACACTACACTCTTCAGAGGCTAAGTCTTGTGTTTTGAAAGATCTTATGGCTGAATCGCACATGGGACAACTACAGAAAATTACTTTAAAACTATTTTAAACTACTTCTTCGCTGCTCGTTCGCTCAAAGCTAAAAAATTACTTTTCCCAAAATCTTATCCTGATTCTTCCTCTTCCCCTTATCTCTCTTCTCGCTTCAATTTCAAACACCATCCACCGTAGCCGTCCGACTGTCCGCCTGCCTGAACCCTGGATCTTGATCTGGAACCGAACCCTTCTTGCCTATCGATGTTGTTTTGACTGAGCGCCTGTGAATAAGCTGATCCCCGTGACTTCGCTTTCGTTGGGCGCTGTAGAAATCTCGAGATTACGATTACGATTATCATGCATTATTTAATAAGTTGAGATCCTACCTCCAATATTCAACAGCTTGGAGGACAAAATAGCTTGTCTGAAAGGTCTCAATGTTTAAAAATAATCTCGAGATTACAATTACGATTACGATTACAGGACAACCTTTCCTTATTTGTGGTTACACGTTTCACAACGAGCTGTCAATTTCACAAGAGCCACACTTGGATCCGAACTCCGACCGCAGAGCAGAAAGCCATGAAAGCGAGAGATAGGTATTTAACTCAAATCCATCTTAGCCGCGTTCACATCAAGAGCTGAAGCAAATATATGAAGTCGCCTTAATTTACCCTTAAATACCACGAAGCACTGATTTCTTAGACGCCCTTATAGCCAACCATGTGATTGATGGATGCATGGATAAATGGATGGATGGATGGATGGATGGGAATGAGGGAGGGAAGAAAGGAGAAGGAAAGGAGGGAGGGAGGGATTGGTGGATGGATGGAAGGATGGATGGAAGGATGGATGGATGGATGGATGGATGGATGGATGGATGGATGGATGGATGGAAGGATGGAAGGATGGATGGATGGATGGATGGATGGATGGATGGAAGGATGGAAGGATGGATGGATGGATGGATGTACGGACCGACGGACGGACGGATAGTTGAACGACGGTTGGACGTTTCGGATTGACAGGTCATGTGCAAAACGGCTCATGGACGAGAGGGAATGAGGGTCTGCCTTGGCCTGGCGTTGCCTTCGACGCTCACATCCGTCGGACCGAACCCACAAGTGACACAGGGTCTTCGCAGTTGCCGACCGCAGTAGCTCTTCATTTGCCGGCTCACGGTTTCATCGACACGCCTTGACGGATCACGGTGGCCGATCGACCCGGCGCAACTGCGCTTCATCGGTGCTGCCCCCTTTCGACGGCGGAAAATATGTAAACATCGGCGGCGAAAACAGGCGGACTGTCCATTCTTCGCGCCGAAACACACACGCAGACACACACACCGTTCGTCTGCCAGGTCGAGGGAGGCGCCGCACAAATTGAAGCCTCTTACCGTCTCCTCAAAATTCGCGTCGAAAGATTTCCTTCCTTCTGCTTGGCGGATAGGCTCAACGCTTGATAAATAGCAAACACGTGCTTCGTAGTGGTGTTAAAAACTGACGTAGTTCCGTCCTTCCGATGTTAGACTTCTCGGGACGTTGTTGCATCGCACCTCAAGTACTCAGTTCGAGCCGACGTGAGTTATATTGCAACAAATAAGTTATAGTGTTTGAATCTGGACGACGTGGAAAGAACTGCTGGAGGAGACATCACTGGTTGATTCTTCAGGCGGATACCTTTTCCAGCACAGGAGATGATCGAGAAGTGAAGCCAGTTATAAGGTAGGTCTATGTAGCTGTTGTCTTTAGCTGCTAGTTCTGTGGTAGATACCTCTTTTATTTTACCGGAGATGTTACTTTTGTAGCAGATACCTCTTTTCTTTTACCAGAAGTGTAACTTTTGTGGTAGATACCTCTTTGATTTTACCAGAGGTATAACTTTTGTGGCAGATACCTCTTTTATTTTACCAGAGGTATTACTTTTCAAGTGTGCTTCTGAACTTTATAAGGAGTGCATTAACATTAACTCACCAACACCACCTCTTTCAGTTTCTGCGCAGGTCTTTCGCTCAAAACTGAAAACATTTCCAAAAATCTTATCCTGATTCTTCCTCTTCCTCTTATCTCTCTTCTCGCTTCAATTTCAAACACCATCCACCGTAGCCGTCCGACTGTCTGACTGACTTCTGGTTCTTGACCTGGAACCGAACCCTTTTGCCTATCAATTTTGTCTTGACTGAGCGCTTATGAATAAGCTGGTTCCCGCGACTTGGCTTTCGTTGGGCGCTGTAGAAATCTCTAGATTACGATTACGGTAACAAATTTCAGCTGTATTGCATATTGTATTGTATTGCACTATAGGGCATAAAGAAATGGCCGATTAATTAATCAACGTTAAATGCGAATGACATTCTCTCAAGTATCTCTTAATTGGTATCAGTGGCCTACGCCCGAATAAGTTTTCTGAATCATGTGCGCAAATCACAGAAGTAACGTGTTCTCTCTGATTGAAGAGAAACAGAGAGAGAGAGAGAGAGAGAGAGAGACAGACAGACAGACAGACAGACAGACAGACAGACAGAGAGAGAGACAAAGAGACAGAGAGACAGAGAGACAGAGACAGAGACAGAGACAGAGACAGAGAGAGAGACAGAGAGAGACAGAGAGAGAGACAGAGAGAGACAGAGAGACAGAGAGACAGAGAGACAGAGAGACAGAGAGACAGAGAGACAGAGAGACAGAGAGACAGTGACAGAGACAGACAGAGACAGACAGACAGAGACAGCGAGAGACAGAGAGACAGAGAGACAGAGAGACAGAGAGACAGAGAGACAGAGACAGAGAGACAGAGAGACAGAGACAGAGACAGACAGACAGAGACAGACAGACGGAGACAGCGACAGAGACACAGAGAGAGAGAGAGATTGAGAGATTGAGATATTGAGAGAGACACACACACACACACACAGACACAGTCACCGAGAGAATTTATTACGATCGCCCCTTTGTAAGGTCAAGAGGACACCACTAGAGGGCGCGAGGCAGTCATCAGAGGGGAAATGGCTCTCACCCTAAGACCTCCGAAATAAAAACTCCCCGGTCTTTCATCTCGGCTGGGATCCGTGCTCCGATGGGTTGACGGAGACCCAAGGGAGATAATCTCTGCCCCCATTTTCACCTTCTGCCACCACCACCACCACTCCTTCCCCCACGAGGGCAGACAGCCAGGACGTCGAAGATCTGTGAAACGTAACGCCCACCTTGCAAGCAGCGGATGAAGTGACTCTCTCTCTCTCTGTCTCTTTCTCTCTGTCTCTGTCCCTCTGTGGCTCTCTCCATCTCTCTCTTTCTTTGTCTGTGTCTCTCTGTCTTCCTGTGTGTCTCTCTCTTTATCTGTGTCTCCCCATCTTTCTCTGTGTGTCTCTGTCTGTCTGTCTGTCTCTGTCTGTCTGTCTCCTCTCTCTCTCTCTCTCTCTCTCTCTCTCTCTCTCTCTCTCTCTCTCTCTCTCTCTCTCTCTCTCTCTCTCTCTCTCTCTCTCTCTCTCTCTCTCTCTCTCTCTCTCTCTCTCTCTCTCTCTCTCTGGTCCGCGTCTTATTTATTAAAGACTCACTAGGTGGCTCGCGATTCACTTAAGTTCTAACCCATGATACGTGTATATATACATATACATATATATACATATATATGTACCTTTCCATTACATATATATATATATACAATGGAAAGGTACAAATATGTGTGTCTGTGTCTGTGTTAGATTGAATTTATTGTGTCGAGTTAAGTGCTGGAAACAACAGATGTCGACAGCGTCGAGTGCGTGTTGTGTTAAATGTTAGCAACACGTGCAATTAGGGGAGGCATTTGCGGCCATGGGTTGGCACTCGAGGGATTGGGAGAGACTGGGAGGGCTGGGAAGAGGAGGAAAGGTAGGGAGGAGAGAGGGAGGGAGGGAGGGAGGGAGAGGGACGGAGCAGTGCAATGATTCGCGTCGGTTAAAAACAGACATCGGATGTCCGATGAAACGGACACTTGTCGGAACAAAGATGGACCAACAGACAGACAGACAGACAGACAGACAGACAGACAGACAGACAGACAGACAGACAGACAGACAGACAGACAGACAGACAGACAGACAGACAGACAGACAGACAGACAGACAGACAGACACAGACAGACAGACAGGCAGGCAGGCAGGTATGCAGGCAGGCAGGCAGGCAGGCAGGCAGACAGATAATTAGACCCTCGCAACTATCGTAATCGTAATCGTAAAGTAGAAATTTCTAAAGCGCTATTTAAATCCTAAGGGCAGGACACTTATTCACGAGCGTTGCGTAAAGTCAGTGGTATGTCCAACGATGTCTTGTCAAGAGTCAAGTCCGGTTGCCACAACAAGACCAGAGAGACAAACAGAGAGAGAGAGAGAGAGAGAGAGAGAGAGAGAGAGAGAGAGAGAGAGAGAGGAGACAGACAGAGACAGACAGAGATAGAGACAGAGACTGGGACTGAGACAGAGACAGACAAAGATAGACAGACAGACAGAGACAGACGGACGGACGGACAGACAGACAGACAGACAGAAGAGAGAACTAACATAATTTTACAATTCTAGTGGTACAACTAAACAGAGACTACACAAGTACCTTACACACCTCTTTTAAGTTTTCCATTTGCCTTATAAATAGAGGAAGTCGATAGGTAAAAAATATTTGGGAATTCCGCCACTGCCTTGTTGGGGGGTAGGACCAGTCCCAAGCCTGGATTAAAGAGGAGGGCGACGTCAACGGCCTTTGATGCCATAAGATGTCGTTAAACACTGGAACTACTACTACTACTATTCTGTAATAATTCCGCATGGATAAAGGATGAGGGCGACTCAAATCATCTTCGTTGTAAACACAGCATCGTTAAACAGAAACTACGCAAGTTCCTTATACACCTCTTTTAAGTTTTCCATTCGCTGTATTAATAGCGGAAGTCAATAATTAGGTCGGGTAACAGCAGACGTGCGAGACTAATCATCTTAGTTGTAAACACATCATCTTTAAAGAGAAACTAAAGTTTCTCGTAGTGGAACAGAGAGGAGGAACTGAAACGGAACATACTATAACAGAATCATTTTCCTGTAGATTTTAATGTGAGCTGCTCTAAGGTCATGACCTTAAACGCATCGCGTCTAACTGTTCCAGTGCATGAATGGAACCAATTAATGTGTAAGGGCAGGAGAATCTAAGAGACCATCTTACGTCACCAACGCATCGGTTCAAGTAATTAGAATTCACTAAATTCCAACGTATTACATCCGACACTTAAGACGCTCTCCTCTCTATCCTCTTCTTCCCTTATCTATCCTCCAGATCCAATTCCAAACATCACCCACCTTAGCCGTCTGACTGTCTGCCTGCCTGACTCCTTGAACCGAACCCTTCCTGCCAACGATTTTGTTTTGACTGAGTACCTGTGTATAAGCTAGTTCCCGCGACTTAACTTTCGTTGGGCGCTGCAGAAATCTCGAATTTACGATTACAATTACGTTAACGATTATCTTAAACCAACACGACACATAACCTGTAAATATACATACATATGCACACACACAAACACATACACACATACACACATACCCACACATACATACACACATACACATACATTCACACACATACAAACATACATACATACACACATACACACACTCACTCATCGTGTAGACCTAGATATAGTGCTGTATATGTTTGTATTGACCAGTGTCTTTATAAGCCTATTCATATTTCAAGACTCGTTGGCTAAATTTCGTCTCCTTCAAATATATACATATACATATATATACACATAGAATTTGGTGAAATATATATAATTCGGTGTTATGTATATAAATATATGTGGACTTCAGTGTAATTTGATAACGTAGTGATTGCATAACACCGGGAGTAGCGGCGACGGTGCAATTCCCTCGGACGAGGGTCGTTTCTTTTCTTCCTGATAACTCTATCAGGGCCCTGGCGGACTCCCTCGCGCTCTCTGTCCCTTACCACCGATGGGTGGGCAATCAGGTCTGCATATCTGCACAGGTCCCATTGAACTCAGTTGACCCCTGAGTCCATGGAGACGAAATGACTAAGGAAGAGTGATTGAACAGACAGACAGACAGACAGACAGACAGACATTCAGACAGGCAGGCAGACAGGCAGACAGACAGACAGACAGACCGAGAGATAGACAGACAGACAGGTTAAGAGACACACAAAGAGATAGACACTCAGAAAGAAAGACAAACAGACATACAAACAGAAAGACCGAGAAAGAGGGAGTGAGAGAGAGAGAGCGAGAGAGAGAGCTAGAGAGAGAGAGAGAGAGAGAGAGAGAAAGAGAGAGTGAAAGAGAGAATGAGAGAGACAGAGACAGAGACAGACAGACAGAGTTGTCCTGCAAGCAGACAATGAAATGCAATTGTCCCTATTCCGACTTTGCGAGGAACGTCGACTCCATAATTACTTTTCCTAAACATTCTGGGCTAAGTGCTAAGTACTCTGTAATGGGCACTTTGATAAAGTACGTACTACAAAGTACTTTTCTCGGTGTCCTCTTTATATAAAGTACACGCTCCCTCTGTCTCTCCTTTTCTGTGTCAGTCTATCTTATCATGTTTATCCCTCAGGCCTGCTTTCTTTAATGAACCGGAATCGTCATCATCATCGTCGTCGTCATCATCATCATCATCATCATCATCATCGTCGTCGTCATCATCATCGTCATCTTGTTGTTGTTGCTGCTGCTGTTGTTGCTGTTGTTGTTGTTGCTGTTGGTGTTGTGTTGTTGTTGTTATTGTTGTTGTTGTTGTTCTTCTTCTTCTTCTTCTTGCTTTATCTCTGTCTTTCTGTCATTCTCATTTTTTTCTATCACATATATCTTTTCTTTCTTTCTTTTCTTTTCTTTCTTTATCCTCTGACTTCAACCTTCAAGTCTATCCTTTCCTCTCTTTCTCCTCTCATGTCTATCTCTCTTTCTCTCCTTCTCTGTCTCTTTCTGTCTCTCCTTTTTTCTTTCTCCTTCGGCTTCTCTTTCATTCCTTCTGTCCTTCCGTTTTTCTTTCCCCTCTCCTCCTTTCTTTGTCACCTTTTCTGTCTGTCTCTCTAGCTCTCTTTCTCATTCTTCCTCCCTTTGTTGTTTTTCACAATCCATTGTAGTCCGCTCTCTCTGTATATTCTTCACCTCTGATCTCTTTTGTTTGTCTTATCGGTCCTCTTCTGACTTTCCTGAGATGCGGAGATTAACGGCGCTAAGCTTTACACGTCACGCCTCACTAAACAGAGCATCCCAAAGCCCCCCTGTTCATCTGGCTTCTACGTTGCCATCTCTCACCGATATCAGCAATCATTGGTCCAGAATTACTAGAAACTTAAATAGAAATCATCCTAATGAAAATTTAAAATTAGAATTAGCAAATGAACGCATATGATGGGAGAAACGAAGAAGAACAGCGAGATAAGAGGAAGAACGAGCAGACTGGATTGGTTGGAGAGTTTACAAGACGCGGGGAAGTGTACAAGGCCCTACTTCACTTCGCTGATTTTACCTTATTTGGCGTGGCGCCCATTCAAATGGGCTGCGATGATGTAGAATCTCGCACAATTAATTAACTGAAAAATGTGCATAGTCGAAACCACGCGGTCGCTGTAGAAAACTTGTTCACTTACATTTATATTTTGTAAATATTCATTTTTGCTTAGACACCTTGAAATTGCTTCTTCTTAAAGATATATAAAAATATATATTGTAAATTCTGCTCCATCTTTGCATGACAACACGGCCCCGCCTTGTTTGGGGTAGTGGATGAAGGAGGAGGGCGACGGCAACGACCTTTGATGCCATAAGATGTCGTTAAACTGAGGAACTACTACCACAATCCTTGCATCTTGAAACGGCCGTGGAAGGCACAAGATGTCGTTAAACACTGAATACTAAAACAATGTTAGATTTTCCTTAGACACCTCTAAATTGCTTTTTTCGAAGCTATATATTTGGCAATTTCGTTCAATTTGAGGGCTTGCTAGTCCCAAGCCTGGATAAAGGAGGAGGGCGACGGCAACGGCCTATGATGCCATAAGCTGTCGTTAAACCGTTAAACTACTACTAATTTGAGGGCTCGATTCAAAAATGTCCATAGGAAAAGGTCGACGTCAACGGCCTAGGCAGCCACAAGATGTCGTTAAACACTGAATAATAATACAGATATTTGGTTGGGTTTAGACACCTTTTAATCGCTTTTTCCGACGCAATATACTTAATTTCGTTAAATTATTAGATGTTCAACTCCGCCACTGCCTTGTTTGGGGGTAGTGCCAGTCCCAAGCCTGGATAAAGGAGGAGGGCGACGGCAACGGCCTTTGATGTCATAAGCTGTCGTTAAACTGATGAACTACTACTATTAGATGTTCTCTCTTCCAAGAAGAAATTTATGCGCTAAAGGCCCTGGCGGCCACAAGATGTCGTTAAACACTGAATACTAATACAAAAGGCGTGGCGCCCATTCAAACGGGCAGCGGTGGTGAAGGATCTCACCCGATTAATTCATTGAAAAATGAGCAGGGTCGAGGCCATAAGGTCACTATAGAAAAACGTGTTCATTTAAATTTACGCTTTACCTAACTGGCAGTTTAGTATGCAAAAATTGTACCTGTTTGAGGACCTTTTTATTAGATCGCTTTTTGCTTCCCACGTTTGAAAGTAATCTTTTAAAAAATTTCCCAGTAGCCGCATGACCTGATTCATTTCTTACATTTATTATGACATTAATAACTAAACAAATTTAACGGTTTGGGGATAAGCTCATTGGCGTGCCCCTAACATCAAATGGGGTTGGTCATTAGATCAGTCCTTGGTAGCTGAAGAAAGTAAGAGTAACAGTTGCTGGAGGAGGGGTCAAACAGATGAGCTATGATTTTAATTCCGATTGTAAAAATTGTAACTGTAATCCTAAACTCGATTTATACAGCGCCAAACGAAAGCTAAGTCGCGGGAACCAGCTTCTTCACAGGTCCTCAGTCAAAACAGACTCGAAAGGCAAGAAGGGTTCGGTTTCAGATGAAGATCCAAGAGTCTTCCAGGCAGGCAGTCAGACGGCTATGGTGGGTGGTGTTTGGAATTGGATCTGGAGGATAGATAGGTAAGTGGAAGAAGAGGAATCAAGATAAGATCTCCGGAAGAGGAGCATTTTCAGTTTTGAGTGGAAGACCTGCACAGAAATTGCAAGTTGCGTAGTGATAGGCGCAATGATCAACAACAGCTAAAAAACATGAGCGAATTTACAGGATATATAGCTTAAAGAAAACGCGATTTAAAGGTGTCTAAGCAAAACAATATTTGTAAAACGAACGACTACAGCTGAACAAGATGTGCAACTGCTTTTGAACTGACCGTCGCTTGCTCATAATTTTTATATTTTAGATCAAGAAGATGTAAAAAATCGTTGGAGCAATCTAAACAATTTGAGAGTTCAGTATGTGCATACTGAAAATGGCTTCGAGTACAGCAACTCATCTTCTGCTCGTAATGACGATCGTATATACGACGTCACAGGAACTGCGCTCTGGAACGAAACCATCGTCCAAGAATGGCAGTAAGTAAAACACCGTCAGCTATCATCATCATCATCGTCGTCGTCGTCGTCGTCATCATCATCATCGTCATGATCATCACCATCATCATCATCGTCGTCGTCGTAGTCATCATCATCATCATCGTCGTCGTCCTCGTCATCATCATCATCGTTATCATCATCACCATCATCATCATCGTCGTCGCCGTCGTCGTCACCACCACCATCATCATCATCGTCATCATCATCATCATCATCATCATCATCATACACACATATATACATGTACGCGTGTATATATACATACATACATACATACATACACACATACACACATACAAACATACGTATGCATTCATACCTATGAATACATACGTACACATATACACATACGTTTGCATACATACATAAACACATATCGTAATACATTGATTTAAATACATACTATTTACATTATTTTATTTACGTGCGTATATTCTGGCAGACAAATACATGGTATCGAAACTGATATCAACAACTTTCTCTCTTTTGCGAATCACAGCTGGCCTTCCTTACACTCTTAGTTAAATACTTACGTAAGAGTTTACATTACACTGTAGTGTAACTCTTGGCAATGGTTGTTCCGTTCTCCCATAGGCTCCGGGTGTCGAGATGGAACAACGGAAGCGTTCCAGGATGACCGTCACCCCAAGGTCGCCGCCTGCCAAGGTCCGTGGAGTGGCCACGTCCAGAACGGTTCGCTGCTGTGCTCCTACGGCTGGAAGGTCTGCGGTTGGGACAGTAGGGCCCTCTTGCGTCGTATCCGTTGGGAGGAGGCAGTTCGCACCCCGGGATGCTATGCTCTAAACGCCGCTCAGGATGGAGGAAAGTGTCGACCTTGTGTTGACGATGCGAACCAGGTTCGATTCCAACTCACTGATTCCCGAGAGGACGGTATATAAAGTGAATTCATGAGCATTTGGGATTTTTGCAATTGGTTTCTTGTTTTTCAACCCTAAATATCAACCTATCACATGAAACACTGTAGACTAGTTTTTCTACATCTTCCGTTGAGCTGGGAATGGGAGGAGGAAGAGGAGTATGCAGAGGAAGAGAAAGAAGAGGAGGAGGAGAAAGAGGAAGAGAAGGAAGCGGAGGAAGAGAAAAAGAGGAGGAGGAAGAGGAGTATGCAGAGGAAGAGAAAGAAGAGGAGGAGGAGAAAGAGGAAGAGAAGGAAGCGGAGGAAGAGAAAGAAGAGGAGGAGGAAGAGGAAGAGGAAGAGGAAGAGAAGGAAACGGAGGAAGAGAAAGAAGAGGAGAAAGATGACGAGAAAGAGGAATAGATAAAGGAAGCGTTGGAAGAGGAGAAAGAGTAGGAAGAGAAGAAGGATGGTAACAAAGAGGAAGAGGAGGAGCAGGATGAGGAAGAAGAAGAGGAAGAGAAACAGAAGGAGGAGGAGGAGAAGAAGAAGGATTAGTATGTTGAAGAAATGCTTTTCGTTATGTAATTGGAACTAGGTGTTTGCGATAGCACAAACTACAAAAACAACAAGCCATGTGTTCCCGAAAGTTTAGACAGACAGACAGACAGAAAGACAGACAGAAAGACAGACAGGCAGGCAGGTAGGCAGGCAGGCAAGCAGGCAGAAAAAGGCGGGAGAAGAAAGACTTCCCTACTCTATGCCAACTTCAGCACAAGTTGCAAATAAGCTGTACCCGAGCATCTGAGGTCTAATGCTAATAAAGGCCTGTAAAACAATTTTCAATCATCTTACTGTACCTTACCTTACTTTTCCATACCGTACTTTACCTTACCTTATGTATACCTTGCTTTACCTTACCTTATCTTACCTTGCCTTGCCTTACCTTACATTGCCTTGCCTTACCCTACCTTTAACCACGTTACATTACACTAGATTCTCAACCTGAGGACTAAGGCTGATACAAACCTGTAAAATATACCTTACCTTATATCGCATGTTATTTTATCTTTATCTTATATTACCTTACCTCATCTCATTTACCTTGCCCTTGCAATACTTTAAACTAACGACGATCTTTCGCTACTTGATTTCCGGTTGACACTCTAACCATAAACGAGGTTACTCGGGTTCATCTTAGGACGGGGGTCAATACGATAGACCTACTAGATTAAGTTGCTAAATGAATGAGAAACTATATGACTCTTAGCGGAACTACTCACGACTACTAAGTTACTGAATGAATGGGTGACTGTTTAGGGGGAACATAATGGTCACGTATCGTCACAAAAGTGTGACGATTTTGGTTCGTAATTGTCGAATCTGGTTTGTTTCAATCGGTGTCTCAATCGGAGAGCGTTGATTGAAGGGATTTGAGTGAGGTATGTCTGAAAGCGGAGATCTGAGATCTCTGAAGTCCGAGTTAATTGGCTGACACGGGAAATGGCTTTTCTTGGTGGCATTCAATCGCTGGGTTAATCTGATAAAATGGCTGCGTTTTTAACTCATTGTGTAATGCCTCTATTTCTCTGCCTACTTTCTGTAGGTGTTTGAAAACTAGTCTATTTTACTCACTCTAGCCTGATTTCTGGTTTCTTGACCCGTATTTTCCACGGATCATGATTTTGGCTGCAATTTTGACTTGAAGCGACCATCGACTGATGCCTTGGGCATTATGGTAACGGCGCTATAGAAGTCTTTAGATTAGATTAGATTGGATTAGATTAGACTAAATAAGATTAGATTAGGCTAGGCTATGTGTGATTAGATTAGGTTAGGTTTGGATTAGATTGGATTGAATTAGATTAGATTAGGTTGGTTAGACTATGTTAGATTGGGTTACATTAGATTAGCTTAGGTTAGATTGGATTAAACAGGATTAGATTAGATTAGGTTAGGTTAGATTAGTTTAGATTAGATAAGTCAGTGTCTCTTAGGAATCTCTGAAGCTCTGCTTAAGTTGTTGTTTCGTCTGTAGGATGACCTGGCAGGAGTAGGAGCTGGTTGCGCTCACAAGAGCTACGGCGCGGAGTCCTGCAGCTCAGGAGGACAGATCGACGTCAGCTGCTGCGAAGATGCTCTCTTCCGACGGGCCTGTCAGTACCAGCTGGGTCTAACGACCGGGGTTCTCTGCTGCCGGCTGCCAGGTAGGTCTAGCTAGAAGGCCAACAGCCCCTCCCTCCGACAGGGAGGGTCGTTTGATCAGCTGCTGCTTCATGCGTGACTGTTAATTGAGCATTGGAGGAATGATTGTAAAGGGTACCATTGGGGTAGAGGTGCCTTGTGTGAATACCATTCAATGTCATTCAACCATTCCGCCCAGTCATCTGTTGGTCCGTCCTTCCGTCCCACTCATCCATCCATCTTTCCAGTTCATGTGTCCGTCTGTCTATCCATCCAGTTCTTCCATCCGTCCGTAATAAAATGTGTAATTAGTAAGTTAAGTTAATGTCTTAACTGTTAATTATTATCTAGTCTAGAAATCATTATTGAAGCAGCTTTGTCGCCTTCAGTCACCAAGTCCTCGTGTCCGTGTTCCGGTGTATCTGTGTGTGTCTGTCTGTGTGTGTCTGTCTGTGTGTCTGTATGTGTGTGTCTGTGCGTGTCTGTCTGTCTGTGTGTATGCCCGTCTATCTGTGTGTCTGTCTGTTTATGTTTATCTGTTGTTTATCTTTTGTATCAATTCCCTGTTTGTCTGTCTCTTGCTGTCTAACCTTCTCCAAATCATTCGTTCTGTTCGTCTGTCTGCCTGCGTGTGTCTAGGTGTGTCTCCTCGGATCGTCGTCCACCCGAAGCGCCACACCCACGCGATGGTCGCCGGGATCTTCGTTCTGTCCTGTCGAGCGACTGGACTTCCGGAACCACGAATCCAGTGGCTGCACAACGGAATCCTCATCTCAGACGGATCCATCCCAAGGGTCTCCACTTTCGATTCAGGTGAGGCGGGCTGCGCTTTCAACAATAATCGTAATCGCAATCGTAAGCTCGAGAGTTCTACAACGCCCAACGAAAGCTAAGTCGCGGGAATCAGCTTATTCACAGGCGCTCAGTCAAAACAAAATCGATAGCAAGAAGGGTTCGGTAAATAAGCAACCATCGATTGAAGACGGCACATTGGTAATATCTGCTAAAGTCTACAGTAGTTTGGTGTGAACGCTGGTAGACATAAAGTGTATGGTATCTAAGCATCGTCGCCTGTAACTAGACACTTCTGTCTGATAAGTTCAAAAGGCCACAGTAATTAGATAGATATGTTCCAGCACTTTTAAGACACACACACACATACAGACACGCACACAGACACACACAAACACACACACACACAAACACACACACACACAAACACACGCATACAAGCACACACACACAAACACACACATACACACAAACAAACACACAAGCACACAGACACACACATCGCCCTCTAAGAAGCTCTCAAAGTCGTATTATTTTGTCATATCTTGTAGGTTACCTGATAGTTTCGGACGCCCAGCCATCGGACGTTGGACGCTACCAATGTTTGGCCACCAATCAGGCGGGGATTGCAACTGCTATGGCTCAGGTCCTCGTTACAGGTAAATTTGCATAGATCACGCCTTTCTCATTTGCATAAAGCAACCCTTTAAGCCGCGCCCAACTCTACACCATATTGACCTCATCGAAAATTACTCCTATGTAATAGTTTTGAACCACGCCTTTGTTACATCTAAAAGCACGACTTCCTAATTTTCATGGACTGATGTTTTGCATAAACGACGCCTTCATCTTTATCGTACGCCACGCCTCCCGCAGTCCATAATCCACGCATTTCCCAAGCCACGCCTTCATAGAATTCTCAAGCCACGCCTTAAAACTTTGCCTCCACAGGCCTATTAATCGCGCATTTATCATTAATGTAAGCCACGCCCTCCATATTTGCATACACCCCGTCTTACTGTATAGCATTAGCCACGTCTTTGTAGATTGCTTAAGACAAGCCTTCGTCACGTGTAGGCCAATTAGTTAGGCACTTTACATTTGCTTAAACCACGCCTTCCGTATTTACATAAATAACGCCTTCTTTGATTGGGAGCCACGCCTTCATAGATTCCTCAGGCCACGCCTTCGTCAACTGCATTAACCACGCCTTTATATATGACTAAACCACGCCCACCTTTGCAACACTTTGACGCCGCTGTCCTCTCAGTAAATCACATATGAATTGCGGATCGCAGCTCATCAAGATTCCGAAAACATTAGTTCAGTGATGATTGACAGCTTATGACAAATACCGAGGTCTAGCAGATGATCGACGGAGCTGTTGAGTGCAAACTTTGAAGGTCCTACGCAAAGGAGGGAGGATTAAGAAGCGGGGAAGAAAGAGGAAGGGTATGAAGAGAAGGAGGAGGACGCAAGCCCCACCTGTTTCATAAATCTTACTTCCGCTGCTGGGTCGGCTGGCTCTTCTCTTATTTGCCACAATCCATCACGCCTCTCCCTTTCTCCTCATCATTCTTTTCTTTTTCCTTCTTTTCCTGCTTTCTTCTCCTCTTACGCCTCCTTTCTTCCTCTTCCTCCTCCTCCTCCTCTTTTCATTTCTCTTCCTCAACCTCAAATTCCTCCTTTCCTCCGCCCCTTCCTCCTCCCATTCCTTCTCCGCTTTCTCTTCCTCTTCTTTCTCCTTTTCTTCCTTCTCCTCTTCATCTTCCTATAACTCTTCTTCCTCTTTTTCTTCCACCTCTTCTTCCTCTTACCCTTCGTCCTTCTCCCCAGCTTCCTCCTCCTCCCTCCACCTCCTCTTCCTCCTATTCCTCTTCTTTCCACTTCTGTTCCTCCTCTTCTTCCTCTTACTCCTTCTCCTCCTTATATTTCTCTTCCTCTTCGTCCTCCTTTTCTTTCCCACTGTCTTCTTTCTCTTACCATTCCTCCTTTTCTCCTCTTCTTCCTCTTACTCCTTCTCCTCCTTATATTTCTCTTCCTCTTCGTCCTCTTTTTCTTTCCCACTGTTTTCTTTCTCTTACCATTCCTCCTTTTCTCCTCTTCTTCCTCTTCTCATCCTACTCCTTCTTTTCATCTTCCTCCTCCTCTTCTTTCTCCTTCTTCTCCTCATCTTTCTCTTCGTCTTCTTCCTCACCATCACTTACATTATTTTAATTAAAATCGATGCTTATCTTTCCATCTCTGATCAGAGTTTCCCTCCGGATGTGCGGACGGAACAACGGACGGCCTGTATGGTCACGAGGACATACACGCCTGCAAAGGACGCTGGGAAGGTCACGTGAAGAGAGGTCGTGCCCTCTGTGCCCCCGGGTGGCAGGTGTGCAGCCCCCGCCACATCAACCTCCTGAAGCTGCTGACGTGGAGTGAATCCGTTGAGACGGAGGGATGCTATGCCTACAACGCAGCCAACTCACTCAACCTCTGCAGTCCGTAAGTAACGAGACGGACAGACAGACAGATCGACAGACAGACAGACAGACAGACGGACAGATAGACAGACATACAGGTGGACGGACGGACGGACAGACAGACAGACAGATAGACAGACAAGCAGAAAGGCAGGCAGGCAGGCTCATAGACCGACAGGCAGACAGGCAGACAGGCAGACAGGCACACAAACAGGCAGACAGACAGACAGACGGACGGACGAACAGACGGACAGATTGGCAGGACACACACAAACGCAATCAGACAGACAGTCAGATATACAGACAGGCAGACTGCATCCTATTTTATCTTATTATATTTCCTTGTTTTTTATTTCGAAATTCCGTTGCTTACACAACTTGATAAAAGAATTAAATACTTCTATCAATTATCATTTCAAAACTTTCAGGCAACTTTCTTGATCTGTTACGCATTAAACGACAGTTTCAGTATAACCATCTCGAGTGAATAACGACATCTTGTGGCTGCCAAGCCTGTTAACGTCGGCATTACCTGATGTAACTTAATCTGCCGGTTCACCAATTAGTAGTAGTAGTAGTTCCTCAGTTTAACGACAGCTTATGGCATCAAAGGCCGTTGCCGTCGCCCTCCTCCTTTATCCAGGCTTGGGACTGGCACTACCCCAAACAAGGCAGTGGCGGAGTTAAATAAACGAAATTGCGAAATAAATATCATCGGAAAGCAACGTTTTAAAGGTGTCTAAGTGCTGTATCCATTTTTTAAAGACAACTTGTAATTGTAATTGTAATCTGACATTTATAAAGCGCCACTTCAAGAATAGACTCATCAGAATCGCTCCCGACCCGAACCAATGAGACCACTGTCAAATAATACAGGTTTCAGGCGCTTGCGAAACTGCGGAAGGGACAAACTGAGGAATGAAAGCCGGAGCTATCGGGAAAGGCGATTCCAGCTATTAAGTTCAACATAAGCAAAGCTTCTAGACTGAGCTGTAGCAGTGCGCATACGAGGGACAGTCAAGAGTCCAAGGGAGGCCGACCGGAGAGTGCTACGGCCTGGAACCAAAGAGACCGAAATGCAGAAGTCCCTAAGATAAGATGGAGCAGAGCCAACGAGACAATTACGCATAAGCGTTACGATCTTGAACTGGATAAGCTGCTGAATGGGAAGCCAGTGCAGTGTGTCCCCCATAAAGGAAGTTATATGGTCATACCTGGGGAAGCCTCTAATAAGACGGGCAGCAGTATTGAGAACAGACTGAAGCTTGGAAATACTGGCAAGTGAGAGTCCAGCTAAGATAGCGTTACCAAAGTCCAGCCTGGTGCAGATAAGGGCATGAATTAAAGTAGTAACGGCATGAAAGGAGAGGGAGCGGCGGATGGTACGAAGCTGACGAAGGTGGTAAAAGCATGAGCGGGAGACACTGTTAACATGATCGGTCAAGGAGAGTTCCCGGTCCAGAACAACCCCAAGATCACGGACTTTGGAACAGAATAGAATGTCCGGAAACCTCTGGCGTAAGGATGATGAATCGATCTTAGAAAGCTGAGCACGACCACCAAGCCAGATGAACTGGGTCTTAGCAGAGTTCAGTCGGAGGCGATTAGAGGACATCCAGAGACCAAGAGTAGATGTTGCGTCAAGAATCCCCTCAACCAGAGAGGAAGCCGCTTCCGCTGGGCCATGAGCGAAGGCCTGAGTGTCGTCTGCATACTGATGGACTGCAACACCCATGGGAAGGAGAACCCGTACCAGGTCAGCAGTGTACAGAATGTAAAGGAGAGGGGCCAGGACAGAACCACGAGGAAGGCCAAAAGGTAAAAGGGACCAGGCAGAACGTGTAGACCCAAAGATAACAGAATGTGAGGGGTCTGAGAGGAATGACTGAAGCCAAAGAAGGGCCGTATCAGTAATGCCAAAAGATTTTTCTAGACTTCAGTCTGATTTTATTGGAGTCTATCGCGGAGACAGTTGGCGATAAAACACAGTTCAAGTATATATTTAAAGTCAACATTGCATTATCCAGTATTAACGACATCTTGCGGCTGTCAGGGCCATTGACGCCGACTTCCCCTTTATTATAATTTGCGATTAATTTGACATCATCCAGCCATTATATACTTGGTCTTCCCAGGGCCCTTTAGAGATTCAGAGAGGCCCGGGCCCCCTCTGCAAATACGAGGCCCCGATCTCGAAGCTTGCACATTATAAACCTACTAAAATCGCAGTGGTGAATTATAACACAAAAAGGATAAATATTGTAAATGTTAATAGTTATTAATAAACTCAAACGGTTTGTGATTTTTGAAGTAGTATTTCACTTGTAACGATCATCGACTGATGCCGTTGGCATTATGATAACGAATAACGACGCTATCGGAGTCAATAGATTAGATTAGATCGGATTAGATTAGATTAGGCTAGGTTAGGTTAGGTTCGGTTCGGTTAGGTCAGGTCAGGTCAGGTCAGGTCAGATATCGGATCGGATTTTGCTTAGAACACGAGCATTGATTGATGCGCTGTATAAGCTTCCAGATTAGATTAGATTAGATCAGATTGGATTGGATCGGATCGGATTAGATTAGATTAGAATCTTACCTCAGTGTTTGTGATATTCCGTTCCCATGGATACAGTTGCTACGACACGGAAATGGCGGGAGTAGGGAGGCACTGTGGCCAGATTCGCAGTTCGCAGTCGTCATGCTTGACCGAAGGCAGAATCGATGTCTACAGCGACAGATCGTCGCTCAAGAAATGCAACTACACAAAAGGAGTTACGACCGGAGTCCTGTGTTGCAAAAGACCCGACAGGTGGCAGCAGGGTGAGTAATGCAAGTTTAGTTTCAGTTTAAGATGATTTATTGATCTTCAGATATACCAAAGCTTTTCTACAGACGTCTTCATATATTTTCAGATTAGATAAAAGAGGAAGGGATTAGATTAGATTAGGTGAAGCGAGGTGAGGTTGGATTTGGTTAGGTTGAATCAGATCAGATACGTCGTTGGGACAAAATGCTTTAAAATTTAAAAATATAAATGTAGATGTGCACGGTTTCTATAGCGACCGTATGGCCTCGACTCTGATAAATTTGCTATGAATTAATCGGGTGAGATCTTTCACCACCGCTGTCCCTTTGAATGGGCGCCACGTCTTTTGTATTAGTATTCAGTGTTTAGCAACATCTTGTGGCTGTCAGGGCCGTTAACGAAGACCTTATCTTATACTAAGATCGAAACGTTAGTGAATTAACAAATTGACGAAGATATAGCGTCGGAAATAAGCGCTTTAAAGGTGTCTAAGTAAAACCTATTATCTGTGTTATTGTTCTGTGTTTCACAACATCTAGTTATTGTTACATCTGTTACTTCTGTACCATTAATCTAACGCGTCAGAAATTGAAGAATTTATAGTATCGGAAAGAAACGATTTAAAGGTGTCTAAACAAAGCCTAAATATTTGTAAGATGTAAAGATAAATGTTTTCCTATAAAAATCATATGGCCTCTACCCTGCTCATTTTCAATGACTTAATGGTGTATTACCCTTCAACACCGCTGCCCGTTGAATGGGCGCCACGACATTTAAGATCCCCGCGTAGAATCGTGCTCGCAAGAGATTTAAATCTCTTAAAGTATTCCACCGGCATTCTCCCGCACAGAGGCGCCTCGACGTACGCTTCTATCAATGTAGATAACTATGCCCTTAACAGAAGTAGTTGTTAAAAACATGTGCTATATAAGTCATGTACAGCATTACATTACTTGTCATTACAAAACGTGACATTACATTGTTGAAATGGGATGTTGTTGGCAGCGTCCTTGTGGTCGCCTCCGAAGTGTGATCAGCGCTGTAGGAACGGCGGAGTTTGCGTGGAGGACGGACAATGTCAGTGCGCCCAGGGCTACAAAGGAAACGCCTGTCAGACACGTAAGACTCACTTCTCAATAGGCCACACGCATTTGTATATTCAGTGCTAATCAGTGTGTGCATGTAGGTATTTATAGTGGCGCATATGGTTGGGGTCACAGGGTCCTGACCCCCTTAAGGTCAAGATCATATACCTTGGGATTCGTATAGATCGGATGGGGTTTTGTAGATGTAACACCGCCATCGATCGGTAACTCGACTTTGTTGATTCATATGAGCATCATAAAATAATGATTGTTTTCCTGGCCGATTTAATTTATTCCATTTCTGGCCTGTTTTTTTATCGGAAAATATTCTTGCTTCCGGATGAACTCCCGTACTCCGCGGGGATCTTACACCCAGACGCTGTGGTCGTTTTCAATCAAGTTCCTGGGCTATAAAAGTTCCCAATGCCACTCTACTAATTCTAGACTTCGCCACTGCCTTTTTTCGGGTAGTGCCAGTCCCAAGCCTGGATAAAGGAGGAGGGTGACGTCAACGGCCTTTGGTGCCATAAGATGACGTTAAACATTGGAACTACTACTAATTCTGATATTATACGCTGAGCTTAGACACCTTAAAATCGCTTTTTCCCGCGCTATATATTTGTCAATTTCGTTTCATACCCGAGTGGTCTTCGGTTTCTTTAGCAAAAGAAGGTGGACTTTAATGGCTCTGGCAGTCAAAAGCAAATGAATATAACATGTTGATCAATGCGAGAAAGACGAAAGTAATGGCGAACATAGACCAAGTGCTTGAGATCAGCGTGATTGGTGGAAGGCTAGAGCAGGTGGACTCTTTTGTGTACATGGGGAGCAGAGTGAACAAGGAAGCGGAGTGCACGGGCGAGGTGAAGTCGAGGCTAGCAATGGGTATGGCAGTCATGGTCAAATTGACAAAGATGTGGAGGAACAAGTCAATTAGCACCAGGACCAATCTGCGGTTGATGAAGACATTGGTGTGGCCAGTGGCAACGTACGGATGCGAGGCATGGACGATGAAGAAAGAAGAAGAGAAGCGTATCCAGGCGTTTGAGAACGGATGTCTTAGAAAGTTGCTGCGGATTTCATGGACAAAAAAGCTGACCACAGAACGAGTCTATCAACTGGCTGGAACAAAAAGCGAACTGTTGGGGCATATTAAAGCGCGCAAGCTGCGTTACTTCGGTCATGTAATGAGACACCCTCAGGACACTATTGAAGCTGGCGTTATGTTGGGTCTCGTCGAGGGAAATAGAAGACGTGGAAGACCAAGAACAAGTTGGATTGACAATGTCATGGCATGGACTGGCCTGTCGGGCACGATGATGGTGAACGCTACACGCGACAGATGGCGTTGGGAGAGGATAGTCCGTACATGTAGTCAACCGTCGCGAAGCGACGATGGCGTTGTGACATGACATGACAGCCAAAAGATTTCTTTAAACATGGCATATAAATTAATACTGATATTATACGCCATGCTTAGACACCTTTAAATCGCTTTCCTCCGACGCTATATATTGATAAATTTGTTTAATCGTTAATGAGTAGGGCAAATTGTCTTTTAAGGAGGGTCGACGTCAACGGCTTTGGCTGCCATAGGATGTCGTTAAGCGATAGAAACTACTATGGTCGTATTCGGGTGGTGCCAGTCCAAAGTCCGGATAAAGGAGGAGGGCGACGCCAATTGTCTTCGTTATGACACAGCGTCGTTAAACGGCAACTACGCGGTGACACTGTGGCCGAGCCTTTTCACCTTTCCGATCGGGGTTCGAATCCCGGGTCCGTCGTATGAAATCGCCATAAATCGCATTGTGAAGCTGTGTGCAACCTTCTTATTCTACACTAGCGCCAACACGATAGCCGACTGAATACAGCGCTCGACTAGACGGGTTCGAGCCATATATTTGCTCAGCGCCATCGACTGATTCTTAGTCATTAGGTAATGACGCTAAATAAATGCAAAATAATAATAAATGACTGCATGTAAGTATGTATGATTGTACGTATGTATGTATGTATGCATGTATCTATAAATATATCGATGTATGCTGTAGCGATCTGTCCTGGAGGTTGTATCCCGAATTCGACCTGCGTTAAGCCTCGGTTGTGTCGATGCAACCGCGGCTACAGTGGCCCCAACTGCAGCAACAGGGAGGCTGACGAAAGATGCCGACATCCTTGTTTAAACGGCGGTCGTTGTGCTGCCGACGGTCGATGCAAATGTCCACCGAACTTTCACGGATCCAGATGTCAAGTCGTTGGTCAGTTTCCATGGATACGGTTGTCATAACATTCGTTCTTTGCAGTCGTAATCGTAAATGAACTTCTAAAGCGAATATTTGAAGCTAAGAGCAGGGCGCCGGCTTATTCGTGGCGCTGGGTCAAGTCAGAGGGATGTCTTGATATACAAGAACAAGATCCGGTTGCCCTAAGACAAGGGTAGAGAGGGAAGAAGACAGGAAAACTATCTGTCTGTCTGTCTATGTCTGTCTGTCTATGTCTGTCTATGTCTGTCTGTCTGCCTGTCTGTCTGTCTGTCTATGTCTGTCTGTCTATGTCTGTCTGTCTATGTCTGTCTGTCTATGTCTGTCTGTATGTCTGTCTATGTCTGTCTGCCTATGTCTGTCTGTCTGTCTGTCCCTCTGGCGGCGAGTTCAGCCGAGCGTGGAGTGTCCATGATGCGACACCAAGCTGTATGGGATGTGTTTAAATGTTTACTAATGGAATCGGAAACTGTAGCGGCAGTAGCCTGCCTAATCTTTTGTTCGTTGAGTAGAACGAGTCTATAGCAACTAGGCCTAACACGTAACATAAATGATGATGATCATGATGACGACGACGAAGATAATAGCAGCCTGTAGACCTACACATATACATAATTAATACACTCATGTTTATGCCTATTGGTCCCATTTGTGGTCTCGCCTGCCTGCCTGCCTGCCTGCCTGCCTGCCTGCCTGCCTGCCTGCCTGCCTGTCTGTCTGCCTGCCTGCCTGCCTGCCTGCCTGCCTGCCTGCCTGCCTGCCTGCCTGCCTGCCTGCCTGCCTGCCTGCCTGCATTTCTGTCTCAGTTCCCTTTACCTATAGCTCAAATATCTAATCATAAGAATTTAAGATATTTTTTCTTTAACAAATTCACAATGTTTATTTTAAAAATCCCGCAACAGCAGAGTCGCCTTTGCAGAGAGTAGGGTATGTTCCGTAAACCTGTCACGACTCTTAGTTTTTATTCGTACCTTTATTCACCCTTCATAATGCTACTCCTTTTTCGCCTTTAGCCTATAGCTTGTTCAAATATATTTGTAGTTGTTGTTGCTGCCGTACATTTATTAAAAAGCGCAAGCTAATAAATTGGGAATAATTCTTATGTCAAATTGTGTTGTAGGTTCGAAGTCGTCTTCAGCGTCCACAGTTAACAGAACTAAACCCACGATTTAACCGACTAAGGCAATTAAAGTTCTCGTTTTTATAAGCAGCCCGTTTGATAACACATTTTCCTAACGTGTTGTAACGTGTCGGCAATTTACATGTATTTATATAGAGGCAGTAACGCATAGTTGTAAAGTTACTGAGCCAGCGAGTTTCGTGTAGTAAGATACAGGAAGCGTAGAGAAAACCGTTGAAAAGGAAAATTGATTCGAAACGGGAATTAAGCGAGAATTTATTTAGCGCTATTCTTTTGCGCCGTAAGGGCAGGTCGTAATGCTTTTTCCATTGTTCTTGTCGAAGGTTGAACTGAAAAGAACACTTGATTTCCTTCCAAAGACACGAATATGCATATATTATCGCAAGTTGTCATGCTATGCCTGAATGAATTTCTTTTATCGTTCTATATATGGACTGCTGTTACCAGAATTTTAGAGTGAAAGTGAGAAATTTTCTAATACCAGACTACTATATTTGTCGAGGTGAATGCGGTAAGGGTTTGGATAATATTTTTAGATCAAAGTGGGGCGTTTTTGAGCTGGGCAGTTTCGGAGATCGAATAAGGACATTTTGAAAGCAAAGTGGGTCATTTGGAGTTCAAGCAGAACAGTTTTGAAGATCAGATTAGAACTTTTTGAGAGCAAAGTGTGAAATTTTTAGAGAATAAGATTGGTACCTTTTGAAGCTTTGACATCAAAGTGGGACAATTTGAGGACAACAGTGTAATAATTCGGAAAGCAGTCATAAGATTACATTTCTAGAGATTAACCTAATTTAGTTAAAATAAACAAGTGAAAGGCCAGGTAGTTTATGGACGTAGGCCTGCTATTTAGGCCTCGTTAGCTATCTTTTAGTCACCCGCTTCTGAATGCACTACCTTCGTCAACTTGTATACATAGTGAGACAAATCTGTCCGAAAAATTTAGCTGCGACATCTATCGATTAAGTTGTAATCGATTAAGTTAAGGGTTTTTTAAAAACTAATTTAGCGAATTAGTGTTTTTATAACTCCTGCCAAAATTGGACGAGTTAACTAGAGCCTAATTGTTAAGACCATTGTAGACCTAACTGAAATCTGACCCGTAGGCCTAACCTTTTCGTTAACTGCTACAACCAGAATCGAATCATTCAGAGGCTAGACCTAAATACGAGGCCTACATAAGCGTAGGCCTACCACACCTCTTGAGCAGTTTGTTTTATGACAGGCGCAATATAAATTGACAAATACAATAAATATAAATGTAATTATACACGGTTTTATATAGCGACCGTATGGTCTCGATCCTGTTCCTTTTTTTAATGAATTAATCGGGTGAGATCCTTCACCAGCCCTACCCGTTTGAATGAGCGCCACGCCATTTAAGGTCCCCGTGCACGGACCGTACTAGCCAGACATTCAAAATTCTGAAATAAGCCACGATAGGGTTGCGAACCGGGGATCATATTATATATATATATATATATATATATATATATATATATATATATATATATATATATATATATATATATATATATATATATATATATATATATATATATATATATATATATATATATATATATATATATATATATATATATATATATATATATATATATATATATATATATATATATATATATATATATATATATATATATATATATATATATATATATATATATATATATATATATATATGGCTGTGTTTTGGACATTGAATCATTGTCTTCTTGAGAGTTTCTTCAATGAAGCTGTGTCTGTCTTCAGTTGTTGCTTGTTACTCTGTTGTTGGTTGTTTCTTTCGTTGTTTGTTGTCGGTTTTGCTGCTACATGAACGCCAACGGTTGCTTGTTCATTTTATCACTGCTATTACCTCTGACGTTTTATAGTAACTTGCAATAAAATAACTGTGTAAAATCTAGCGGCATTTTATTCGCAATAAATAATCGCAAAGTCACTTCGTGTCCACTTTCAATATGTAAAGTGCTGCAAATCAGCTAGCAGAGACAGACATACAGACAGACAAAGACGAAGACAAAGAGGTAGACAGACATAGAGACAGAGAAAGGGGAAGGAGAGAAACCGAGAGAGGCAGAATAAGACGAACAGGCTACAGTACATGAAAGCAAACTAAAGAAATAGACAAGGGGATGATAACAGATGGACAGAGACACACAAGCAGACAGACAGAGATAAATAGAAATACAGAGAAACCTACAAACAGGAAGACAGACGCATACACAGAAAGACACAGAGAGATGCAGGCAAACTTAGAGTGACACAAAGAACTACAGATACCATTACAGACACGAAGGTCGATAGATAAACAGAGAAAACCAGAAAGATAGGCAAAAACACATAGACATACAGACAGAAAGATAAAGACAGAAAGATAAACATAACCATATAAAGACAGACAGAAAGAAAGAAAGATAAAGACAGACAGACACACACAGACACACAGACAGACATACAGGCAGAGCTCAGCGACATACAAACAGACATACAAACAGACATAACCAGAACCAGAAGCAAGCAGACAGACAGACAGAGTGCTCAGCTGCTGAGACTGTTGTCATCCCTTCAGGGTTCGGCTTTTCGGCTCAGATTCCACTGGCGCCACCTGGTGACTGGTCAGCCGCTGAATCCAGGTGAGGGACCGAACGTGATGCACAGGTGCGTGGCGCCAAGAAGGACACACAATCCGCTACAACATGGCTTCCGGTCGCAGAAAAATCTCGAACAGTGCTGCGTCCTGTTTTGATTCGACACAAGATAACAATCAGGGTCACTATACATTATACTAATATGACAAATGTCACAAATATTTAGGCCCTATCTTGTAGTCATTATTTGAAAGTCTACAAATAATTGTACACGGTTTTATATAGCGACCGTATGGCATCGACCCTGCTCATTTTGCAATGGAATAATCGGGTGAGATCTTTCACCACCGCTGCCCGTTTGAATGGGCGCCACGCCTTTTGTTTTAGTATTCAGTGTTTAACGAAATCACACAAACCAGTTGAATGTCTTTTCATAGCGAAAAGTCTTTGATTAACATTTGCTACACCCAATCTCAATCTACTAATTTGTACTTCTTTTTGGCGATTAAGATCTGTGTATTTAATATCTGTACTTATTGAGGGACATATTGTTTTATAAAAGTGTCCCTTTGTATTTCTTGTATATTCAATCTGCCATTTGTTTATTATATAATTTCGAATTAGAGATTACACTTCACTGAGTTCTAAATAATTAGTGGAATTGATACTTCTTAATTGTAATGCATCTTTGGCTAACATATCTGCTTTGTCATTCCCCAATATGTTAGTGTGACTCGGGATCCATACAAATTTAATCTTACTATATTTAATTTTATTAAACGATTTAATTATGTCATTTAGTAGATTAGGTACAGCTTTAGAAAAGAATTCTTTAATGGAGGTCAATGCACTTAAGGAATCGGACAGAATTGCGAAGTGACAAAGGTTAGGAAATTCATTTTCTAAAATCCATAAGAGAGATTCATTAATACCAGTCATCTCTGGAGCATAAATGCTTGAATTATCACACAACCTATTTTTTTGTTAACGTGGAGACTAGGACTAAGATAGGCTACAACTGGCGATTGTAGTTCCTCAGTTTAACGACAGCTTATGGCATCAAAGGCCGTTGCCGTCGCCCTCCTCCTTTATCCAGGCTTGGGACTGGCACTACCCCCAAACAAGGCAGTGGCGGAGTTCAACTGGCGATTGAACGAAATTGAAGCCTGTATAGCTTCAGAATATACTGGCGATTGAACGAAATTGAAGCCTGTATAGCTTCAGAATATTGTGATTTAAAGGTGTCTAATCACAACCTAATTTGTGTACTAGTATTCAGTGTTTAACGACATCTTGTGGCTGCCAGGGCCGTTAACGTCGACCTCTCCTTGACACGATTAAAGGATGTGTTACTCATTGAACGAAATAGACGAATAGGCCCTTTATAACTTTGATAAAATGCGATGTAAAGATGTTTAAGCAAAACCTTATATTAGTATTAGTATTAAGTATTTAAAGATATTTCGTAGCTGCCAGAACCGTTAATATCGGCTTTTCTTTATATGGAATACAGCAAATACTGGATAAACAATACCAAGCAGTAGTTCCTCAGTTTAACGACAGCTTAAAGCATCAAAGGCGGTTGCCGTCGCCCTCCTCCTTTATCCAGGCTTGGGACTGGCACTACTCCCAAACAAGGCAGTTGGCGGAGATACAATACCAAGCGAACGAAATTGACAACTATATAGCTTCGTAAAAACCGATTTAAAAGTGTCTAAGCAAAAACCTAATATTCGCAATCCTATTCAATGTTCAATGATATCTTGTGGCTGTCGACTTTTCATATATATCCTCGAGTGGAATCGACATAGGCAACAAATAATAGTTGAAAGAAATTGACAATTATATATAATATGGGAAGAAAGCGATTTAAAGGTGTCTAAGCAAAACCTAATATTGCTTTAGTATCCAGTGTCTAACGACATCTTGTGGCTGGCAGGGGAAAAGCAAGCGTCTCAAAAACCCTCTACTACCCAAATGCCTACCACGCCACCTTCACGTGGTGCAAACAGCACTTTAGAAAGTTTATGCTAAAGATCATCACAAAAAGAGCACAAGCCAAGACCGAATGGACCAAATATTTGGGAGAAGACCAGTTTGGATTCAAGAAGGGTAGCGGTACAAGAGATACAACACAACTTATATTTATAAAGCGCCTTAATAAAACAATGTCTTACTCAAAGGACGCGTTACAATATAATAATTAGTTATAGTACTGAGAGAATAAATGAGTCTTAAGTTTTAATTTAAAAGTATCTATTGAAAAGCATCTTCGGATAAATTTAAGTAGAGAGTTCCATTCAGCTGGACCAGCTACTTCAAACATTCAAAACTTCAAACAACAGAGCACTACGGGTGTTGACAGGAAGAAGCCTTGAAATGATCAAGACCTTCACATATGTTTTGTGGACTACGAAAAAGCATTTGACAGAGTATATTGGGAAAAAACTGATGCGTGCACTCAGGTAACTTGGAATTGATTGGAAGGATAGAAGACTCATTGCTTAACATCTATAGTGAAGAACTTATACACGAGAGGTGCTAGAAAATATGGAAGAGGGAATAAAAGTAGGAGGAAGACTGGTGAGGGGGTTGAGATTTTCAGACGACGAGGCAATGCTGGGAAATAGACAAGGTCACCAAAGGACGATGGACCGCCTGAACCTAATTTCGATAGAATATGGTATGAAAATCAATGTGAAAAGGACACAGGTTATGAAGATAAATAGAAAAGAAGAAACACCAGTAAGAATAATAGTAAATGATGAAGAGTTGGAACAGGTCAGGCAGTTCTGCTAATTAGGAAGTATGATTTCAACAGAAGCAAGATGTCATAATGAAATAAAAAGAAGGAAAGCAATGGGAAAAGACGCTTTTATGAAAAGGAAAGAATTAAAGAGAGGAGGACTGAACAGAAACCTAAAGAAGAGAATAGTGAAAACATTGATACGGTAAACTGAAAGAGGAGGCCCAACAACGTCAGGAATGGCGCCATTGGACGTTCGAACCTACCCGGGGGCAGAGAACTTGAACAAGAATAAGTGACTGCCAGGGATATTAACGTTGACCTTTCTTTCTCATTTTCTTGAAGGAATCAGCCATTAGTAGTAGTTCCAGTGTTTAACGACGTTTTATGGAATCAAATGCCGTTGACGTCGCCCTCCTCCTTTATCCAGGCTTGGGACTGGCACCACCCGACTCAAGGTAGTGGCGTAGTTTTTTCCCAACCGGGTATTCACGGCTGCTAATGTACATGTATAACTAACATATGTATAAAAAGTTATGCGACAAGTGATGAATATCTAAAGTCGATAAAAGGCGATTAAAAGGTGTGTAGGCACAATAAAATATTTGTAAAATGTTAATGTAAATATATAAATTTTACCCTAGCGACCAGATGAACTCAACCCTGCTCATTTTTCACTGAATTAATCGGGTGAGATTATCTTTGAAATAAGCCACGATCGGTATGCGAACCGACATCATCACGCATAGAGACGCATTGACTTACTCTTTAACCAGCGTAGCTAGCAAGGCCAGTGATAGTTTCTGTTGAAGTTGCGCTATATAAATGTCTAATAGCAATTACAATTACTAACATTTATTGTGCGATTTTTGATAATAAGAGGGGATTGTCACACTGGTTCAGCCTATCTCCCTCTGAAGAGGCATTCTTCCCAAACATTTCACCCCTGCCCCACAGGTCTGTCCCCCACAGCTTAACTGACTCCCATTGAAGGTGTACATTATCTCCAAACATTTCGCAGACACAGACATACAGACAGACATATATCCCCCCACACACAAGCAGACACTCACAGACACATACACACACAGACAGAGAACCTACCGTGCTGTTAACAAGACGAATCTTCTTACAGCAAATAATCTCTCGCTGTATGATAAGGCTGCTCAATTACCCTATTATTCCTACTCGTTCGTGACCGTATCCTGACACCTACTCGTCATCAATCGTGATTCTCCCAGCGCCAGCGACGTCATAATCTCCCTCCTCCGAATCCGGATCGACGTCAGAGGATGGTGCTTCGTCCAGAACAGAACCCCAGTTCCTTCTCCTGTTGCTACTGCTGCTGACTGGGTGACCACCTGCGATTTAACAGCCAGACATCGTATCAGAACTTAACGAGGTTGATCGCAAACGCCTTAGCAGTCATCCAAGGGCAGATGGTGAAATCGTAATCGCACATTCGAGATTTCTACAGCGTCCAACGAAAGCTAAGTCACGGGAACCAGCTTATTCACAGGCGCTCAGTCAAAACAAAATCGATAAGAAGGGTTCGGTTCCAGGTCAAGATCAAAGAGTCAGTCAGGCAGGCAGTCAGATGGCTTCGTTGGATGGTGTTTGGAACTGGATCTGCAGGATGGATGAGGGGAAGAAGAAGAATCAGAAAGGATGTCTCCATCTGAGTTTAGAAGACCAGGTAAGCATGCATGCAAGTACGGAGCAAGGGAAGTGGTAATATCACCCTAAACTCAGTCGGCAGGGATCATAGGAGGGGTGGCCCTCTATTTATCCGCCAGTTAAGTCAGATCTGTAAGAGTAATCGTAATCGTAAACTCGAAATTTCTAAAGCGCTACTTGAAAGCTAAGCGCAGGGCATCAGCTTATTCACGAATGCTGCGACAAGTCAGTGGGGTTGTCCAAAGACGCCATGTCAAGAATCAAGTCCAGCTGCCAGAAAACCAGAGAGAGAAGGGGTAGAGGAGGTGGTAGAAGGGTTAGGAGAGGGGGATTAGAAACTGATGACTATCATATTTATTTGATTCGGAGTCTCAAAAGGCGCTACACGAATGATCAAATACATACATGCTTGAGGAGGTACATTTGTGTCCAGGGGAAGGGGTGAAACTGTCCTCGACCCACAGGCTCAGGTCATCCCCTCTGTTGGATTCATCTTCCCAGTCATTAAATATGAATACAAATGTACGCATTTATCTATAGAGACCGTATGGCCTAGAGGCTGCTTATTTTTTAATGAATTGATCGGGTGAGATCCTTCACCACCGCTGCCCGTTTGAAAATAGTATTCAGTGTTTAATGACATCTTGTGGCTGCCAGGGCCGTTAACGTCGACCTTTTGTTAACATATGTCCATGACGGCTTACCATGGTACGAAATTGACCAGTATATAGTTAGTTCCGCAGTTAACGACAGCTTATGGCATCAATGGCCGTTGCCGTCGGCCTCCTCCTTTATCCAGGCTTGGGACTGGCACTACCGCCAAACAAGGCAGTTCAAAATAAGCAGTTGCGGAGTTGACCAATATATAGCAGCGAAGAATCAAGATTTAAAGGTGTCTAAGCAAAACCTAATATATGCAAAATGTAAACATCTTTTGTATTAGTGTTCAGTGTTTAACGACGTCTTGTGGTAGCCAGGGCCGTTAACGTCGACATTTCGTATGCTTTGGGTAGCCAAAACTTAGTCGACGGGACAAAATTGAGAAATACATAGCGTCGGATAGAAGCGATTTAAAGGTGTCTAAGCACAATAAGTAAAATATAAGTGCAAATACATTCGTTGTCTATAGCGACCAAATGCTTATTTTTCAATGAATTAATCGGGCGAGATCCTTCACCATGGCTGCCCATTTGAATGGGTGCCACGCCATTTAACGGACCGTGCTAGCATTTTACCCCATATTAAAAATCTGAAATATAGTGACTATCGGTAAGCGAACCGGCACACTGACGATCAGAGGCGCTTTGATGTACGCCTTAACCATTAGACGCCAACCTGTAGCTATATAAAAACTGTAAATCTTTTCCAAAATGATCAATGATTATCCACTGACGGTTGAAAATTAATTGTGACAATGTATGCACAAATGTGCAGTTATGTTGGCTTAGATGCAGGCTGTCTTCTGTTTATACGCATTATGCAATCAGTCCATATAAAATTCATTTTTGTCGCAAAAATGCATTAAAAATACATAATACGCACAATATGTTTTTTTCTAATTATGAAATGTCCGTCGAAACTTAAAACATTCAGGAAAATTTTCGACTGTGCATTTTCATCAAATAATGTGCAAAATTTAGAGAATGATAACGTATTAGATCTCTATGATGATGACAATCAATCGTTGGACAATTATATCAAACAGAATGATAATAACAACGACTGAAATGATGATGATGATGATAACGACGACGACGACGATGATGATGGTGATGACTGTCACGAAAACAACGATGATAAAAATCATAAAGGCGTACTTGCACTGTTGCTGATCAGCCTTCCTTCCGCGCTGTCGAATCTGGAACCTGAAAACGTTGAAGCGATTATGAGGCAAATGGCGCCCAATAAACGTACTGACGTCATTGCTTTAAAATACACGTCTACTTATATAGCGCTTTAATACCTGCTCTCTCAACTTCTATAGAACCGCTCTTTGAAATACAACAGAAGCGGTCTGCACCTTCTTTGCGTCTGCAGATTTGTATGCTGTAAAAGCGCATCCGAAGAGGGTGTGGATGCGTTTTATATAGCAATACCATTCGCGTGTGCAATGCAGCACTGTCAGCTGCGCCATATGCGTTGAAAGAATGCGTTGCCTCGCCCCCTATCTCGTCTTCTTTTCCATCGCTCGAGCATTTGACTGCAGGTTCACGATTATTATAGACCCTCTCCAAATTGATTGACTGATACCTTGCAATCAATAGATCGATCGATCATTCCATAGATCCGTTCGTAGGTCGGCTGATGGGTAATGGTTGGGCATTTTGTCGAAACCAAACCACATAAAGCCTACTTTAAAGATAGGCGCGATCGCCAGCTTCATCTTGCGCCATGGAAGTACTGGAATTATAACGATTGCATTACAGCGGGCCATTCTATCCTATAGAGACCGTATAGTCTGGAACATGCTAATTTTTCAATGAATTAATCGGGTGAGATCCTTTACCACCGCTGCCCATTCAAATGGGCGCCACACGTTTTTTTTATTAGTATTCGGTGTTTAATGACATCCTGCCAGGGCCGTTAACATCGACCTCTCATAACAAATGTGAACTTTCGCCTAAACAAAATTGACGAATATATGACGTCGGAATAAAGCGACTTAAAGGTGTCTAAGCAAAACGTAATATTTGTATTAGTACTCAGTGTTTAACGACATCTTGTGGCTGCCAGGGCTGTTATCGTCTACCTTACACAATAGACCACGATGTGCACACTCGATTGAACGTAATTCACAACAACATAGCCTTGGAAAAATACGATTTAAAGGTGTCTAGGCAAAACCAAATATTGTTTTAGTATCTAGTGTTTAGCGACATCAGGGCCGTTGACGTCGACCTCTCCTTACTTTACGCGTTAGATTACTGAGACCAAATAGGCCTCATCTTGGACTAAAAACCCATGACTTACTCGAATACAGATTCGTTGTAGACAAAATTTTTGTTATGTAGAAGCGCAGATGTATTTTTGCGATTTATCCAGTCTGTTTCGAGTCCAGATCTACTTTTCAGTCGGTCGGCCATTACAGCAACACGCAAGACATTGCTTAATTCTTCTTAACAAAAGACGACGAATCATTTTGACTTCTGTTGCCGCCAAGACATTAATCAAATCAAATCAATCACAGCGCCTAAGACGGGGTCTGCTTGGTGCTTACCTACATTAACATCTTACGGCGCTTCGGTTTACTGCTGAAAAATACAGCATGCTATTGAGAAGTTCATTAATATAGTCGAAACGAGAAGGAATCGTCGTTTTCAGGATTTTATTTTGTTCCTGTAATTTCACAAGCCTGTTATCCATCTACCATAATATTGTGATGAATCGTATTTACTGACATGTATCGTATTTATTAAAGAAGTCTAGATTGGAACTAAAGGTCGGAATGTATTCACCGCGTTCAACGCAAGCTACCAAGGGCGTAGCAGTAGGGTGTGCAGGTTGTGCAAAGCACAAGGGCCCACGAGGCCAGGAGCTGTCTGGGCCCCAAGGGGCCAAACCCCGGGTGCTCAATTACGCAAAGCAAAATAGCCAGTTGAGTTTGCACAAGGACCCTCGGAAGGCTAGCTACGCCACTGCAAGCTGCTTTTTTTGTAGTTCTGGTACCAGAAAATGCGCCTACATTTCGGAGGTAACTCAACATATGGTAAGACTGGTACAAGGCAATCGGAACGCTGTCTCGACCGCTGAAATCTAGGTTTGACTTCGCCAGTTTGGCACAGCGCACAATCGCCGATCATGTAAACAAACCTATCCCGCAAAGGGGGCATCAGCGCCCTAAAACGGCCAACTTTCCACCCTCGGAATCCTTCTTGCCCGGCGTGTTCCCCGTTTCTCCTGCCTCTTTCTCCCGCAACTCTGAAATCATCTCACTATTTCTGAAGAGTTCACACACACCTTTTTTGGAGGGGCCTTATAAACGGTTAGAAGACGCTACCGTTTTCTAAATTTATGAGTCATCTTCTGAAAACGGTAGATACCAACACAACAGCCTTAGACAAAACAAAAACCATTCAAGGTTCCCCAGATCTGTTTCATCAGGTCTTCTTCCACAGTGCCCCTCTCCAATCGCAAACATCATCCACCGTTGCTGCCCGACTCTTGGATCTTGACCTATTTGTCTATGAAATTTGGCTTGCGCTGCCCTTTTCTTGCACTCCATTCTAGCTTCTGAACTGTCACAGGTCAAATGTTGTTTTTCCCCGCCTCTATCACCGCATTTGAAAGTATAGACAAACTTCGCTCTTTAATCGTTACAACCAATATTATATCGACAGTCTGTCTTAATTAGAACCGTGAAAAACTGCTTAGACAATACCGCTGAGCAATACTTTGTGGTTAAAACATCATTGAAAGAGATATGAAAATCTGTCTAATTATGTCATATCAATAGGCCTACTAAGCTCAAGCCTGACATATGCCCATATTTTTCAGGATGCATTTTCAATCTACCTTAAGTCATACTTGTTGACATCAGTTAGATAACCATGCGTGCAACACTTTTGAGAGCTACTTTAAAAGTGCTATAAGTGTCTTGATGAATACATACTTACAAACATACATATATACATGCATACATACATGCATACGTAAGTACATATGAACACGCATTCTTGCATACATACCCAAACATACAATATTATCTGGTATTGGAATACATGAATTTTTTACTCATTTTCATAAAAAAGTAAATCTTTAAAGTTTTTGGTACAGCGCAATAGTATTTTGTTTTGTTTCAGTGCCTGAAGGAGAGTTTCGTTAAGTTATTGGGAGTTGGCATCGGATACAGCTTATGTCGACTGAACTTCTGTGTCCATTCTTCATTGACCCTTGGTGAAGCGGTGACCAACACAGAGGTCAAAGTGGACGGTAGGCCCCAGGCGGACTGAAAATTTAAGGAAACGTTATGTAACGAAAATGTCTCGTTACAGGCCAACCAGTTGGAGCTGTAATAGCGCAACATAAATGCATGTTTGGCAGATGGCAGCCGCCATCTTATTTTGCGGTCATTTGATGACGTGATTCGGAAAACGCAGCTTTTTCTTGCGGTTGATGTCTCTGTCTGGTTTGATGTTCGTGTCGCGGGATGTGAAGTTTTTGGATTTAAAGGTGTTTTCGGAGGTAAAAGTCAGCGAAATACTTGATTTCGGTATTAATGGGACCCAAGTATTGGTAGGGCTTCCCGGTAACATAAGATAAGAGATCGGATCTCTGGTTTTTACGAGGTTACGCTCCGGATTAAAATCTGATGTCAGCCTAGATGCCCACGGCCGCCATTTTGGGACTTGTGAAGGAGTTGTAGAGTTTGATCGATGGTTGTTCTTTGATTTGACTGTGTAATTATAATCGGATGTTCTTTTATTTGGGATCATTTGTCATTTAAAATTTGTCTGTTTAAATAAAATCGGTGATTGAACAGATATGTTTAATACCGATGTTGGGCCTGAAGAGGAGGAGCTATTCCCTCCCTCACCAGTGTCTTTCCACCAAGGATTTCTAGAGCGCAGATTCGAGGAGTTATGTGGCTGGGTGGCAGATTTTGGCAGCACAATGCAAAGGGTGTCACAACGCCAAGATTGGTTAGAGCAGTCTTTAGAGAATTTGAGTGGTGGAATGGCCCAGTTACTAGAAAGTTTAATGACTAAAATAGATAGGCCTTAAGCGGGATTTCCGGCGGGTTCAGAGGTCCCGTCCCCGCTTTCGAGAGGCGGTTGAACTTGGTGATATCGGGACCACCCCGGATCATGACTCATCGGTCATACGAGTTGCCTTCAGACCGAAGGCCACGAACATTGGAACTGTCAAGCATACCACAGGCGCATCCTTGGAATTTTATGGGCCAGGTCAAATTATGGGGTCGAATCTCCTCCATGAATACACAGATAACTTTCCAGAGACCGACCTCCAACAACCTGTAGGTCCCGGAGAATTGGCCATTGGGTTTAGTGGCCCCCTCTGGGTGATGAGGAAGCTGCAGCCCTTTTGATACAGTTGGGTAAGATAGATGCAGGGTTGTCTGCCCGACCCAGTGGGAGCCGACAGCCGCCATCATGTGACAGGCTGAGTGACAAACCGTGGCCGAGGAGGCTGTCTGATAGACTGGATGAGGGATCTTTAGAGAGAGCAAGTCAGGCCATCACTTCACCTCCTAAAAGCTCCCCAAAGGGTCTGCTGGGTACATTACAGTTATTGGACAACTCTCATATTGTCACTGTCGCTTTAAGAAGGGTAAGTATTTACATTTTTCCTGACTTTTGGTGTTTTTTAGACTTGATAAAATAACCTTGTTAAACTTTGTGACCTATTCTGCCAGAAACAGCTAAAATTTAGAAAAGTTTGGAAATTTAGAATAGAAATTAGAAAGAAATGAATCAGATTCTAAGGTCTTGGATACAGGATCATGGTCCTGGATGCAGGACTATTGTTGTTTTGGATATGGGACCATAGTTCTGGATTTGGGACCATTATTATCATGGACGTGAGGCTGTTGTCCTTAATATGGGACCATTATTATCGTGGATGTGGGTGACCCTGGTCCTAGGAATTGCACTGAGGTTCTGGATTAGGAATTAGCACATTTGATGGACTTGAGGTTTATTTTTTCACCAACACTGAGTAGTACAAAGTTTTTAAAAGAGTCAGTAAACTTTATAAGTTTTTCTTCGTTTGTCGCAAGTTACCGGAAGTTACAGTGCACAATTCCGAGCACAATTTCATATCCTTTTTGGAATTGAAATCTGAGAGTCTCTTTGATGGAATAATACGACATGACGAGTTACAACTGAGTATTCACCCCGAAAACCACCAAGCCCTGGAGTTCAGGGAAAGGGTTGGTGTTTTTCACAACTGAACCATTTCAGTTTGCTGTTCATCTAAAAACCTCTGCTACAGAAAATAATAAAAGGTGTATTCAGCGGCCTTTAGGTCTGTCATCTTAACTGTTACTGCACAGTTACAATGTACATTAAATTTGCTCAACAATTAGTGATCGTGTATAAAAGTTTTAGTTGAAATTCGGTGACCCTGTTAGTGGAACTCTGTTGGTCACTTCTGAGATTTCATTCTGATGTGCTGTAATTTCATATATTTCTCTAACTCATGCCTTTGCCTATAAGGGGAACTTTGTGTTGCATGTTTTCTTTGAATTTGCTGATATCCAAATCCTCAGTGTAGAAGATTTCCACCAGCAGGCGGTCTTTTGCTGTAACTTGGAGTTCGTCCGATTCACTGTTGAACAGAAAGGGATTGTTTACAGGAATCGTTGAGACTTACCGGTACAAGGCGATGTGAGCAAAACTGATCCACTTCTGTGCCAGATTTTGTGAACACCAGTGTTACATAATGACTATGACCTTTCATACAGTACATGTCAGCAAAGTAAATGTTTGTAAATATTCTGTAAATGTAAATATTCTCAACGGGGACCAGGACTCTTGTGTCTCCAAACGCAGAAGACTTCAGTGGTTCGCCTTCTACAGAACCAGGCTGCACTGATGTGCTGTAATTTCGTAAATTTCTCTAACTCATGTTACTGTTGTTCATGGAAATTAGCAATGGTGTAGTGGTTAGTTGCTGGATTGTCAACTGAGAGGTTGGGGTTTCAAATCCCCGCCAAGGTGGAAAGATGTTTCGACATTCCGCACTGCATATGCATGTATGTATTGAAGTGCTTACAGTGCACAGTTTAAGAACCTCAGAAAGTTGCTGCAACATGACTGTCTAGCAGATCTAAAAGGGTGCCTTTCAATATAAACTAAGAATGTTTCTTGAGCTGGTTGTGGAGGAAGAGTTAAAATTATCAGAGGAAGGTATTTCTGCTCCACTTGCGTCCCCTAGCGAACAGGGCGAAACCTCAAATGAAATGAGCACATTGACTGTATGGTGTGAGTGTGAACTGTATGGTTTCAGTGTGGCAATAGAGAGGCCAACTGCCTTTATACAACAAAGGGGGCTAAGGAAATCAAATCGCTGACACTTCATACCCGTGGGTGTCACAAATGGGGTTAGCTTAAGGGACTGCTGTTCAAATCATGTAATGCAAAACCTTTCAAACTTTTTTAACCATCAGCTGTCTCACTACATTTTGATTAAAAAAATTAACAGTACATTAAAGTATCCCTGAAGCAGCATTATGTAAATACATACTATTAAACTACAAAAATTACATTACACTGTCAGAAACAAAAAGATGAAAGCAAGCTCCTTTCAAGCATTTTGCTGTGGGAGATTAATTGTTAAATATATGAACTGATATCCAAATACGTCAACACATTTAAAAGAACAGAAATTCATGACACTGTAGTGGAAATGGTACATTCTGTGTTTCAGCAGCATACAAACGCAATAAAGTCAAGGGAACCAGCATATTAAAATAAATTCACATCAGCCCTGCAAACATCTCATCTTACAAGTAATTTTGTTGAAATGCTTAATTAACTCTAACTTTAAAGCTGTATTTACCAGGTTAACACAACCGACATGACGAAATGCTGAAGCAGTAGCATTTACATTACAATGATATTTATCATGCGAAACTGCCAGTGCCCAAGAAGTTAGTGCCCCATTTAAAATGCATTTAGCTACATTACGTTTGATTACTGAGCTTCAATCCTTTGTGAGAACTCAAGAAGCTATATAAACGATTCGTGTCATCGTGCATATGGGGTTTAACGGCATTCCTTTGAAACACCATTCATTTGTATGAATAAGCTAACTAACTTTCTTGGTTCCCGATTTTATTCTGTATGTTTTCAGATGAGATTTTCATTCATAATGACTTGACACCATTTAGACCAGTGTAGGCAACACTTGCAAAGTATTTAAATGGCTCTACTAAGTACTTACTTTACACATGACAATAATTTCTATGGAACCATCTGTAGGAAGATGTTCCTATACAGTGTCAAATGTCAGCGCAGTTATTAACAAAGTGAATTTCTGTGAGAAAGTAGAAATTGATGGATCAAACTGAAGGCTGTGGCAATATTTGAGAAGTTTTAATAAAGATTGCAGAGAGCACAGCTCCTATTCTTAGGCACACCGCCGGGCGTAGAAAAGCCTTACCCTATAATGGGAACTTTGTGTTGCAAGCTTTCTTTGAATTTGCTGATATCCAAATCCTCAGTGTAGAAGATTTCCACCAGCAGGCGGTCTCTTGCTGTAACTTGGAGTTCGTTCGATTCACTGTTGAACAGAAAGGGATTGTTTACAGGATCGTTGAGACTGACCGGTACAAGGCGATGTGAGCAAAATTGATCCACTGCTGTGCCAGATTTTGTGAACACCAATGTTACATAATGACTATGACCTTTCATACAGTACATGTCAGCAAAGTAAATGTTTGTAAATATTCTATAAATGTAAATATTCTCAACGGGGACCAGGACTCTTGTGTCTCCGAACGCACTGGGTTCTGTCCAAGCCACAAATATAGTTACGCACAAATTCTTTCAATTTTTTTTAAAAACGATCATACCACTAAAATTTGGAGTCAAAATAGGTTTATTGGTGACCCCTTTACAGAGAATCCCTATCTAGAACAAGTTTTCCCCATTAAAATTATTATAGCTTTCAAAAATAGTAGAAGCATCAAACAAACTGTCATTAACTTCAAGTTTCCAGCTCCTTGGTCTGACAGCACCAAACAGAAAGTTGACAACCAAAGTAGAAGGGATAGCCTTGATGTCCTAGTGTCTTTAATGTTGGAAAATGATACCAAATATACTACTGTACGGTACGATACTTCCTATCAGTGGGGTTATGTTCCCTGGTGTTGGTTGCCCAACCCTCCAGCTGGATAGACAAACCGACAGAGAGGAAAGAGAAAGGAGACAGACAGACAGAGGGACACAGACAGACAGACAGAGGGGGAGAGAAAGGGAAGGGAGAGGAATTGGTGCCACATCTCTGACACGGTTACACTCATCAGAGTTCTCCACCACCAGACAGTCAGACAGTTCATATAAACTGGATCTTGGAAAGTTAATTTGAAGACTGTCTATACCGCCCACGATTCCTCGCACAGTCGATGGACATATGGCGTGTTAACAATGCATTACTTTTATGTTAAGCGTTAAGATAAGCCTTTGTGTGTAGCAGGAGTCAATTTGAATATTAGGTATTTTCAGTCACTAACTCCCATCACGACCAAAACACACAAGCTTACAACTGTGCTTTAAAATGAGAGGCAGCCTGTTTAAAGCTCTGCCCTGAATTACTAGAATTTACAAAGTCGTTTCATTAAGTTCGTTACTGGCCTGCAGCAATTCTTCAAACAGAAAACAGAGCTTATCTATAACTGATCAGAAGCACATGCAACTAAGTACCAAAGCCATATTTGTAACTGTAATTGTAAACGCATATTCATATATTACCTCTTTGACAAACTTCCTCAGAAGTGCCCCAGACAAGACCACAATCATGTAGAATGGTCTTCAATGGCTGGAGAAATAGAGGCAGAGAAAGAATAAGCAGCTCATGTTGCAGGTTAATGGCAGTCTTTTCCAGAACGGAGGGCATTGACGGCGAAGCTATCATGCTGCATAGTGGAAGGGAACAACCAGATCAGCGGTTAGCAAGTGCAATGTTTTAAATATATGCAAGCCTTTAGCAAAAAGTATTCACCTGTTTTGAAAGTAGCAGATCCAACTGCCGAAACCTCTGGTCTGTCTTCTATGAGTTGTGGCAACACACTTGTGCTTCGGCAACCTCTAACAATCACTTCGTAGCTCTGACCTGCTTTTAATTTGCTCGGACATGTAAACCATTCTTCGTAGAGAGGTACCTTTCTGGGCAGAACGTATGTGATCATGGGTTCTGTGAAAAGCGCATTTGAGTATGATTTCCGTTTGAAGGATTTCTCCATTCGTTGGGATATGGGGACAAACACTTTATGATAATTTGGGCTTCACTAAACGTTCTTGGCTGTTCAACTTGTACTTCTATAACAGTGGAAACTCCTGTAAACATTAAATACAAGATACAACATTTACATTACATTTACATATTTACAAAGGCAATGTAAAGTAGCAATACTGTTGCATCTATGAGGTGCCATGTGTTGTATGATGTCTTTTAAGCTATCGGTGCTTAAGCGGGATCCACCCGAGACTCTTAAAGAAAATTCTTACATTTATACTAAAAGCTTGCAACTCTAATTTTAAAGATTATTTTAAGCAAGTTCAAGGTCTGACAATGGGTTCTGTCCAAGCCACAAATATATCATCATCATCAACAACCGTGGGCTCAATGCCCGTAGGTGTCCGATGCCCGTTTCACAATGTGTCTCCACTCGATTCTGTTTTGAGCCGCATGTCCCAGTCTCTGCAAGTCCGCGCCACACCACTCCTCAATGTCATCCACCCACTCTCGATGTGGTCTGCCTCTCTTGTTCGTACCTTCCATAATTCCAAACATCAGAGTCTTAATATTTCTGTCATCCTTCATTCTACAGATATGTCCAAACAATCCAAGTTTTCGCTGAATAACCTTCTGCAGTAGATTCTCGGTTATAGCCACTCTTTCGTAAACCTCTTCATTCCTAATCTTCTGAGTCCATCCGATCCTTAGGATTTTTCTGTAACATTTTCTCTCAAATGCCAAGACTCTCCGTCGTGAGTCTTTTGTCAGGACCCATGTCTCACATCCATACATCATGGTGCTAAATACACATGTCTTTAATACCTCCAGTTTTGTTTTCATGCTGATTGCTCTGCTCTTCCAAGTTTTATCCATTGCTTTCAACACTGCTATTCCCCTCGCTATTCGTATCTTTATTTCACTTTTGCAATCTAGGTCATATGTCATATTACTTCCAAGATAAGTGAACCTCTCTACATTCTCCAGCTGCATTCTTTCAACCACTATCTGCTGGGTGATGTTTTTGTCGCCAAATACCATTGTTTTTGTCTTATCAAAGTTCATGTACAGTCCATATTTCTTTGCTTCTTCATTCAGCATTCGTATTGTGCACTCCAGCTCTGTAGGTCCCTCCTCCAATATGTCCACATCATCTGCAAAACGTAAATTGTTTATGCATATTCCCTGAACTGATATTCCTTTGCTCTTGACCCTGTCCATTGCTCTTTCCAAATCTGTTATAAACACCATGGGCGATATTGGATCGCCCTGTCTCATACCCCTGTTGGTTCTAAACCACGGTCCCAACTTGCCACATGTCCTGACCGCCGCTTGTGAAGTACCATTTATGTCTCGTAACAACTGAATCAGTTTGTTGTCAACCCCATACGATTGTAGAACGGCCCATGTCACGTTCTGGTCTACACTGTCAAATGCCTTCTTAAAGTCTACAAAACAGTTGTATACCTTTTTATTCTTTCGCCTTGCTTTTTCTGCTATTAGTCTTAAAGCCAAGATTTGTTGTATCGTGCTTCTATCCTTCCGAAATCCCGCCTGCTCATCCGTCAAGTATTCCTCCATCTGGCTCCTTAATCTTTCCGCCAATACCATCATCAGCACCTTGCCCAGGTGGCTTATCAGCGCAATGGTGCGGTAGTTATATATAGTTATATATATAGACAAATATAGTTACGCATAAATTCTTTAATTTTTTTTTAAAAACGATCATACCACTAAAATTTGGAGTCAAAATAGGTTTGTTGGTGACCCCTTTACAGAAAATCCCTATCTAGAACAAGTTTTCCCCATTAAAATTATTATAGCTTTCAAAAATAGTAGAAGCATCAAACAAACTGTCATTAACTTCAAGTTTCCAGCTCCCTGGTCTGACAGCACGAAACAGAAAGTCGACAACCAAAGTAGAAGGGATAGCCTTGATGCCCTAGTGTCTTTAATGTTGGAAAATGATACCAAATGTACTACTGTACGGTACCTCCTATCAGTTGTTATGTTCCCTGGTGTTGGTTGCCCAACCCTTCAGCTGGAAAACCTACACCATTATCAGTTAACAGTGTTTTAGCTCCTATAGCTGACCATGAGCAATCACACGGGCTTAAAATAAACTGTGCTTCAAAATCGTAATCGTAATTTCGAGATTTCTACAGCGCCAAACAAAAGCCGCGCCGCGGGGACCAGCTTATTCACAGGCGCTCAGTCAAAACAAAATTGATAGGCAAAAGGAAGTCAAGATCCAAAAGTCAGACGAAGAGACAGCGTGGCAGCTATGGGTGGTGGTGTTTGGGGTTGGAGAGGAGAGAGCGAGATAAGAGGAAGAAGGGTGTCAGGATACGATCTCTGTGAAAGAGGAATGCTTTGAGTTTTGAGTGAAAGGCCGAAGTGGCAGTCTTGCTAAAGCTGTACTTCTTATCTCTCTGCCTGACTTTTGGAATTTGACCTGGAATCGAATCCTTTTGCCTATCAATTTGATTTTGAATGAACGTCCGAATCGTTAACCTACTAAAATTATCTAAACAAGTTTTATTTTAGTCTTCTTCTAGTTTGGATCACGCAAAATATGGCATCCTCAAGAATAGCGTCTTCCTGTGATCCCCAGAGCCTTCTAGTAAAAGTATGGCGATGCGAATGGCTGTTATCAAATTTAAATAAGTCAACAGATAAACAAAACATTTATAATTGGGGATATTTTGATTTAAGTTACTTCAACATTAAGTTCAAGTTACTTTAACATTATTCATTTATATGATGACTGACAACTGTATCTGCTAGTTGCTATGATTAGTTTCAGCAGCTATCGTTTTAATATTTGCTTAATCAAGCACATTAGAATGTAAAGTTTCTTGCTTTCTTAGTAATTCTGAATATTTTTAGTCCCTAGCTAAACACTGTTCTGTAGTATTAGTTGTACATGCATTTCAAAATACTATTGTTTGTTGAAATACTTTGTTATATTATGTTGATGACTGGAACCTGTTCCTGCTATGTTTATTTCTAGCAGCTGTGTGTTTAGTCAAATCTTATAGACTTAACAATGTTTCTGAGTCGCTCTAAATTTCTGTTTCAGCAGCTCCAGTATAGATCAGTATGTATAGTCTAATTCGAAATATTTAACTGTGTAAATAGGTTAGTTGCATCAGGCCCTAGCAAATATTGTAAAACAACTTATAATTAGGGTGATTCGAAATTTCAGTAAAGTTGAAATATTTGGACGTTATGTTGTGGTGCTGACTAGAACCTTTTTTTGTTTTCAGTGTTTACGGCGTTACAGTGCAGCAGGCAAACCGGATAGAATTTAGCAAAGTTTCTTAGTTTCTCAATACAGTTTGATGTGATATATAAATATGCATTAGTTGCATATTTATATAAGTTGAATGTTCCATGTTACTATTCAGAACTGGTTGAATGTTCCATATTACTATTCAGAACTGGTTTAACTGTTCAACAGTTTTTCATATTTTCAGACACGATGGGTGGTGTTAACGTCAACATACATAATACTTTTCATGAACAGTGTGAAATATTTTATGCAATAGCTATATAATTTAGAGCTTGGAGTCCAAGCCTTGGACTCCAATCTCACAAGTGCATAGTCTATCCACTAGTACTTCGTGTTTAACGACATCTTGTGGCATCAAAGACCCTTGACATCACCCTCCTCCTTTATCCAGGACTGGCACTGCCCGACAGAAAACTTCAGAAATTGGAGCATCAGATATTAAAAAATCGTTCGTCAGTAGGCCATAACTGCAGGGCCTTTACTTGCCCCAAAACGCGACTACTGGGCCACTATGATCTTGCCCACAGAAGGCTATAAGTTTGGGCCCTACAGCTAACCCGCAGAGGCACTGGTAATAGGCGGCTACTGTGGTTTTGCCCGTACTAGCGGCACGCTGTGGGAAATCAATATCGGCTATGGATAGGCGTTGCTGCCTGGGTAATTATCGTTTACTCCACAATACTGGCCATATTATAATGTCGGTGATAGCACCAATACAACAAAAGTATTAAGTTTTGTGCGTGTACTGGGCAAGCCCGTCTCGTCGCTACGGACTCGACCCCACCAATGGAACAAAAATGGCGTCCATGTCAGCCGACCAATCAGAATGCTGGAATGCTTTTACAACAGACTCAACAGAGTTTGCCGAACTCTCTAAAGTAGAAGGCTCTGGTGATCTCCATCAGTGGCGTCGTCAGTCAAAACGTTTTTGTATATTTTTGGTGCGCCAGTATTAATTCACTTATTCAGACGTAAGAAGCTGAGGCCAGGTCTCAGTAACGGCGAGTATGTACAATGAATTGTCACGAAGTAAATTATGAAGGACGGCAGCTTTACTACGAAGGGAACAAATGTTTAATCGACCAATATTCAAACTTTAAAATCTAACTGGTCCTAGATTTATTTCAGCATCGCCAGCTAGAAGCAACAGAAACAATTGACAGCCCATGATGTGTAGCTGAAGATGTTTTAGATGAATTTACTTTCGACCAAGGATAGAAAATGATGTTCGTGGAATAGCATAGTAGCAGAACGTATCACTGAATTGAACAAGCAGTAGTGAGAATCAGATAGAATGAATGAGCTTGAGCCAAGTTCTGAAACAGACGAGACCATAAGGACGCATGTGAAAAAGCTACAGGCTTGTCTTCACCAGATTCGGCAAGCAGGAGCAGCATGAACAAAATACAGCACAAAATCAGGCAGCGTAATGAAGCAGCCATAATACGAGGCAGAAACTGGTCTTCACAAGAAAACCAGATCAGCTCCAACCTTGCAACAATTAGACAAGACAAGAGCAGAATCTTCAGTTCATGGGCGACTCATGATCACAGAATGCTAAAGTGTGCCAGCCATTTAGTGTGGAGCTATATACCAAGAAAATTATAGAGAAGTGGAGGGAACTTGTTGCATGAAACTAGCCAACAGCAGCCGAGATCAGGGTAAACAATATCAAAGCGATAATACAGTGTATCCGAAAACAGACAATTTTATCAAAATATGAACAAGAGAAAATTGAAAGGCGATACTTATCTCAAAATAGACAATTTTATCAAATCTAATGGCTTTATAGTTTATACTTTTATTTATCAAAACCAGAAACCACGAAAATTAAAGAAATTTACAACAGATTTTCAAAAAGCAACCAACACACTGTCTCCCTGTCAAATTTAGGCCAAACCCTCTTCTGAAATCCTCTTCTCGGCCTTTCAGAAGAGTCCTGAAAAGGAAGAGCCCAATAAAAAGTCAGCAGATACTATCGTTTTCTAAATTTAGAAGTATTCTTCTGAAGATGGAATGCTCCAAAAAACGGCTTTAGGCAAAACCGGTTTATCAAAGGTTTCCCAAATATTTGTTTCATCAGGCCTTCTTCTACATAACTCCTCAATATACCCTACAGAAAATTTGAATAAGTTAACTACAACTTCAGTACTGGCATAGTTTGATTATTTACCTCTGCATCTACTACTACATTAGATAGCAGAGACAGACTTTACTGTTTATCCATTACAACTCACAGGATATTGAGACTCAAAAATAAGCCTGAAACCTTAGGTTTACTGCCATTTAATTCTGTAGCAGGAAACTTCATACGAAACCATACAAGATGAATTCATTATCAGCTGGCTCTTTAATCGTTACAACCAATATCACGTTGACACTGTCTTAGCTAGCACCATGAAAAACAATGGACAATACTGCCGAATAATACGTTATAGTTTAAACGTCAAGAGATCTGGAAACCTGCCAATTACGATATATCAAAGCCAAGCATAAGCCTGAAACCTTAGGTTTACGGCCATTTTATTTGATGGCAGGAAATTCAATGCAAAATGCTACACAAGATGAATTCAATCTCAGCTGGCTCGAGAAACCCGTCGATGATTGCACAGTTCAGCAATTTCATTCAAGATTGCAAGTTGATGTTTGACGACATTAATTGCCGAGTCTTTGAGTTCATTTGAAATAAGACGCAACGACTTTGCATACATCGACTTGCAGAGTTCGAGTGAAACTTCACTTTTCCTGGGTAAAAAATCAGAAATGTAAATTTAAACAAGATCAGTGACAGGAGTATATCAGAATACCAGAATCCTGTTTCAACAGCAACACCCTTAGACAATGGTTAGTAAAATACACAAAAACCATCCTTTCCCACGTTAAGCATCTCCATGTTAATTTTTCAAGGAATTAATTGGGTGAGATCCTTTACCACTGCTGCCCGTTTGAATGGGCGCCACACATTTTGTATAGTATTCAGTGTTTAACGACATCTTGTGGCTGCCAGGGCCGTTAACGTCGACTTCTCATTGGAAAGGGAAACTTGCATTTTATCAAACAACACTACAACACTACAGAAATCAAAAGACTATAACAAATATACGAAAACTCACAACCATCACAAATTCAAAGGGGAAGATCACGATGTGGCTTAATACAACAAAACTCACCCTCTTTTACAAACTGAAGCAGCACATTTTGTAAGTGACTGAAGAGTGGACTGCAATCTCGATTCCATGATTCCGACAAGTTTCAAAACCTCTTCGTCCAGATCAAAGTCCTCAATGGAGCTGCGCGAAGCAGGATCTTGAAGCTGAACAGTGAGGGAGTCAAGTCCCAGTATGCAGTCAAGAATGTGGCCGAGAGCCTCCTGCAGCTTCTTCATGCGTGAAATGTCGCTCGTCTGATCTAAACAAAGCAAAGCCAAGTAAAGTAAAACAAAGTCAAGCAGAGCAAAGCAAGCCTAGTGAGGTAGCTGCTCGTTTCCTGGAGTCTTTAGCTACATTGGTTAAAGCGTATGTCAAGGTACCTCTGTGTAAGAGGATGCTAGTTCACATACCCACACTAGGTGTATTTCAGAGATTTAAATCTCGGGCTACCACGGTCCATGCATGGGAGCCTAAAGTGACATGGCGCCCATTCAATGGGCAGCAGTTGGTGAAGGATCTCACCTAAATTCATCGTAAAATGAGCAGGGTGGCAATATAAAAAGCGCATACATTTACATTTATATTTATTGCCAGTATCAACAAACCAACTCCATAATTAAAGGTTTCTCAAAAGCCGTCCAAAAGTGGCAGTCCAACTGACCCAAATAACTGCAGCTTGAGATAGTTAGAAAATGTATGCTGACCAGAGTAAAGCATAAGAGTAGGAAATGTCTTACTCGACAGCTGATACTCGCACAACGTCACCCGCTCCAGCTGAAGTCGAAGCAACTCGACAGAGCTGTCGAGAGAACTGAAGATCGTGAAACTCTCGGCATAGTATTTTTCCGCATCCAACCGAAACTGACGTTTCTTCTGATTGTTCGCCTGATCACAACAAACACCTCCATGGTTACAAACACCGCCAGAAATGGAAAAGAAGTTGCACCATGGTAACAAAGATACCACAGAAATAAACAAGAAACTCGTCTTTACGACAACAAAGATGCAAACAGACATCGTGTTATCCTTGGTAACAAATGAGACACAAATTAACATTCTCGCAACACACACACACAAACATAAGCTGAAGAGGAAATAAAATGACAATTTTTTAAAACAATACACTAAAAATGATCGAGGATTAAAATCGACAAAGAAACTCCCCACTGATCTGTTATCCTGTAGTTCCTGTTAGAAACAGTTATTACATATGAAAACAGAATACGATAAAAGCACTAAATGTGGAAGCCATATCAATAACTGATTTTTACGAGTTTTTTAGAGGTCGTGTTCTAAGGCTGAATTAAATTAAAGATCCTTGTTCACAATTCTACTCTATTCTACTCTAACAAGACACTTTATCAAGAGGTCCCAGTCTTCCTCATTCCCAAAGGCAGATTTATAATTTGTGTACCTAGTGGTTTATTTCAGAAATCTGAACCTCGGGGGCCAGCACAGTAGGCGGGGAGCTTAAATGGCTTTGGCGTCCATTCGAACAGTGGTGAAGGAATCTCACACGATTAATTTGCTGAAAAATAAGCAGGGTCGAGGCCATACAGCTGCTATAGAAAAATGTGGACATTTACCTCATTTCGAAAGGCATTGTGATATAAGGCTGCAAGTCGGTGTAATATGAGACCAGTGCGATAGTCAACAGACACCTCGTTCATTGGATCGAACTTTCGCAGGGCTTTGCAGTGTTCCAAAGATTCAAGCATCAGCTGAGTAATCTCTTCTTCGATCTGTTACGAAGGACAAATAAGTGGAAAAATCTTGTGAGCAAAGAAGCAGCATTTTTGCAACCACAAACAACAAACACAAGCGTGTCGTTGACGTCCACTTTAGCTTCACAAGAAACGACAGCTTAGCTGATAATTAAGTAAATTTAATCAATCTATAAAGGAAAATAAGCCATGTTATTTCAGGGTATATTAGCATAAATTACTAGTAGTTTACTATTACTCCATTATTTTTATTCATATACCAATAATTGTATATATAAATTTATAAGTACTCCTTATAGAAAAAACTCAGAGATACGTCCCTGGAATACGAAACAAGAGCCAAAGTACAGATCATGTGATATAAAACAGTTCTGAAGACAACAGTTATACTCAACATAAACTGCAAAGATAATGAATGTTGACTCACTAAATATTGAAACTGAACAGCGTACAAAAGCAATGTGGCATCACTAACAGTACTGTTATTATTATTAATATTATTATTAATATTAATATTATTATTAATATTAATATTATTATTAATATTAATATTATTATTAATATTAATATTATTATTAATATTAATATTATTATTAATATTAATATTATTATTAATATTATTATTAATATTATTATTAATATTATTATTAATATTAATATTATTATTAATCAGATACCATATCATGCTGATTTACAAATTTACCTCAAAAGCGCAGGTAGCTGGAAAAAAGAAGAGTCTTCAGCTGTTTGCAAAACGCCATAAGAGAAAGAGAAGGGTACCTATACGTAGATCTGTTCTTATGAGAAATCAATTACAATTTGAAATGACGGAGATATAATCGGACACGTGCCTTCTGCTGAGCAGCTCTGGAGACCGGTGCAAAGTCTTGCAGCAGTGACGCCATTTTGAAGCAGACGCTGGAAAGTTCCCAAGAAATTGAATCGTACAAACGAGGACAGGATTCGCGCGAACCCAGCAACTTCAACGCCTTGCGATATCGTTCTCCTGCCTGTTTTACCACACAACAAACGAAGGCAGTGACACATCCGCAGATTCATCAACAGCACTTTGGTAATTTCCCATTACGATTGAGAACAATCTTCACTTGGTGCTGTATAAATGCGTAACGTAAATATGCTGACCTATGCTGATGTCTCGTTACATTACATCTCATCTCGTTACACTGCCTAGATTAGATAATTTAAAACTAATAATAAGATAATTACATATCTTAAGCTTAAAAACTAAATGGAGGATAAAAGCTTAAGCTTAAAGAACTTACTGGAGAACAAATACTGCTTTATACATCCTGAAAACCTGCTAGATATATGCCAAAACACTGCTCTAAACATCATATAACAACATACAGTATATACTGACAAAAACAATGAGAAGAATGTCCTAAAAATCAAAAGAATGTCAAAACGTCCCCAAAATAATTCTCTCTATGTCACCAAATATCTATCCCAACACGTAAAAACACTAACTTACGAATAACTCCAGAAGTACTAACTTGAACAATTCACTGACCTGAGTATAGTAAAGTTTTTCCTGCGGCATAAATTCCAGTTTCTTTCCATCTGGCTGCTCAGCACAAATTCGAACCACGGTAGCCTGCAGTCGCAACAGTTTTCCGATGTTGGACTGAATTAAGGCTGTGTTTAACGAGTCGTTTAGCGACTCAAATGACTTCATTGCAGCCTCGTAGTTCTTTGAACTCTTCTCTATGAATTTTTCCATCTCAGGTAAACTGATTTCTGCAAGGAAAGAAATAAGCAACGGCTTTTATTGTTTATTTGTTAAAAACATCTTGCAACATCAGTCCTTGTTGGATCATTGAATTCAAGTTTAAATAACACATCAGCATTCCAACAACTGGACAACATATGCAACAACTGGACAACAAATGCAACAACTGTATAACATATGCAACAACTGGACAACATATGCAACAACTGGACAACAAATGCAACAACTGGACAAGTTCAACAACTGGACAAGTTCAACAACTGGACAATAATGCAACAACTGGACAAGAGATCCTTACAGGCTACATGGTTTGACGACAGCGAGACAGGGACAGCGACAGACAGCAAGACAGAAACAAGACAAAGCGTTCCCTTACGAATGCAATGTAACATATTGAAAGCTCATATTTCTGTTTTTAGCAATCGCTTATGATAGCCCCAAGATGCAGTCACAGGTATGAAATGTAAACCGACTTCACTTGCTTAGCCTCAGCGCATGGGGCAGGTGGCCAGTCCGCTTCCTCACCGCCTAATCCTCCCACCAGCAGTCTACAGTCAATGTACTCCTTACAGCCGAGTTTGCTAGAGGATGCACATGGAGAAAAATCTCCAAACAAATCGGGGCCCTGGTGTGGATTTGAACCCCTGACCTCTCAACTAATGATCCAGCACGCTAACCACTAGACCATCGTGAACCCCACAAGGCCCCTCATAGAAGCATCTGAAGGTATCAGAGCTCTTTAGCTTCTTCGATATTCATTAATTAATTTATTAATATTAATTAATATTTATTGGTATCCGTGAATAAATATACTTCTGTCACTGTTGAGATTTGTGACTGCCAGATTCATGTAGTAGACGGCAAGCAGGTTTTGAGCATTTCCGATTCGCTTTATGACGGATTCTTTCTGTGGACCAGAAACCACCTTGGCCAGGCAGTCCTGGGCAAGACTGTAGCTCTGGATGCTTTTTATCAAGCAGTCCTCGGAGTTTCCACTGCACTCGCAGATCCACTGGTACTCTGCCAGAAATCAAATACACACTTGTTTAAACATCACCTGCTTGTTCCTTTCGCAAAACAAATATCAACCGTAAATATCAACTATGTTGCAACATACGTAATACATACATATACACCTACATATATAGATAAGCATACCTACATACATACTGTACATACATATTGGTACATTCATACATACATACATACCCACGTACATTTATACATACACACTTACATACATACACACTGGCACATACATACATACATATAATGTCACACATACATACATACATGCATACATGCAATAGTTCTTACATACCGCAGTGAAAATACAATTTTTTAAAATTTAATTAACTAATTAATAATTTTAATTAATTTATTTACAAATCCCTCACCAAAGTCGTCAAGATCTTCTTCAGCCGCAGCGATTATGACGGCCTCTTCATCGCTGTCTGCTTCGACGTCGATTCGTCCGTTCAGCTTCTCACACTTTCCTTCGTTCACCAAAGCAATGAAAACATCGCCACAAAGACAAAGAATTGAACCCAGGATCATCAGATTCTTCTCCGCTTTTCCCTTCAGATGCCGCTTGACCGCAGCTACAAACGCCACCAGCAAAATGATCAACAACCGGTAAACAAACCAGTAAATAAACCGCATATAAACAGTGTTAAATAAACAAAGAAACAATACAACAAATAAACCATTATAAAAAACAAAACCATTTATGAACAAACCGTTTACAAACATACAAGTAAATAAGCAAATCACAAAATAAACCATTAAATAAATTACCAAGTAAACAGAACCCTAATTAATTAGATAAACCATTAAATAATAAACCAGGTTTAAAACAAAATAACTAACTTACAAACCACAATTAAAGATTTATAAACAAGAAACCCCAAAAGACCCAACGAAAAGAAAAAGTTAACACATAAATTATCGACTTAAAACAATTCAACAGATAATTTTCACCTACAAAACCCCTCAGAGAACTTCGGAACAATTGCCTACCAAAGCAATACAAAGCCTTCGTGATTAGATTAAGCCCAGCTTCCAATCGCTTCGCATCCACCTCGGCTTTTGCCTGTCGGAAAAACGTGATCGCCGCTTTCCTCAGCAGAAGAACCCGCGAAGATGACTGCCAACTGGAGCTGGATGAACAGGCTTTACCACACAACAAGATGTCATCTTCGTGGTTAACATCGGCAGATGGTTTTGCCAGACCGCCATCTCCCTGGCAGTAATTTGAGCTGGTGCACGATGAGACAACGAGGGATAGATCTTCCTTCAGGGGGTGGTAGTAGAGAGGAATTGCAGTGTTAGGATCGCACTGTGCCTGCTCCTCTACAATGTTCTTACGAGAAGAGGTGGCCTCTAGGGAAGCTTTTAAGATCTTCAGACCCTGAAATGGAAACATTTCTTTTCATCTCTAGATTGTATAGATAAAAAATGGTGGCACAATACAACAAAATATAATGTTTTTTACTGCACCTGGAAAACAAAACATTAATAAATACTGTATTAATAATAATAATAAATTTTAATAAAATTTTAACTTAATTTTCCAGGCACGTTTATTTTTACAAATTGATTAAGACAATGACAAAGAAAACATCTATACTGTCACAGAATGTTTCATGAATGGACAGAAAGACCAACTTCATCGAGTTTCTTGAAAAAGTTCACACATTAAATTTATTTTCTAAGATAATTTCCCATCTTTAACGAAAAATTGCAAATAATAAACCAGTACTTATCGCAGAACTGTAAAAACAAAACCAACGTAACAAATCATTTACAGATACAAAACAGCTGAGAATGCTGAACAAAATTAAATTTCTGCAGGCCACCAGCATGGCATACCAGTCGAGGTTAAAGCTAACACCACTTTCATTTTTATAAGTTGGCTCATATTTGCAGACAACCTTAGCACAACTGGTTGGACAACACAAATCTTTTTGCAGCACCTTAGCTTGCAAACACCTACATTACACATGGTGGTCTATTCGGCAGCATGCTGGATCTGTAATCCAAACGATTGCAGGTCTGAGCCTCCTGTGTAGACTCTGTGTTATAACAACCCTGGACAATTTGTTAGCACATTTTTTTTAGATTCAGATTTACGCATATAACAAGCGCAGTAAATAAATTAGAAAAAAGTCTTCGATTACAATCACCTGTGCTATGTGGCTGATGGCTCTCTTGCAGCGAAGCCCAACGTCTACTGGGATCTGGGGGTAATGCAGGGGCATATCGCCCAAACCCTCGTTTTTCATTTCCTCATGAATACACAGAGCCGTGACATCGACCGAGGATGAAAATTCCGAGGAATTTTTTGCAGTGCCTTTCAACCGACTGCCCTTCTCTTCCTCCTGCTCCTCTTCATCGATCTCTTCCTCCTCTTCTTCCTCCTAATCGAAACGATACATAAATAAACCACACACATCCAAATAAAATAAAACAGAAACATAATATTGCATAATGTAATCGGATATTTACACGTATACATCTGAGTGTCTCTCTGTCTGTCTGTATGTATGTATGTATGTATGTTTGTGTATATATGAATCTATGTATGTGTGTCTGTATGTACCTATGTATATATGTCTACATGTATTTAGTACAGGTGTGTCTGTATGTATCCATGTATGCGTGTCTGCATAAATGTGCAAGTATGATGAGTTTTATCTTGAAGTGGCGCTTCATAAGTTTTTGATTACAATTACAATTACAACATACTAAACCAGCCAATCAACTTTTTAACAAACCGATCCATTCAGGTGGTCTTCTGTGTTCAAATCATCGCTAGTGGTGTCCTCTCTTGACTCAATGTCAGCCTCCACGTTGTCCATGACATACAGGTCTGTCAGAAGGTAATGTGCAGACGTCACCAGCTAAAACAGAAACACGCTCACCCTGGTCAGGTCATGCGAAAGAAACGTGAAACTTCTGTACATGAAAAACCATATGGCTTAAAACACCTACCGAGAAATATGAGACGAGAAAGACTGACGTTAGATGTTTACAGTAAAACAATATGAAGGAATTTCTGGTGAAAATAATAATTATGGTGAGAAAGAACATATCGACAGTGATGAGATAGATGATGGTAACGTAACAACTGGTGTTATCATGATGGTGTGATGACAAAAAACTGATGATCATGCTCAAGATAATAAAAATGATGATGATGACAACTATTCGTATCGTAATTAGAAATTTTCAGTGTTGCATCAAGAGAAACTAATCAGGAGTCCTTCACTCTAAACGATGCTAAAGCTCGTCGCAACACAAATATATTACATAATATTATATTATGATGAATATAATAATATAATATAATATAAAATATAATATATAATATAATAATATATAACATAATACAATGTTATAAAATAATATAATATAATATAATATAAATATAATAATTTAATATTCTATTAAAAGTGTTACTATTATCACATTCATGTGATACAGATCAAAATCAAACCGGGGGGGGGGGGGGGGGGGGGGCAAATGACTACAACGAAGTTCACGTCCTCTGACCTGTGAATATTTATAGGCATCGAGTAATTTGAGGCAGTTGACGAGTAGTTTGTGGATGACGTTCATCTTCTTACGGCAACATTTCTGCCTGATCAACATGTTACGAGCGACGCGGTACAAAAGAATCCCAACGGGAACTGTAAATGGATTCGCGTTCAGGTCATCCATCAGGTGAGCACAAAGGGTTGTAAGGTCATACAGCTTCACGATGTCATCGTTGTGACCTGCAACAACACAACACATCAATGAAACCACTAAAGGGAGTAAGTAAATAAGTAAGTAAGTAAGTAAGTAAGTAAGATATGAATGAAGGCAAGAAAGATATGAAAGCAAGTAATGGCCTCAGAAAAGGAAATGAACACCTCCCCTATGCTCCTCATGGGAGCGTATTTCCATTACAAAAGGAAAATATAGTTATGACGTAAAAAACCAGATGATTATCATGAAATAAAACCATAATTTTGTCATAAAAGATTTCAGTTTTGCACAATGAAAATTTGACTCTGGCATGTTAAACTATGGACAGCCAGTAAATGCGGCTCTACTTCTGAACAGCCTGTAAGTATGGCCTACCTTTGAATAACCATGAAGTGTAGACTCACCTTTGAACAGCCAGTAAGTAAGGTCCTACCTTTGAATAATCGTGAAGTACAGACTCACCTTTGAACAGCCAGTAAGTATGGCCTTCCTTTGTAGCATTTGATTTAAGAAATGAGAGAATGTTCTGCGCCACGTCTTTGACAACATTTGGCGAGAATCTTGAATCGTTCATGTTCGGAATTTCCTCCGTTTTGATCAATTCATAGCTCTGCAAAAACAACACAACAACCAAAAAATAATAAAAACCAAAAAATATTTTACACAGATTCTTTAAAATTTGGTATCATAAGTGCTCATATGGATGCAATTTCGTGCGAGCATTTCTTAAACAAAAATGTTATTATAAGATTACAAATCATTGTAACTATAAAATTATAATTTTTTAATTGTAATTATAATGTATTGTAAATATTGTAATTTCAATTATAAAATGATAAATATTTATTTAAAAATTTTATTATAAAATTTTTATTTATATATGCTCATATGGATGCAAGTTTATGCGCAAACACACACCTATCGCTCACCTGAACGATTCCATTGTCATGGTAACACATGGCCAGCTCAGGTACATTGCACATGAGGTTGTCCAGCCAATAGTCAAGACCCGTAAGGACACTGATTGGTTTCTTCATGTCTCTGCAGAAAAACAAGTCATAACACGGACACGTTATTTTGCTCCTAAAGTTATAATAAGTACAGTGAAGCGCGAATAAAAGGACACCCATGCTTTGAGAACACTTGTAGCATTTGCAAAGTCAACTAACAATGCAAAGCATCCAGAAGTAACTTGCCATTTATGATTCTCTATAAACTCGTTTCTACAGTTAAAATCAACTAAAATTACAGTTGGAGTTCTCAGAACAAAACACCAGGCGTTTAGTTACAGGATTTAACAATATGTAATACGAGAGTTTACCACATACATTCTACGGCAGCATGAAGTAAGCTACGGCAAGGTTCAATCTGCTACATAACTTCATCAACATAGTCAGACATTACAGGCCCAGTCTCTGGGTTTTGGATCATTTTGCCAACTGAGCAGCAGCATTCCAACAACTGGAAAAATTTGCAGCATCGACTCTACAGCTTGGGAAAAGATTTCCAATTTCCAGTGATGGATCATGACTTGGCATCTGGTCGAGAGTTGATTTGCGAAGTGAATTTATCCGTGTAACGTAAAATCCAAATTCTCAGTAGAAAATCGTTGGAATTTGAAGAGTTTTTCTTACCTGAGTTTAAGACTGATGCAAGGCCGTGTGCCACCTCCAAAAATTGGAAGGTCCGTTCCTATGAGCATCCGACTGTCTTCAAAACTCCACAGAACGGTACGCTGATGATCCAAGCTCCCTGGCTACAAAAAAACTGATCACCAATAATTACTGTAATCAGCATTATTTTATGCATTCTTTTATTGAATGACCTACTTGCAAATTGGTGATGATGATGATGATGATGAAGATGATAATGATGGTGATGATGATGAATGATGATGATGCCGAAGACTGTGATGGTGATGATGATGACGTCAATGAGTGTTGGTGGTGTTGGTGATGATGATGACGATGATGGCTGTGATGGTGATGATGATGACGATGATGGTGGTGGTGATGACGATCATGGTGGTGGTGATGACGATGAATGATGATGATGCCGAAGACTGTGATGGTGATGATGATGACGTCAATGAGTGTTGGTGGTGTTGGTGATGATGATGACGATGATGGCTGTGATGGTGATGATGATGACGATGATAGTGGTGGTGATGACGATGATGGTGGTGGTGATGACGATGAATGATGATGATGCCAAAGACTGTGAATGTGATGATGATGACGTCAATGACAGTGTTGGTGGTGTTGGTGATGATGATGGCTGTGATGGTGATGATGATGATGTTTATCGTTTTCAACGCTTGGCACTGACAATTCAACGCTTCAGTGCAGTTGTTTCTACAGCACATTCTTTGTGCCAGAACTTGACGAGCAGCGGATATTCCAGATGCTGTTCCTATTCTCCAATGAATTTTTAAATCCTGACCTTCTGGAACTGAGTAGTGTGAAATCTCATGGTTGACACAATTTGCAAGCAGGCATTAGGCAGCCAGATATTTATGCATACAGCAGTGCATTATTATAAACGCAACAGTTTTAAAGAATTATTAGACAAGGTTAGAGAAAGGTACTTTTACACTTACATTACAGAAAGGCACATTTACGTTTCTATCTTAGTCCTTAGTGGTACTTACGTTAGTCCTCTGTGGTACTTCAGAAGAGCTCTTGGCAGTCGTCTGATTATGAGAGGACTCCAAGGAATCAACGGAATTTTTGCCTGAAGAGTCCGTTGATTTTCCATCAGTCATGCTAAAAAGTAACAAAAACTAAGTAAAATAATTAACAAATATAAGTAAAACAGAGGAAAATGTAAAAGAAGAGGAAACAAACAAGATTTCACTGACAGACATAAAAACCAAGAAATAAGCAGAAATTCCTACATATATTAAAAAGTAAGTTTGCATTCACAAGAAAATTTAAACAAAGTTAAGTTGCATTTGAATTTGCTGATTGACACATTACGAGCGATATTACACGCCCAGAAAAATCTTTTTGTTATCATTTACCTATAATAGAGGAACTTCGAGAACATATTCCTGTTCTGTAGATGATCACGACTTTTGTTCTTTCTCGCAATCCACTTGTCCTAAAAATAAATGGTCAGCCGAATGCTTTTCTTATTTCTTTAAATCAACATCCCTGCACATATCAATTTCTAGACATAAAAGTTGTAGTACAACACCATCTCATCAACTGCACATCCAACCCAAACCCCTATCTGGCCCAACTCATCACCTGCTAGCGTTCATGCAACGAATCCAACAACCCACATTTCTATCTACTGGCCATCCATCCATCCATCCATCCATCCACCCATCCCCTCCTCCTCCCTTCATCCATCCATCTATCCAACCACAAATCCTTTCATCCGTCCGTCTGTCCGTCCCTCCATCCACTCATCCATTCCCTTCATTTCAGTGGTCCTCCCTACCTCCCTCCATCCATCCACCCAGGAATCCACCCACCTATCCATCCATCCACCCAACCAACCACACCCACCCACCAATCCTACCCAGCACCTGACAACATCTCACAATTGCAATCAAATCCTGTTACCCTCTGTGTTTCCTTGACGTTGTTGAGGACCGTTTCGTAGAAGAACTTCCGCAGCCACTTCCAGTCGTCCTCCTGCCTCCGCAGCAGATGGCGATGCACGTCAAAGTCGTCCAGCATCAGCGTGTTTCCGACCCGGTGGACCATCATCGAGATGTTCGCGTTGCTAAACGGCATCTTCAGCAACTTCTTTATGTTCTGTCAGGTAACAATTTGAAGCAAGTTTAGAAACTTTTTAAGAACAGATATGAAAAGCTTCCACTGATTTAAATACAGAACGTTAACAAAGTTTTTGTCTGTCTGAATAAAAATTTAAAAACTAATACAGAAAATAGCTTCAAAATGGATTTTAGGAAGTTTATAAGAAGATAAAAAGATGGTGGTGGTGATGATGATGATGATCATAACGATAATGATAATGAAAATGATAATGAAAATAATAATAATAATAATAATAATAATAACCTCTGAGTCTGAGACAACATCCACTTCCCCAGTGAGCTCCAGATAGCAGTGAGCCATTCGAAAACTGCATCAAAACAAACACAGGTGCATTATAAACAAATTAACCAGCAAAGTACATAGAAAATGATTGTGATATGTAAAATAAACACAGATCTGCTGAACATGCAAAGTTTAGTGTTACTAAGATGACATTATAATTCTATAACTGTAACGTTATAACAGTCATTATAACGTTCTAACATTCATTATAACGTTCTAACAGTCATTATGATTTTAAAATCTGAAGTTAGTCACCTTGAGAACGAATGTTCATGGCCAAGTGAGACATTCTGGATGTAGCTTTCCCATTGTGAACTTCCATACAACCAGTTTGATGGCGGGTTATTGAGGTTGGTGTTTGGCTGTAGTTCGTGGTACCTGGCTGGCATATCGGTACTTGCATATTTGACGATGGCCGTCGACTTGACGCTTGGATGTTTTTCATCACTGTTCTCATTACCATTCTGAAATACAACACAGTTCCCTATAGCAAACTGACTCTTGCTGTGCTGTGAACCTGAACTGTATGGGGCTCTTGGGCCTTTCCGAGTGCTGGTTCACGGCTTTGGAATTCACTGCCAAGTTCTATATGTTCTGTCAATTCTTTGATGTCATTCAGATCTAAACTCAACAGTCATCTGTTTCAAATTGCTTACCCACCATAGACTAGCGTCTGGTTTCTCTGACCTATCGGAATTTGGCCCGGCTTCTCCAACGGATCATGATTTTAGATTGTGATTTTGATTTGAAGCGACCATCGATTGATGCCTTGGGCATTAATAGATAGGGGTGATAATAATATAATATATTAGAGAAGTCATTTGATTAGATTAGATTAGAATCCCGACAGGAACTAATTCGTATGAAATGTCAGTTTCTTCATCTTCTTGGCCTCGGCATAGTATGGGTGGCCAGTCCAATCCTTCACCGCCTAATCTTTGCTTCACATTGACAGCGAGCATATGAAATTACTTAATTATTTCTGATTCTGCCAGAGTGCTACTGAAATCTTGAAAAATCTTTTTGACTTGGTGGCTATATGAACCATTTGTTGATGTTCATATTATTAATGAGCAGTTTATACTGGTCACAATCCAATTCCCGTTTCCATTGCGTCGGCTGGTAACAACAAACCTCAACTAAATTCTTAGTTTTTTTATCAACTTGCATTATACATCAGTGATCCGTCGTCATCCGTGCGACCTTTGACAGCCCCGTTAAATCTGTGAAACACGCTTACTGTAAGCGCGCCACATAAATTATTCCGATAACCCATGCCTAGCATAAGACCAAACAGAACAAGTGTTTCGAGACGCACCCCAGTTTTAGTAACAGCTAATAAACTCACTTCGTGTAGTGACTTATATTCAGCAGACATTCTCTCTTCGTAATATGTGAGAAAATAATTTACGCGCTTTGCCTTCAAATAATTATGTTTTAAAACGAATAACACATACGCATCTATAAGTTTTCAACATAGAGTTGTCAGCGTATTTTATAGCGTTTATCTATGGAAAATTCTGGACGACAAAAGATCTCAAATCGTCAGAGATTTTGAAAGTTATCTATGAAAATAAAGCTTAAAATAAATATTAAGCCTGTATACATAGGGGCCTGATCATTGTAGATAGAGATCACTATTCGTAATCGTGATCGTAAACTCGAAATTTCTAAAGCGCTACTTCAGCTTGTTCATGAACGCTGCGTCAGATCAGTGGGGTTGTCCAAATACCATATATAAAGAATCAAGCCCGGTTGCCAGGAGACCAGAGAGAGGAGGGGAGATGAGTTTGCAAATGAATGCTGCGCGCCATAGTGAATAGAAAGTGAATAGAAAAACCGGTAGATCTGGTGTCATAAAATTAGTTCTAAGGCAGCAAGCGATTTGTTGCAGCCAATGGCTAATGAAAGCGATACTTCTAGAGCACAGTCGCAGACTTTGTTGGCTAAAAAACTAGCTGAAAGCTGAAAGTCTTCGAAAAATCAGGAACTTTAAATGTAGAATGAAGCGGCTGGCAAGAAATTTGAATACGGAGGAGGCTAACACTGTGGCTATAGAGGCCGACGTGTCTCTAATTGGTACGTCGAAGGTGATAGACCCGGATTGGCGGTGTGGTGTGCTATCATCTCTGATTCTACCTATGAGATATTATGTTTATCGTTTGTGCTGGGAAAGGGGGCGGCGGAGTGTGGTGTGCCATCATCTCTGGTTCTACCTATGAGATATTATGTTTATCGTTTGTGCTGGGAAAGGGGGCGGCGGAGGCTCGACGTGCCCTGAAAACTGATCTGATCATCCCTCCCCGCTGCTCACCTAGACAGGTCAATCAGCCTGTTTACTTGCGCCACTTCTGGTTGCTTCTAGTTCACCTATTCGGGATGACTAGGCACCTGGAATAGAGACATCACTGCAATTTCGCTTTAGGCCCTGACGAAATGCAAAGTTAACCAAGACTAAAGTGCCCAATTGATCTTCCAGAAAGTCTGTGCACGCTACGCGTAGGTTACCGCATTTCTATTTATGATCTTTCGAGAGCGCCATTATGCGATGATACCAAAAAGAAATGTACATTATGTGTTAAGAAATATTTTAAATCGTTATTTTACGATTCAGAATTACGTTTGAAAGACAGCGTTGTTAAAGGTATGCATTTTAATTTAATACCGATGGGTTAAACGCTAATAAATATATGAAATAAAAGCTGTCGTTGCACATTTTGGGTGCTTGGTCTGGGGTCGTTGTTTCGTTCTTTTTTTCGCGGTGGTTACCGGCAGGATATTCATATTCAGAAATCCGTAATAATCGTAAACGTGATCCAAAAATCCAAATTTTTGAAAAATGTTGAATCCAAAACTTTTTCCAGCATTTTCAAAGCGGATTCGCCTCAATGATGCTGAAAATCATTTTGATTCAAGCGTTATACGCGTGATTTGAAAGCGATGTTAAGCGATGGTTATAGTACTATACTCGATCAAAGCCGGTGTAGTTAGTGGGTGGGCGCGGGTAGGAAGACGTAATGGCACGAACTAAACGTACGGGATAAATGTGTTGTTGTAGGGATAATGTGTGAACCAGTGAGTTAAGTTCCCCAACAAATCACACCTGGTCATGTATGTACTGATTTAGGAAAGAATGGTTCAGCAAAAATTCTAGTATCAGTGTCCTGCTGAACAGCTTTACTGTTTTGCTTGACACAGCAAAAGGTATTTATTGAACTAGTTGAATTTGTTTCTGAGATTGTCTGAAAGGCACATGCAATGTCTGGAAGCATTTATATACAAAATATTTCAACTGGTAGCTTATTTTTCTGTGTATATTATGTTTTTATGATGTCTTGTTATTGGAAGAAGTGGATTTTGAAAAGTAATTTGTCTGTAGTGCAAAAACATAAATCTTTCCATTTGATTTCAGAAAAAAAACATCTTATTTTGGACAGCATGCAGAATAATCCATTTAACTTTCTCACGCAGTTGCAGGGGGCTGCAAACAGCATGCCTGCCTCTTCAGGCCAAGAAAACCCTGGCCAGTCAGCTGCTAATTTTTTGGGAAATGCAAATCTTTTGGGAGCCATGCAGAGTGTACTGGCACGTGGAACAACATCCATGCCAGGAGCAATGGGTGGAAATGTGATTGGTTCTTTGTCTGGAGCATTGCCTAGTTCATCAGCTACCCCAGACATGTCTGTTTTTCGACAGTTCCAGCTTCAGCAGAACCAGTCTTTGCCTGCTGCCAGTGGAGCCAACAGTCAGCGAACAGTGGGCAGCTCAGGGGCAGCTGCTTTGTTGAGCGGCTCACCGACAGCAGCGGGCAATGTGCAAGCCCTTTCAGGTACTTGGAACAGCCCTGCCAACCCTGTTGCAACACTGAACACCTTGCAGGTTCCTTCATCAACGTGGAACAACCCGGCAATGGCCTCTGCTGCCGGAGCCTGTAGCAATCCTGCAGCAGGAACAGCATCTGTAGGAAACTTCACTGGACAGGCAGTGAATAATAATCCACTGATGAATGCAATGCTGCAGACATATCTCTCGCAGCAAATGGCTTTGCAGCAGGCCCAGACAAACCCAATGGCTGGACTCATGCAGCAGATGATGCAGTCCATGATGCCCTTCAACACAGTGATGCCAGGAGCAGGGGCCCAGCTTCCAAATTTGGATCCCAACGTGGCCAAGCAGCTGCTTGTGCAACTCGTAGGTCAGCTTCAGCAGTCAGGCCAGCTGTCAGGCGATGATTCGATCCAGCAGTTGCTGCAGCCACTTGCAGGTACGTCTAATGAAGCTACCAGTAATGTAGCTCTCCCAAAATTGGAAGCATTTGAAAGCCAGCAAAATGATGATATGGAGGTAAAAGAAGAAAGTGGAGGGGAGGCCGTTGTTGCAAAGAAGACACCTCGAGGTATGAAAGGCAAGGGTAAAGAGACCCGAGCTAGCACAGATCACGTTGATAAAGTTGCTGCAGGCACTGAGTTGGTTGGCCAGGTAAAGGTCCCTGGAAAAAGAAACCGCCCATCAAAAAAATCTGCATTGGCAACACCTACTGCGAGTGCCGGGCAAACCGCTGGTATTTTTGGAGATACTGTTGTTGCAGATAATAGTTTCAGTCTGGCAAGCAACATTAAAAGCGAGGAAGGAGAGTCTCCGAGTCGCAGGCGCAAAGCCACTGCAGGGAAATCAGGCACAGGGAACAAAAACGTGCCTGAAATTGTATCTATTGACAGCGATAGTGATGAGAACAGTAGGAGTTTTCAGACTGTAGAGACCGCATCAGAGGAATCAAGCATTGTGGAAGAAAAAAAAGGCAAAAAGGGAAAGGGTAGGGGCAAAGCTCAAGAAAAGGCGACTAAGAAGTCTGGCAAGGATCAGTCTGGAGAACCGGCTGTAGGCGTCCAAAAGACTAAAAAGCCAGACCAGTTCAATAAATGGACAATTCCTGAGCCAGTTCGCAGAATCAAGATTGAAGATACCGTTGAAGACGAATCAACAGACTGGATTGCTGCACATAGTAGAAGCAGTCCACGTGTTGCCATGGCTGTCCCAATTGAACCCTCAGCGCCAGTTCTTCAAGCGCAAGTGAAGTCTGAAGCAAATGCTGATGTGAAGCCGTATGTTATTCCTCCTGGGGTCCAGCTTCGCAAGTGTGAAGTGCACCTGCAGAGGCTGACGTTGAAGAGAGATGCCAAGGGAAACTTCATTATTCCTCAAAGCAGTCAGAAAGGTGCAGGTGCGGTATTCTGCAAGACAGAGCCGCCTTCAACGGCTAGCAAGAGTTTAACGCCCCATAAAGTTGATCTGTCAGCTGGAGGAAGAAGAAGCAGTCCGGGTGCTTCGCGAGATGTCTCAATGACGCAGACACACGGTATTGAGCTGTTGCCTAACCTGAATGCAGCAAGTCAGCCACAGATGCGCACTCTGTACGTGGGGCACATGAAAGGCAACATGCAGTGGCTCAACCTCATTGGCTGGGCAAAATCACGCTGTTTCTGTCAGTGCGCCTTCTGTCCGATTCTGTCTGAAACGCCAAAAGCGATTCTTACTCACATAAGAAGTGAACATCCGGATCTGACCTTTGCGCTGACCAAAATGAAACAGCCAAGTGGAAAGTTCCTCTACATCTTCTGCCGACACTGCGATTTCATTGCGCTCGATGTTACAATCAACTGGCTGCACTTTGAAGTGTATCACAACGTCTCAGACATCCTGGAAGGCACGGCCCGGCCCAGGATTGAAGATTTTGCACCAGCAAAACTTGAGATTCAGCGTGGATTGGAGGACATAATGGAATCCCAGCTGTCGTACATGTGTTATGACTGTGAGCTGATAACTGATGACTCAAAGCAGCTGGCTATACATGTTCTTCAGCAGCATGTTGACACGGTTCATTACAATGGCTGCTTCGTGAAACTGCTGGGCATCCGCAGACCACTCAAGAGTGAAAATGTTCCATACAAGCGCATAGTGGCTGACGAAGAGTTCGCAGAGTTCCGACAGGAGGCGTTCATCTGCATGATGTGTGATTACATTGCACACTGTCCTTACATGGCATTGTCACACAACCTGAACACCCACCAGACCAAGCGAATTTTGTTTTCGTGCATGGAGAGAGATTGCACATTCAACTGTGTCAGTGAAAGCCAGATGATTCAGCACTTGTCTGGTAGACACAAGCTGAAATCGGATCTCACCTGCTCCTCGACGTTGCTGGAACCTTCCCGCGGAAGTTTCGTTGAATGTGCTATCGGAGTTAATCGCAAGACTTCCAGTGAGCCAAGCCTGCAACGTTGCAATGTGCGACCCAACGTAAATCCAGGCAGAATCAGCCCTGTTACGTTTACAACTGACGAAGATACTGAGGACGAGGATGCCACTGTTAATGGAGAAGGTAGCAAAAAGCAGCCGAAAAAGAAAATAAAAGTGGAAGGCGGCGAAAAAAATTCCTTGCAGTGTACCGCTGTGAGCAGCTCCTGGGAAAAGGGACTTGAAAATGGCGATTCAGAGGCTGATGAAGATGACCGTGAAGAAGCAGCCAAACTGCCAGATGATATTCAGATAACAATTAATCCGCCATCACCTGATGAAGTTGACGGAGAGCCCAATTCTCCAGGTTCTGATGGCTCAAATGACACGATTGTGGAGGATGTGTCCAACAACGATCAAGTTCCTTCTAAGCAAAAAACAGCAGTTGAAGAAGCCGGAATCACGGCAGCTGAAGACGGCTCTGCATTGAAAACAGATAGTTCCCTGGAGTCTGCACAGCCTCCAGTGCTGGAACCAGTTGCAGCTAAAGACTCCGATGCAGATCCTGGAGACTTCGCTGCCGACATTCCACCAGAACCTTACTGTCTGAGCACTGATGTTCGTCTTCAAGTTCCAAGTGCGGACGTCGGTGCTTTCGGTACGGATGTCAGTGCCGAGGGCATATCACATAACGCTGAAGAGCAATCTCGCCTGCTCGATACGCCTGAAAAGGTCTTTCCTTGAGAACTGTTCAGCAACCTTTAATCTACATTATCATGTTACTCTGATGACATTTTGACTGTGCTTAGAAGTTGTGGTCTGAAGTAACATCAGTTTGAATTTACTGGAAAAATAGCTACGTAAGACAGTGTTAATGAAGTTCACCGAAACTTTGCCAGAAACTTTAGTCTGTAGTGACGTTAAAATCATGGCGTTTGCTTATTCAGAAGCCTACAAGTTTAAAGTCAACAGTTGAATTTCATCTTTGCTGTACTGTAATTGATCCATCCAAGTAAACTTCTCTTTCATCAAATACCTTTCTGTAGTTTTAAATGTTTAGTTGTCTTGACAGGACATTAAATGTAATACTTAATTTGATTGTCCTAGATCTAGCGGCATAAAGTAATTTCTTTTTGATAAAATGGAGGAGTCAATGCAGTTAATTTGGTGAAATTTGTGTTTATATTTACCCTGGTTGGGACTTGGTTTTTTGTCACAGTTGTGAAAAATTGATTGCCCTAGATGTAGTGACGTAAAGTAATTCTTTTTGATGAAATTGAGGAGCCAATTGCAGTTAATTTGATGAAATTTTTGTTTATATTTACCCTGGTTGGGACTTGGTTTTTTGTCACAGTTGTGAAAAATTGATTGCCCTAGATGTGGTGACATAATTTCTTTTTGATAAAACTGAGGAGTCAGTGCAGTAAATATAGTGAAATTTTTGTTTATATTTACCCTGCTTGGAACTCAGTTTTTTGTAAAAGTTGTAAAAAAACGACTGTTTGTGGATGTTGTGTCTTTCTGGACTAGTGCAGAATTTTGCATCAAGGTTTCCTCTGGGATAAGTGAGGGTTGAGCAGAAAGTCTGTTAGTTTCCCAATTGACATGAATGTGGATTTGACATGAATGTGAATTTTCCATTTTGGCATGTGTTCTAACTGATCATGGTTACTTGGGGCATAAATAAGCTACAGATGGCTCTAGATGTTGCTAGCTGCATAAATGCACAGCCAAGAAAATTTGCACATAGCTGATGACGCTTCTATAGCAAAATGCATTTAATCATTTGCAGCACTTTTTGAGAGGTGCATACTTTGATAGCACTACATTAAGCTTCATGCATGCATAGAGGGCAGCCATTACTTGAAACCTGTATATCAGAGTAATTACAGAACCAAGTTTGGCTGTGCAATTGACAGGGCAGAAAATGCATGGTCTCGGGGAAAAGGCAATCCGTAAAAAACAGGTAGGTTTCCATTTGTGACCTAAGGCCGTGAACTGTCCGTGTATTGGGAACATCCAATGGAAAGACAGCTGGAAGATCTTGTCCAGTAGTGGAACACGATTTTCAGAGGGCAGTGTAAAACGAAAAGTTCGTAACATTCTTGTAATGATTGTAAACAAATAAGTGTCAGGTTTACAGTTAAGTGTTTCATGTTTTTAAAGAATTGCTGATTAAAAGTCAATGTGTTTGTTGTATGTAGCACTGTTTGCTTTCTCATGAACTCTGTTCTTAATGACTTTAGCATCATTTAGACTACCACAGGCAGCGCTTCGGTGATATACCTTTAGTTAGAAGATGCTATATTAAGTATCTAGATGCATGCACATATAAGTGGACCTTTACGGAAGTTTTCTTGAACGAGTGTTGCAATAAATCTCTACCCTTGACTAAAAATGTACAAAAGCTACAACACAGTTCCACACACTTAAAATCATTTGTTTTAAAATCAGCTGTGCACTTAGTAAAATAGGCCAACGTCAGTGTTAAGATTTCCTGACAAAATGTATGTAAAATAAATATGGAAGACCATTTTGAAGGCACTAGACTGGTGCTTGCAAGGAATAAAATGCAACTAAATCCTTGTAGCCTGCACTAGAAATTTTAACTATTATGAAGACATACTTAATTTAACTACTGTAGACCTTAATATTTAACAAGGTTCAAAGAGTCCAGTTTTTGGGGCTGTATTGAGTTTCCATTTCTTCCATTGCATTAACTAACATCTCAACGAAAACCTAAAAAGATGCTGGATTCACAGTTTAACATCTCGGAATGTTCTGGTCTATCACAGGCGCACTTTCAGTGGAAATGTTGCTCTGCTGAGATTTCTTGAAACAGGGTATTGGGTACAACATGGCACCACTCAGTGTTACCACTGCCCCCATAGTAAAGAAGGAGAAGGTGTAGTCCTGCGTCAAATCGTAAAGCCATCCTGTCCAACATTCGCAAAAAACTTCTGTTAATTTTTATCCAATGATTGACTTGCTGGTATATACCAGTAATATTTAATTATGTATTTTATTAAAAAGTTCCATTATTAGAATGTCCACACTAAGGTTAATCGTAGATACAATGTATAAGGTACACATTTCTTTAATTTCTGCATTTATTTAGCGTCACTATCTAATGACTGGGCATCATTCAATGGCACTGGGTGAGGGACTTGTTCAAGTCTCTACGCAGTAACCGTCTTGGGGAAGAAGGCTCGAAACCCCATTCTCCGCGTTACAAGCCTGGAACTCTAACCAATCACCTGCCTCACCCCACAATATTTTACAAAGTGCACAACAGTCTAGTGCTTTGATTGCTGGACTGTGATCATGGGTGCTGGGGTTTAAATCCCCACCACGACAAAGATATTTAAAAATTTATAATTTCTATTCCAAACTTGGCTTTAAAAATGAGTGCATCAACTATACACTCAGTGGGATGAACAGACCATGAGTGAGAGGATTGGCCACCCACCAGAGCTAAGAAAATGAAGTTGTTAACACTTCATACCCATGGTTACGTCTAAGAAGCTGACGTGATCCATACCTTCTTTAACAGTTTCCGTTATGTTGCATAAATTAATTTAAACATCACCACCTCAAACCCATTTGTTTTACTACATGTATAGGTTCATTTTTTCCATTTCATTTAGGCCTACATTATTCAAGATGTTACTGGAAGTCAGGGCAGAAACAGAAAAGCTGTGGGTTGGTAATTACCATAGTTTGATAAGATCTGTGACTCAAGCTCCTCTCTCTTCCCCTCTCAGGGTTTCGCAGGGGCCTGAAGACACTGTTTAACAGTGATTTTACTTGTTCGGGTCGGGAGCACCTCTGTTGAGTTTACTGTCTAAGGGGTGCTTTGTAAATCTTAAATTACAATACAAAGTCGCTAACCTGCCATTGGTGGACCAAGAACTGCTCCAACTCCTCCAAACAGCAACACCAATCCGAAGGATTTAGACAAGTTATCCAGGCCAAACAGGTCAACCAGTACTACAGGAATCAGACAAGTGTAGATACCTGAAACAGATACAACAATGCTTTTTTAATGTACCACCCACGTACCTGTAGTGCCAACGGTGCACAGCACCACCACTCAAAAAAATCAATGCAAACATTATCTACTCATGTCCTGTATTAACTGACGGTCCATGCCTCCATTTCACATTTCTGTGACTGTGCACGTTAACAATTTTCATAATAATAATAACAGTTACGTCACTTAAGAATTAATACAGTGTACATATGATGGTAATTGTAACATGGTACCTTTGGACAACCCCACTGACTTGACGCAGCACTCGTAAATAAGCTGGTGCACTGCGCTTTGCTTTTAAATAGCACTTTAGAAATTTGGAGATTACAATTACATGTAACTTGTAATTGAAAATATATACACGGACGACTTAAAGAGAAAGTAATCAGAAGTGCAGATGGTATCAAAATACGACGGTTTCAGATGTTTTTGAGTGAAATTTAATATTTCCCCATCCGTTAAACCTGCCAGCTTGAACATTAACGTTTATTAAAATTTCTCAGGGGAGTATAAAATCCACTCTTAATAAATATAAACGATCAATACCTTATGCCAATCGAAATCCTACCACTTTACATTTCCAACAACCTGTTATCAGGCTATTTCACCCATAAGGAAAGGTTGTCCAATTTTTCCTTTTCTTCCTCTGCCAAAATATTCTCAACAGTAATTAAAACACCATGCCATTGCCTCTGGACTATTGTTGAAAGCAGCATTTAAATATGAACAGGTACTTAACCTTCCCTTTAAAATAGCTTATGAATTGTTCAGGGCTAAATCAAGGTCTCTCCTACACAGATGACCCATGGAAATGTTACAATTAAGACTTAAAAGCAGTAAACCCCTCAGTGACCATCGATTGTTGCCTTTTGCACTGTGATAACGGTGCTATACAAGTCATTAATAGATTAAACAGGTTACATGTCCTAGGCAACCATACACACAGGTGACCAGCTATGGCTCATTATGGGCCCTACGAATGTGCCTGTCATGGTCAGAGCTAGCCAAGTGCTTATTACTGAGAACTGGTTTAGAATTTTATGAACTTACCCATGAAAAGGCCAAACAGCAGGCTGTATGCAACTAGTGTATCAAACACCGTACAGAAGTAGCTGAGAAATGAGGCAAAGCCGCAGAGCACAAGAACTGTGTTATACAAAAAGAGACGATCAACACCCTTAAAATCTGCAATGTATCCGAAAACGATGCGTGCAATCGTGTTTGATATCCCGATGGCTGAAATGAGAAATGCTGCTTTTTCTGTATCAATGCCGAGCAATATGGCACGATCCGGCAGGAAGATATATGGAACACAGTATCCGACACTTGTAAGAAAATTGGAAAGCGCAAACATAATGAATGCAGGATGTTTCAACGGAAATGCTACCACATCCGTCCCATCTGTAGTTGTAATTTGTGGAGCAGGTGATTCGACAGAACTAGTTTGCAGATGCAACTGTGATTCTTGGGCTACACATGCAAGGTGCTGATTCGTCTGCTCTTCCTTGTGGGTTTCTGAACAACTTGTTGGATCTATATTCGTCTGAGAATCAGAGTGAGAATTGCATAGTTTTATAATAGTCTGAGAATGATGCGAATGTGAGCTGCAAACTTTTATAATTGACCGCGAATCGCGACTCAGATCATTAACTGTTGAGCTTTTGTTGTTCTGTAACAAGTGACCAGATTGAACTGGAGATATGAAACGTGCTGGGATTTCTGGAGTTTCCTTGCCGTCTCCAGGAAGAACTGAAATCAAGTCAGCGTCGGGCTTGGCCTTTGCAACACCTCGGAACAATGCACCACAGACAAAGCAGTTCATAACAAGGCCAGTCTCGATGAGCAGCGTGCCTTTCCATCCATACTCATCCAGAAGGAGCTGGGTGACTGGAGCAAAGACGAAAGTACCGAGACCAGAACCGCAGACTGCCAGACCAATGGCAAAAGCTCTGTGCTTTACAAAATAGTAGGACACTATGACGATGGCAGGCAGGTAAATCAGACCCAATCCAAAACCTGTGAGCACAAATTTCAAACCATACTATCAGCATCAATAAAGACACCGCAGGGTTACTCCTATCATTATTTACTTTTAAGAATGTCTAAAGCTGACGATTTTTGCTTTTACAAGGATCAGGCTGATAAAATAATTGTTTCAACTGATTCAAACTACACTAATATAAAAAATAATTCTTCAACCTAACAAAGACATCTTGAGGAATTTGCAAATTACAGAATTCTATGAGATTCATACTTAAGAGATGTATGTCAGTGACTTCACAAGCCCATGTAATATGTATTACATGGGTTTGTAATCATCATCATCATCAACAACAACAACATAATCATCATCCATCTTGGTAAAGGCGTTTTTATCTACTGGAAAAATGTTTGATGTCTTCATTCAAAGCAACTGACATTGTTTGTTGTTATACTAAGGAGAGAAGTTATTTAAGCTAACCCTGCAAGGCGGCCATGGGTATGATATGTTAGGGACTTCATTTTCTTAGCCTCAGCATATCAGGTTGGGTAACCAGCCCTCTTCCTCGGTGCCAGATCTTCCCCTTGACAGTGCGGCCAGTGTACTCATTACAGCCGGGTTGACTAGGGGATGCAACTGGAGCAGAAATCTTGAAATAACTTCTGTCCTGGTGGAAATTTGAACTCCCTACCTTTCAACAGACAATCCAGCAAGCTAACCAGTCATGCATCCCATTTGTTATACTAAAAGAATTCAAAATATGTGCCCATATATGAATATTGAACTTTTTAGTAGTGTAACTTCACCCACGTTTCAGGACCCACTGTATTACACAAATGGGCCTTTCCTACCTCATCTGCCTCTGTCTGGGCTGGTCCCATCTTTTGAAGATTTGGGCCCATATCCCACAGCAATATTTGGGCCCATGGTTATGCCTTTTGTTTGAATAACAGAATGCTCCATTTGGCAAATATCAACCACGGTCTTACCTGTAATTATGCCAAAACTGATGTACATAACCCAAATATTTGGTGCATAGATGGTGATACTAAGTCCCAACACGGCCACCAACGTCCCAAGAATTGTAATTAGACGACATCCATATTTGTTCGTTAGAATGCTTGCAATCGGCCCTAAATAAAAAGTGTTAATTAACAGCCAAGTTTGAAACAAACAATCTGAAATTAATTAAATGACATGCCCTGGTATACCCATTTAAATGAAAAATTCAGAACAACCTACTGTAGTCAAAATTTCTTTTCTACGCTTTATTGTACAGACATCTGATAACAGGCTGATCTGGCATATTTTAATAGAACACTACCTGGCATTCAACGGACGGTCACCAACAATAATACTAACAGTATTAACTCATCACTATGCTTGCCAGCATCGTATCCACAGCGCCCAGTTGCTACCCTACACCAGATCAAACATAGGCATTTAATAGCAAATTGTGTACACAGCACCGTATCCAAAAGACCTATCGTTGTACTCACCTGATCCCCAAGTCACTCCAATCATCAGCGAACCAAGCCATCCAATATCTGCTCTTCCAACATCAAAATGCTCTAAAAGTGGCTGAACAAACATTCCAAAAGAATACGAAACCCCGTCCGCAATTACATGTATCATCATCGACCCTACTACAACAATCCAACCCCAACCACCGTCTACAACAAACTCCACCTCCAACTTTGTGTCGCCCTTAAGGGCCATAGTTGATTGCTAATTAGCTGTCGCGTATAAAAGCTATTAATAAATACAATAACAAAGGTTTATGGCGCCCATTTTGTCCGTAATATATTTTTTATTAAAGAAAACAACATTTTACGATAAATTCGTTCGTCTGCTAGCACAGAAAATAGTATAATGCACTTGCGTCAAAGTGGTCAAAAGATTTATGGAGTTATTTTTAGCTCAACCAATCACGCCAAACCGGAAGTTCACAATTACCACCAAGCATAGAAGAGCATTGTGAGTTAAGTTATTTACGACAGTGGTTCTCAACCTTTGTAACATCCCGACCCACTTTACAACATCTGAATGTCAATGAGACCGACCTCACCGAAATCCAAGGAAACCCATCGTTTTGCGACTGAATATAGTAGATATAGAAGTAAGCTTTAAAATTTTAATAATATGGACAGAAAATGACAAAATGTAAGAAAAAAATATTTGAAAACTCTCACCTTATTGTTTGTTATATCAAATTAGGACGATTAATGTGATGGCTGAGCTTGCATTCTGGTCAGAAGTAAATCAATACGTGGGTTTATGTTTGCCAGACACATTCTTAAATGTTATGCACGCAGAGCCTGTTCCTGTATATAGTCTTAATTGCAGTCATAGCGGAAAAGTCGGTCTCACAGAGGTAGGTAGTTGAAAATGGCGATAGCACTGACATCGCCTCTTCAGAAGGTTGTGGATACTCCGCTGCAGCACGAAGCCAAAAGCCTGACAAACACTCCTCTTTAAATGTTGTTCTGAACGTTCTATCGCAGGATAGTTCTATTAGTTGAGACTCATTTTCCGCAGATAGTGAAAATTTGGTACTACCTGCTTCAAATATGAAGTTTCGCGAAATGCCTTCGGAGGGTGGGGTCATGGAATCAACGATATCTTCGAAAGCATTTGAAGTATTGCAAAAATAATTTGGGCTTTTCCATCCAATACATCTTGCAACATGTGGTTACAATTTCAGACAATTCAGAGATGGTCGGGCGGGATCTTTCCTCAGAATTGGTTGAGTTGAGCTGGAATGGCCGAGATTTCACAAGAACTCTTCATAAAGTTCGTTGCCACTTGAAAAAGTGGCAACAAACCTCGACTGTGGCAGATTTTCAAGGCTGTTGGTTTTAAAATAATTTACACGTAAAATATTTCTGCTATATATTCTGTAAGATTTGATGACTTTATTTTACTTACTTACCTTGGACAAAGGGCCTTCTAGTCATACGTTGTAAACAAGATGGCAGAAAAACAGGTTGCTAACAACGTGGTAAATAATTCTGGCGTTCAGAGGTATGCAATGTGTGTGTGTGTGTGCGCGCGTGTGTATGTGTGTGTGACAATTTGTCGAATTATATAAGATCGTGAAACAATTAGTTAAACATTAAGTGACTGTCGTGGTACTGAAGCGGATTTCGATGGCGAATGTTTTGTTTACCTTTCGGGGCCCGAAACTGGAGTCAGAAAAGCCCAGTCGTAATCGTAATTCCGAAATTTCTACAGCGCCCAACGAAAGCCGCGCCGCGGGGACCAGCTTATTCACAGGCGCTCAGTCAAAACAAAATCTGTAGGCAAAAAGGACTCGGTTTCAGGTCAAGATCCAAAAGTCAAGCCGTGAGACAGCGTGGCAGCTAGGGGTTGATGGTGTTTGGGTTTGGAGAGGAGAGAGAGACAAGAGGAAGAAGAGGTGCCAGGATAGGATCTGTGAAAGAGGAATGTTTTCAGTATTGAGTGAAAGGCCGAAGCAGGAATTGCAAGTGGTTCCCACTATTCTATGCCTTGGGCATAGAATAATGGGAACGTGATGACGAGAAGGCAGGAGACCGAGGAGGACGAGGAGAGGAGGAGAAGGAGGAGCAGAGGAAGAGGAGGAGGTAGATGGTGGCAGGAGGAGGAAGAAGAAGCAGAAGATGAGGACGATTTGAGAATATTGTCAGTGTTTCTAGTGTAACATTTTAAGTGTACCTTAAGGAAAAACAGCGGGACATATTTTTAGTCTCATTCTTTTCCCATTTTATGTCATTTTCTTTCTGTGTCACCAGAAAGTAGTTATTTCTGCCTTTCTTAACACTCAGCAATTATCAGCATCGTTGCAAAAAACTTCAGCCTTGTATGGATCGAGTCAGAGTTTAAATTATTTGCTGCTGTAGATTGTGGTCGTTATTAAGTTCTTTGGTTAGCTATGAAAGACCTGAGTCTGCTTTGACCTCTGTCGAAAACAAGATTTTACAGGGTGAGTACAAAACTTTTTATGGCCTGCATTGAGATTTGCAGATGAGCTGTTGGTTAACGTTGCCACTTTGCTGTGCTGTGTAAGTATGTATGTATGTGTGTATGCATGTATGTTTTTTTGTACGTGTGTATGCATCCATGTATATTTGTACATGTGTATGTATTTATGCATGTATGTGTGAACATGTGTATATATGTATGTACATATGCCCGTATGTTTCTTTGTACGTGTGTATATATCCATGTATATTTGTAGATGTGTATGTATTTCTGCATGTATGTGTGTACATGTGAATATATATATATATATATATATATATATATATATATATATATATATATATATATATATATATATATATATATATATATATATATATATATATATATATATATATATATATATATATATATATATATATATATATATATATATATATATATATATATATATATATATATATATATGAATGTATATTTGTATGTATGCAAGTATGATTGAATCAGTTGTGTGTATGTTTATATCTAAACACTTAACATAGCACCTGTTAGGTACCTCACAAAATCACTGCATCCAGTAGCCTAAGTAGAGTAAAATTTATTGCAAACAAAAACTTCATCAGTTAGCAAAAGTCATCTGGCAAGCTCTTTCACATACGAAGAGTCCAACCAATGGATTCCCATCCTCAGTTGCATTTTTATTGTGATGAACTCATTCGATTATTCTACGAAAACCAAATATTATTATTTGTAGGTGTGTCATGTCCGTGTGAGAAATATTTCATCGCTATTGGTATGGACAGACGCATCTGGACGATGTCATTCAACGTCGCGTCGCGAAACACACCTCTCGTTCTGCTTCATGGCATGGGAACTGGTGCTGCCCTCTGGGCGCTGAACTTCCGCAGTCTATCTGCAAATCGACCGGTTCATGCAGTTGACATTCTCGGTTTCGGTCGCAGCTCCAGGACGATTTTTAGCAACGATCCGGTCATGGCCGAGATGGAATTCGTCGAGTCGATTGAGGCTTGGCGCAAGAAGATGAAACTCGAAACGTTCATATTGCTTGGTCACTGTTTCGGAGGATTCCTCGCGACGTCTTATGCTATTCGGTTTCCAGATCGTGTGCGTCATTTGATCTTGGTTGATCCGTGGGGATTTTCTGATCGTGCACAGATTGGGGTACATGAAAGCCGGGTGCCTTTGCCGATGTGGGTGAAAACGCTCGGAATTCTCATTGAGCCATTTAATCCATTGGCATTGCTGAGACTTGCTGGCTCATGGGGTAGAGTTTACTACTTGATTATTTGCTATTTTGTTTAATTTTATTATTTTTTATGGTTTTAAAAATTTTTAAAAAGATTTTTGTGTAAGTTTAGTAAATATCTTTCTGTATGTATTTGTACTTAAATATCTAGATACACACAGACTTAAATATGTCAATATCTCGATGCATATGTTCCGGAGTATCAAAAATTTTTCAAAATGGATAATGCAGTGTGCTTTTGTGTTGCCCTTTAGGCGATGTAAAAGTTGGGTTCCGTGACAACTTTGTCTGCATTGACCTCTGTGGAGTACAAGATTTTACATTCACTGGTGTCATTCTGGTCTGACACATCTCTTCCAACTTGTTTACCCACTTTAGCCCGGCTTCTAATTTTTCTGACCTATCGGAATGCGACCTGGCTTCTCCAACCGTTTATGAATGTTGCCTGCAATTTGGACTTGAAGCAACCATCGACTGATGCCTTGGGCATTATGATAACGGCGCTATAGAAGTCTTTAGATTAGATTGGATTAATGATATGTGTTTGTTGGTTTCTGGAGACAGGACCTACACTTGTGGGGAAGTTCAAGCAAGACTTGATTCGAAACTACGAGGAGCTTTTCACGGACAATACAGTTGCAGAGTACATCTACGAATGGAACGCTCTGATGCCAACGTGAGCAGCTTGTACATTATTAAAGGCTAGTTTTGTGAGCATGTATTTATCTGAATATTTATTTAGCTGCCTGTTATAATTGCTGAGAGATGGCAATATTTCTGACACTTCCACTAGTTATGATAGGAGTTCAGTTAGGTTCATATTCAAAAAAAATTTAGGGGTGATTCTTTAAAGGAGCTAAACACTCATCTTTTTCTATGCCCAGGTCCTGATATGTCTACCACCGTATTCAGAGAGTGATTGCATTAAGTAAGTAAATAAGTAAATAATATTTATTAGTGCGAGACAAAACCCACCCTTTACAAACAGCAACACATACAAAATAATAAAAAGAGAGCCGAATGTTAGTAATAAATGATAATATATTATATAACAGTTTAAAAATCTAGCTTTGTATACAGTTTTAGAGAAAAGTAACAGCATAAAAACTAACTTCAGGCTGTTTGAGAGAAACGCTAACAGCATTAAAACTAACTCTACATGCTATTCAAGAGAAAATTAACAGCATAAAAATTAACTTAGAGAAAAGTAAGAGCAGTCTTAAGAACTGTTAATTAATTAATTAATTAGTAATGAGCTATAATTTCTCCCATTTTCTTTTATGCTGTGGTTTGGATGTGCTTTAGCCAGAGCATCTAAAAACCTTTGGACTGTTCCACTGAGGAATCTTACTGACGCAGGTATCGAGTAAAGGAGCTGGACATCCTTAAAACAAACTCCATTTTAACATAAATTCTGATTTAATGCTGTCGTAGATGTGGATCCCAAAGTTATTTCAAATTTAGCATATGACATCGCCATAACACAACCTCATTCTAACCTCATTGATATGGCCGCCAAAGACAGTTTTATAATGAGTTTCCAGTTTTATCAGTGTTGTATCCTAAGTTTTTTCTTTGACAGGGGTGAGTCAGCATTTAAGCACATGATGTGCGACTTCGGTTGGGCAGTTTATCCGATGATTAGGCGTGTGAAAGAAATAGCCGAACAGGTTGCCATTACGAACATCTTTGGATCACGTTCCTGGGTTGATCCAGCCATCGGTCCACAGATAAAAAGACTTCGGCCAAACTCCTATGTTGAGACGCAGGTAAAAGGCTGAAAAATCTAATCAGCATTATTTGATTGTGTTCTTGTTTTATCGGGTCGGGAGCACCTCTGTGAAGAGTTTCTCGTGAATCAACGCTAGACAAATTGGTGATTATAAATACTATTCCGATGGTAGTCTGTCTTTGTCAAGAGCCAAGAAATCTGTGGAGTGATACGGAGGCACAGCTGGTGGAGATAGTATGGATACTGGTTTGTTGCAAAACCTAGGTTCAGGACAATTGCAGGATCACATGCCTTTAGCTGCTGTGCTCCTTGTATTTGGAATCGTCTACCACAAAAGGCCCAACTTGCAATCTCGTTAATCACTTGGTAAGACTTGCTGCTTTACCCTGGCTTTTGCAAGGTTCCACCATGGTCCCTAGCGAACATACATCTGCACCTCAGAATCGGCGTTGTGCATGTTATGTGGTATAAATAAATAAATAAATAAATGGAGGACAGCCTGCAAGACAGTTACATTTGCTGTATTGTTAGTTTTTATTTTTGTCTGTCAATTGTATTTCTTCGGACAAACCAGATTTTTAGATTCTCAGTTTTATTAATTCCTTCAGATAGTTTCCGGTGCTGGTCACTACGTTTTTGCTGACAAGTCCGACCTCTTCAACCGAATCGTAAACCGCACGTGCCTCCTCATCGATCACAACCTTGACCTGATGCGGTCAAGAACTCTACTCGAACGACGCAGAAGCAGAAGTGAAAGCACGCCCAACCTGCGCCTAAAAAACGCATCGTTGCGATCATTCACTCGCCAGCGCCTCAAACACAACAGCATCTGCGTCACAGAGGTCGATGAAGATGAAATCGAGGATGAAGCGACAGGCTCTGTAACAACGCCAGTTTCCAGTGGCATCAAACCAACTTTTAACATCAGTGATGATGATGAAGAGGATTAGTACTGATGGCTTCTATCAGGCTTTGCACGCATCATTGTACAAGTTTATACCTACGTCTGAGGCTTTCAGATATGCAAATGCATGCAGTTTAACAGCTTTTGTGAAAGTTGCTGTTTTAATGCGCTTGCAAGCCATACTCTAAAAGCTTGAACAATATTGAAGTTTTACAGTCAGCTTTCCATCTGAAAGAAAATCTGTCATTCCACTGTATATTAACTTTCATTGACCGTGTTGCAATCACCGTACAAGCTGAGGGATTTTTTATACTGTGATACTGATTTTGTCGTTGAAACGATTGTAGCTTCTTTCTGATCAGATGTGCTTTTGTTTCTGCCAAGTGGGTGCTTCGTGCCTTACACTGTGGCTAAACAATGGCGCAAAATGTGTGAACGTATTCTTCAGTATCACACCACAGGATATAGGCGAGACACTTGTTTTACCAAGACTCTGAATTAGTGCAAATCCGTTGCAGATTCATTGCAGTAAAATCACAAAATTTGCATTTGCTTCTCAGCTTTTGTCAAAGTCTGCTTGATGACAGGCAGTCTTCTTGTGGGTTATTTCTTGCCAAATTTACCAGAGCTGTATACCACACCATCTTGGAATTTTTAATATTTTTTCTCTAGTAAAAACTGGCTCTACTGTGAAAAATTTATATGTGGCAGTATCGTGTGATTGAGAATGAGTTCTAAAGCAGGGAATTACTGCTGTGCAGATATATGTGATTCTTAATGGTGATGACAGCAATTATACTGAAACATAACGGATCATCACAGCATGGGTTTAGAATGTGAAGAAGCTATTTGTAAATAAATGTAAACAAAACCTGTTTACATCTGAGGTGTACATAGTACAGCTTCGATACTGAGGAACTTGAAATAAAAATTTCTGGTTTCTCCCGCTGCTGTAACTAATTGTTAAGTTGGCTGGATATTTCTGAACATATGCTTCTCTCGTTTACTTCTCTTTGAGAAGCACTGGACTGTGAATTTGCAAAAAGAGTTTTGCAATTTGTAAACATGCTTTGCTCAAATTGCTTTTGAAGTTCATTTTTAACTTAAGTACTTGTTTCTGGCAATACTTTTAAAGTAAACCATACATTTTTGGGAAATGTTGATCACTGAAAGTATGGTACTTTCTTACCAAAGCACTCAATGGCAATTTTCATTTGGGAAAAGCACTTTGCTTGCTACTACTTCTGTAAAAACTGGTTTTCCAGAAAATATGTATTTAAAATGGCTGTATTTTTAGATTGTTTGCTAAATGTAATTTTAAGCTCTTTTACTTTAACGTTATTAGATTTTGGAATTATTTAATACATGCAAAGAGGTAATTACCAGCAGTCTGGTAACAGATTTTAAGTTACCATGTGCACCGGTGCATTAATATTTTAAGTTGGAAGCCCTTTGATGCATGGCTCTCCCATGTGTTAAGCAAATGCATGCATTACTGGGATGTGTGTTACTGTGGTTTTATTGTATTTGTTGAGAATTAAACAATTTACACTAACATAATATGATAATAACTGATTATGTTTGTATCTAAATAAATATTTATGTAGCTCTTTTCAGGACCCTTGTTTCATGAATATATTGGTGCTACTGTGTATACGGGTATATAATGTACACTAGTGGATTTGTAAGATCCAATGTAATGTAATATATTTCTCTGCATTCAGTTTAAGAAAGGCGGCATAAAACTTTAGAGAATTGTGATCAAATGACGTGTACGGGAGATTTTCAATGTTGCCACTCCTTATAGAATGCGTTCGCTGTCGATTTCACAGGAAGGCCCAAGGATTCGAACCCATGTCAACTGCTTAACTGGTTTTGCATAAACCCATCTGTAACGGACAGCTTTGCATGCTTCCTCATTTCCTAGTCTGTTCAGGACCACCTGCGTGACTGCCAGCGTGGATCCTCAAATACAGTACAGAGCAAGAGATCTCTGCAGTTGCTGGCATATCTTTGTGAAAAATAGGTTATGAATAAATTTACGGGAACTGCAGAGCATTCCTCTGTGTAAATGCTTCTCTGCTTGAAAAAATGTTGACACGGTTTTGGAGGCATTATATTTCCTGAATGGATAAATGCTTTTATTTGCTCAGTTGCTGGAAACCTTATTCAATGTGAATTTTGTTATCGGGAGGGAGCACCAGTGAAAAGGTTCCAAGGCAGTACAGTAGTCTTAATGGTATTACTGTTACACGTGTTTATGCTACGTTACATTTTAGAGTTTTTATGCATGTTTTTGTCGTAATCCACCTTTTATGCATTTAGTCCAACTGTAAAATGGAATTTTCAGTTTCCATTGATCGTTCATCCATCTATTTGGAATAGTTTGCCGAGCAACCTATGACATGAGCTCCATGGTTCTTATTTGCCTCTATTACATAAACGGTTGAAAACCATGTTGTTCAATCGTGGTTTTGTGTGCTGTCAGATTGGCAGTGCTTCTGATGAGTTTCCCTTGAAGCGGCGCTATATAAATTTTTAAATTACAGTTACAGTACTGGTTGGGAACTCCTAGACTGTGACAACATCGATTATTGCATCTGGTTTTCAGATTATGGTGTGTTATGTAAAACTGGAATTTCTTTTGAATTGGGTATCTATATCTGAGCAAGTGGTTTGAGCTGAATAATTTAATAGTAATAGCTATGTTGTTTTTTCACATATTTCATTGCTTGTTTGCAAATACCTCAGAAATATACACAAAAATATTTGCTGACAAAAGTCAAAATGCCTTTATTGTTTACATATATTTTTGGAACTGTTAAAAAATAAAAAAATAAACTTTCTTTGAGTATAACTACAATTAAGATAACATGAATAGTTTAACAAATGCCTTCCAAATTGGAAAAAAACACGTCTCTTGAAAAGTCTGTTGCTATTTTGTGGCATCCAGAAACAACACATCACCCTGATGTAGGTTTAGGACTTTCAACTGGAACGATTTCATGAGAGCCGCCTTTAGTTGATTCCGGTTCAGGCTCCGTTTCTTCTTGTACCTCGCGAGTCGGAAATTTCCAGCAGAGTATAGCACCATCAGCACTGACGCTGATGATGCACGATTCGTTGGGGCTGATGCATATTGCCGTGATTGGGGCACTGTGGCCCCGCCCTATGTGGGTGACTTCACCCTGTTCGTACTTCCAGAACTGAAACAGCAGCAGGAAAGAAGGATTGCCAAGGAAATCTAAAGACAGGCTAAGGGATAAGGGTTAAGATGTAAAGATGTAAAGTTGCAGAATCATAAAAACCATTAATTCATAAAACTACTTAATCATAAAACTGCATAATCATAAAACTGCTTAATCATGGAACCATTTTATATTAAACTGCTCTATCACAAAACTAAATCCTCAGATCAAAACTACATAATCATAAAACTACGTAATCATAAAACTGCTTTATCATAAAACTTCTTAATACAAAACTATGTAATCATGAAATTTTCTAATCATAAACTGCTTAACAATCAAAACAATACAGGTCTGAGTGGATTAAAAATAAGGCACAATATGCTCAAGTTATACACACACACACATAACTTCATCATGCTGTAATAAATCAATTGTAATAAATGGAATAATTTATACATGCACACATACAGACGTCATCATACTACACACCTTCAACTGTAATAAATGGAACCTTGGTTCTATCGGCACACAGTGTCTTTTACAAACCTTGATCATTTTGTCGTCGCCTCCTGTGACAAAAAAGGTCCCATATGAATCGATGTCCATTGCGTTGACAGATCCGCTAAGAGATCCATCCAGTTCCCGGATCATCGACGCATCATATGTCTCCCAGAATCCGACTTTACGATCAGTTCCAGTTGTTAGAAGCTGATGTTCCGCAGGGTGATAGCAGACGAACATGAAGAGCGTGTTCACGCGAAGCATGTGTCGCCGATGCCTGTGACTAACATTATTAATTAATTAATTAATTAACATTAATCACATCTACTCTGATAGCTTCTAAAGCACCTTTGTTTTTATGTACTATGCATCAGTCAATTGTCGCTTACAAGTAACACCGAATTCCAGAATCACATTTTAAAAAAATTTCAAAATCTGTGGACATAACCAACCAGACGGGATCCTTGAGGCATGAGATGGAATTTCAGCCATGAATCTGGTCGTATGATAATTCAGTCCATGACTTGACGTCATCGAATCATGTCATTTTGGGTCTTCCCCGAGCTCAGGATCCATTCTGTTGTCAGTGACATTTAATACCATCTAGGCCAGCATAAAAAGGGTGTCTGGTTGGTTTCTCTTGAAGCGGCGCTACATAAATTTTGGGCCGTAATTACGGTTAAGCCAGCAAAAGTCTTACACAAGATCCCAGATGACACATGATCCGTCGATGCTGGACGTGACGCATTCCGAGTCGTCCTTAGTCATCTTGATGCACGTGACGGTTGCCTTGTGTTCCTTCAGCAGGAAGTGCTTTGCCACATAGTTGAGGTCATTAGTTGGGCGCCACTTTGGCACGTCCCAGACAACCACGTGACCCAAGTCGCTTCCGCTTACGATTCGCTGGCAGTTTGAGAACGTTGCAATGGCAGTCACCATGGCACCGTACGCACTGTTCACGATGTACATTGGCTTCCCGGATTCAGGGTAGAAGGCTCGTATACGACAATCACTCCACCCTGAACAGTCCAGAAGGGTAAAAACTAAAACGGTCAAGGTCACACACTTGTTTACACTCACCAATACTTGACCTCTTGGAATTTCTGCACAGGTCTTGCATGCAAAACTGAAAATATTCCCCTTCCACAAACCACATCCTGATTCCTCCTCTTCCCCTTATCTCACTTTCCGGTTCAATTCCAAATACCATCCATCATAGCGTCTGTCTGACCATCTGTGTGGTTCTTGGATCTTGACCTGGAACCGAACCTTCTTGTCTATCGATTTTGTTTTGATTGAGCACATGTGAATAAGCTGGTAACCACAACTTGGCTTTTGTTAGGCGCTGTAGAAGTCTCGAGCTTACAATTACGATCTTTAAAAACTCCTCAGACATGTAAAGGTAAAGGTAACACACTTGTTCATGTAAAGGTAAAAGCAACATCCCTGTCCACACAACTCAATACAAACTCCTCAGAAGCATAAAAGTAAGGAAAACATGTTTACACGACACTTAAAACTCGCAAGAAAAGCACGATCCCATGGTCAAGATCGTTTGGCCAAGATGCAAACACAACCACAGCAAAATCCAATGACAGGATACTTTTTTTAAGCGGAAGCTATGAAATTTATTTAACATTATTTGACTGTGAAGTCCCTATTTTAGTTTATTAATTCTTTATTTTCCAAGAAAGAAAAAAACAATCAATTGTGTTTCAAGCTTGGTTCTGATGAATGAAAACGCTGAGACTCACCACTAACAATGGTCTTGCCGTCTTTCATGATAGAAATAGCATTGCACGTGTGATTCGGAACGGTGATGCGCACTACTTCCTGTCGTGTGTTCAGGTACCACAGGCGAATGTCTTGCTTTGAACAGGTCGCAACGATCTCTGAACAAGCACTGACAAAACAATGCTTCAATCAGCGACATCTAACAACCAATCAACAATAGTTTACTTGCTGAATGCTCATCTATAAGAGAAGTCGGTTGATCAATCCCTGCCAGGGAAGGAGATGTATCAAAATTTCTGCCCCATTTGTACCCCAAGCGAACTCAGCTAAAAACTAGTACACTCACCCACCGAGGAAGAGGTCATGGTCTGTACACAGGGACCTTGAATGCCATTGCACCCATTCAAATGGGCAGCAATGTTGAAAGATCCCAACCGATAAACTCATTGCAAAATGAGCAGGGTTGAGGCCAGACGGTCATCATAGAAAAATACGTGCATACATTTTGCGATTAGATTAAGGGACTGCTCAAAGTAGATGTTAATAAAGACATCTTGTAACTAAGCCAATCACTTAGCATATTTTCAAATCCCTTTGGTTTCACTTTTCGAAACAAATCAGCACATAGTGAAGAATGGAACAGTAGGTGACTACTGAAACAGCGTTCAGCATGGGCTTCACCCAAAAGCAGTCAAGAAACTTACTAGGGAAAAGAAGAAACTTACTATGGAAAAGAAGAAACTTACTACGAAAAAGAAGAAACTTACTACAGAAAAGAAGAAATTTACTATGGAAAAGAAGAAACTTACTATGGAAAAGAAGAAACTTACTATGGAAAAGAAGAAACTTACTATGGAAAAGAAGAAACTTACTATGGAAAAGAAGAAACTTACTATGGAAAAGAAGAAACTTACTATGGAAAAGAAGAAACTTACTATGGAAAAGAAGAAACTTACTATGGAAAAGAAGAAACTTACTATGGAAAAGAAGAAACTTACTACGAAAAAGAAGAAACTTACTACGAAAAAGAAGAAACTTACTATGGAAAAGAAGAAACTTACTATGGAAAAGAAGAAACTTACTATGGAAAAGAAGAAACTTACTATGGAAAAGAAGAAACTTACTACGGAAAAGAAGAAACTTACTACGGAAAAGAAGAAACTTACTACGGAAAAGAAGAAACTTACTATGGAAAAGAAGAAACTTACTATGGAAAAGAAGAAACTTACTATGGAAAAGAAGAAACTTACTACGGAAAAGAAGAAACTTACTACGGAAAAGAAGAAACTTACTATGGAAAAGCGAGTCCATTGATGGCTTCGTAATGACTGGTCTTGATCAGCTGGGCTTTCAGTTCTGTCCCGAGGTTTGTTATGGAGTAAACGTTCGACACAGCAGTTCCCGCGTAAAACTAGAAGCACAAACACCATTACCATGCTGGCTCGCAAGCATTTAAATAGCACTACAAGAAAACAAGTTAATGTCATTATGGACATTTTTATTTCTTTAATCTGATTTTGTTTTACTATCCAAATTAAACCAGTATAAATTTTTGTAACATTGTAAAAGTAAAATTGTAACATTGTTACAAAGTAAAAGTAAAGTCTTGTTTGCAAAGCAATCGTAATCGTAAACTTGAGATTTCTACAGCACCCAATGAAGCCAAGTCGCAGGAACCAGCTTATTCACAGCTCAGTCAAAACAAAATCGATAGGCAAGAAGGGTTAGGTTCTAGGTCAAGATCCAAAGTTCAGGCAGGCAGACAGATGTCGCATGATCTTAGAGTACAATCAGAGCAGTTAGGTTATTCAAGTGAAAAATGGTGCAAACAATAAAATGACTTAAAGTCTTGATTGGCCAGCCCACCAAGCACAGTCTTTAACCCACCTGTGTGCCAACGCCCCGCACTGCGATTGACGTCACCATGCCTTCCACTTTTGTCTCTCTCCTAAATATTCAGAAAACACGCGACACAATAAGCCAAATTCAAGAACTCTTGGCTATGGGGCATTACCAAACATAACCACTCCTACACCCAGGTTCATGGCCCCATAGCTGGGCCACTGATCCAAATGGACCCACCATATGTATGTATGCATGTAATCTCTGCGTAATAAAGAAAGGTTATAGGGAGTGTCTGCTGCACTTCAGCGGCAAACCACAATCATATGCTACGGATACTGACTGATACTGCTTCAGTCTTTCACACAAACATATTCAAAGTTTGAATACTGGTGCAAGATCAAAACAGCTAATTGTGTGATCAACACAGCCCATCATAAAAAACCAACGATGTTTGAGCAGAACCACTTTTATGGTTTTTAATATCTCGGTGTAAGCTCTCCTAGGGGCCCGCCCAGACTTTGGCTACACTTGATGTAACCAAAATTTATGGGTCATTTTTCCTTTTGTGATCGTGTCCCATTGTACTTTGAGCCGTTGGAGCTCCTCGGCGCTTACACCAAATACACCGATGTTAAAATAGCCTCTGTTTTTGAGTTTAGCTCGCAGTAGGCCTGAGAATAGCCACAGTTCCATCACAATACACTCACGTTGTTCGTTTTAAGTTAGCCGTGACAATGGCCACCGTGCCATCACCACAGCCAACGGCAATCTCTCCGTTCTTGAGCAGCACCAGTGATGATATTCCGCAGGTGAAGCGGTCTTTCTCCGGACCGTGACCAGCCATTTTACACAGAGGAATGCTCACTTTCATGATGTCGCCCGTCGTAGTTCCAAGCAGGAAAAACGTATCTGTCTCATCAATCTATGTTTAAAACAACCGTATTTTAATGTAAGTTGAGTTTCATAAGGAAAGACTCAACAGAGCTGCTTCCGACCCAAAAAAGTAAAATCACTGTTAAACAGTAGTCTTCAGGCGCCTGTGGAACAAAAATGCCTGAAAAATGAACGAAACCAATGAAAAACACACTAGTTAACGAGCCGGCAGTCACACACTGAAGTGCATACATACTTATTGCTGGAATAAATTTATGTAGCAAAACTATTCAGAGCTGACCTAGGTATGAGAGCTTAATTTGTGGAAATAGGTGAATAAGCTGGCATCTATGCCTATTGTGTTGTGCTGAGAAATTCAGATTTACATTACATTACACGAGCATGTAATCTCGATTAGCATGAGACAAATGCCTGCACAAAACTTAAAACACTCCTCTTCCACAAATCCTGCTCTGATTCTTCCGCTTCCCCTTATCTCACTTTCCGATTCAATTCCAAACACCATCCACCGTACCCGCCTGCCCGACTCTTGCATCTTGAGCTGGAACTGAACCCTTCCTGCCTAACGATTTTGTTTTCACTGAGCGCCTCTGAATAAGACTGATCTTACGTCTCTGCTAAAGCAAGCAATCCTACAATCGCATAGTTTTACCCACCGCAATGCAGCGGGACACTCGGACAAACTTTCGGAGGCGGATGTCCGTGGGAATGATCTTCCGATCTTCCACGTTCAAATGCCAAACTCGAACAGTGTCCCTGAAACAAAAACCATAACATTGACATCACCCGCATAAATGTAAAAACATGTATGTATCTTGTGTATGTAAAGTAATGTAATAAGAATTTATATAGCGACTTTCAAGCATCTCTCAAAAGCGCTGATGTAAGCATGTGTCTATCATGTATAAGCAGTAGTAGTGACCATCGATCGATGCCTTCAGCATTATTACAGTGGCAGTATAGAAGTGGTCCGATTAGAACCAGAGCTGTGAAATTCTGAGATTTACATTACATGACATTAGCTGGCGGCAGAACCAATGGATCACTCATCCTGGTCCTTCTCTGCACAAGTGTCTAGCATCTTTCTGCCTTACCATTACATATGAAAAACGAGATGTTTACTGGTAAATTACAAAGCTTGGACAAACTGAGCATTTACAATTTACATTTACAATACCGTTACATGTGTCATAGTGTCTTGTCTTTTTACACAGCCTGTACTGGGCTATGTTGTAATATTTACTGCTAAAAACATTACAATGCCCCACCTTCCTGCAGTGACAAATATCTTGTTGGTGTTGTTGGCACAGGCCAAGACGTAAGGCAGGCCGTCCGAAGGCTTCTGGGCCGGTGAGCCACAAATTGCATCCTTTGCCGTCACGTTCCAAACCACAACACTGAAAAAAATTATCAAAAAATAAAGCATAATCAATTTCAGGTTACAATTTGTTTTCTACCTTAGTAAGGTAAATAATGCACCATCCAGCATAGGTAATCGAATCTAATTGCAAAACTTTTGTAGTGCACAAGAAATAAGTTGCCAGTACGCCAATGCCCATCCTGGATCCTAAGCTATTGAAAACCCAAGACGACATGGATCGATAACATCAAGTCGTGGAATGAATTATCATTCGACCAGTTATTATAGGAGACAAGGGACAGAAGCAAGTGGTACAAAAATGTCCGTGGTGCAGCGAATCCTCGGCTCGAGGATGGTTGAAGACAAGGGAAGAAAAGACGATGCCCATCTACAAGTCTAGCAAATTCCAGATTGTCAGTCCAGTGCGACTGGGGGTTCAGTAAGTAAAATAAATGACTTACCATCCATCATCTTGTCCTCCCAGCGACATGAGGTATCTGTCGTCAACGGTAAATGAAAGCGCCTCAACATTGTTCCTGTGTAGTGTCAACCTCGCATAAAGCTCTCTCAAATCAAAATCCCACATGATGATATCTGCCTAAACATTAATAAACTTTCCAGTTGCACACAACATCATCCAAATAATTCATATTTAAAATGAATTGACAGCAAAATCCTTGCAACATAAGGCCTGTAGGAGCACTTCAGTAGTACACATATAACATTGATAAACAACAAATCATAGGCAAATTAAGTTATTTTAAATTAAATTATCCGTAATGCAGTGAATCCTGCGAATCATGAAAGAACATCATGCAAATAATTCTGGTTTCCCTGAATTGTTCAACTTTGACTGAGCTTAACCAATGCATTATGATTTTTGACCATTTCTCTTCAAGTGATCACCGACGTTATAAAGGCACTGAAGAAGTCATTACGTTTTATTACAAATCATATTTAAACAATTAGAAATCATATTATAAAGATTACAAATCATATTTAAAAGATCAGAAATCATATTTTAAAAAATTAAATCATATATTAATGGTACCCCGGTCCAAAACTTAATTGTAAGCGCAAGATTTCTACAGCGCCCAACGAAAGCTAAGTCACGGGAATCAGCTTACTCACAGGCGCTCAGTCAAAACATAATCGACAGGCAAAAGATCCAAGAGTCAGTCAGGCAGGCAGTCAGAAGGCTAAGGCGGGTCGCGTTTGCAAAAACGTACTCCCGAAAATCATACCCATGCTACATGTGCTATATAAATCGCCAGACAGTTACAGGTGTTTGGGCAGACCAAAAATTCCACTATTTCGTAAATTTGAGGAAAGTGATTGCCTTAAATCCTGAGTAAGTGATCTGTCCAGAAGCGATAAATTTTCCGCTCTTCGATATATCGATGCAAGAGACCGTGTTTGTGTGACCAACTAGAAAATCCTGCTTTCCGGTTTCAATGTTTTCCACGACAACGGTGGAACCGACGCCATAGACCAAATGATGGCGGCCTGGATGGCATTTCAATCCAGTCATCAAGGACCCTGTTAAATGTTAACGATCCAGTAATGTAACGTAAAGGCCTGTTCATATCGTATGCCATTTTCATGTATAACATCCAGTGGTAGCCACTGAATGCATGGCATTGTTATTGCTGGCACTATATATCAGCGAATAACTACTATAGAACCCTAGAAATATTCATGCACAGCGTCCTTTACTCGGCCTCGACCTTATAATTGCGCTATAAAAACCGTTTTATTATTGTTAATAGTATTATTACTATATGCAATTATATAAGCCCACACTGTGTAATGACTAAGCATCAATAAAAAATTTATCATAATCTCTGGATTTCTTTAGCACCTTAATAGGCCAAGTTGTAAGAACCAGCTTATTTACGTCTACCCATATGGCTAAGGAAAATCGTCTTTCCCACATTTTTAGAACGCTTGTCCAAAGCCGATGTTGTACACTTATCTTCAGGAATTATTATAATTATAATTCGTGTGGCCAAGAGTTCTCTTCGATGAGAGCAGCTCCGCAAGGCACGTAACAACTGTACTTGTTGAGTTCAACTAATTTTAAGCCTATATTGCGCCTAAAATTGTAATCGTAATCTCATTTACCACCAAACCCTATCATATTCTGAAGTTCTAGCGTGTCTAGGTCTAAATTATCAGGCTCTGCCATCTTTTATAAAGTATCGGAATAACGCTGGTATTTCGAACAAATATTGTTTTAAAATTATTTAATAACTGCATTCATTTTCTCAACGTCTTTTGCAGACAACGTCTATATAATCAAAAAATCCCATGATCCAACAAAGTTTTATAGCGCTACAACATGGAATAGATGTGATTATAATATCAACTTTTATGCTCAGATGGTCTCAGATGGCAGCAGGAGCTCGCTTTTCCATCCCCACCACAGAGGCAAGACTGACCTTTAGACGCTCAACCGCAAGATCAGACACAGACGGCATCGCAAAGGCGGTTTCTGCAAAACTTGAGGATGGTAACATACGCGCCGCCGTTAGAATCCTATGCTCTGATGATCTCCCCATTCAAGCCGACTTGGAATCTGCTGAGGAACTGCGTGCAAAGCATCCTCCGCCTCGAGACACGCGAAATACATTACCATCAGCTTCAGACATGCCCCCTCTTCACGTCACCGAAGGCGAGGTCTTGCGTGCAGTCCGCTCCTTTCCGGCGGGTTCGGCGGGCGGTCCTGACGGAATTCGCCCCCAGCACATCCTCGACTTAGTAAGCTGCAAGGAGGTCGGCCCCAACCTTGTGAAATCCCTGACTTCCCTTACGAACCTTTTGCTGGCAGGGATATGTCCAGACGATATCAGTCAATTCTTGTTTGGGGGCACCTTGTTCGCCCTCAGGAAGAGATCGGGGGGAGTTCGGCCAATTGCCATTGGTTATTATTGGAGACGCCTGGCTTCTAAATGCGCTAACGCTTTCGCCGTCGCTCAGCTGTCTGACCACTTCGCTCCTTTCCAGCTAGGAGTTGGGACTCCAGGGGGCTGTGAGGCGGCGGTGCACGCCGCCAGGCGCTTTCTCACTGACTTATCCCCCGACTCAGTACTAGTCAAACTTGATTTCAGCAACGCCTTTAATAGCCTTAGCCGCACTCACATGCTGGCGGCGATATCGGAAGTCATTCCGGAGCTCTACTTCTACTGCAGTTTGGCTTATTCCAGACCTTCCTCTCTTAAATACGGCGATTTTACTATACTCTCACAAACAGGTCCACAACAAGGAGATCCCCTCGGCCCACTTCTCTTCTGCCTTCCCATTCAGCCGCTTCTGACAGGTCTTTCTTCTCCTCTACGCCTTGGCTATTTGGATGACCTCACTCTGGGTGGGAAAGCATCCGTAGTGGCGGCAGACGTCGAATCTATTATCAGGGTCGCGGGCGAAATGGGTTTGACACTAAATGTCAGTAAGTGCGAAATGATAACACATATCCAATGTACCAACCTGCCATCTCCTCTAGACTGCTTCACGGTCACACCTTCTGACAATGCTTGTCTTTTGGGCGCACCTCTTTCCACGGGCGGAGCTCTAAGGGAAGCACTGGAGAAGCGATGCGCACAACTATCACTAGGGATTGACCGTATGGCTTACATATCTAGGCATGATGCCATAATTCTTCTTCGCAACTCACTAAGTTCTTGCACCCTGCTCCACATACTCCGCTGCACACCATGCATGGACAACCCGGCTCTTGACACATTCGACCAACTGCTGCGCAAAGGCCTCACCAACATGCTCAACTTGGCTCTGAATGATCAGAGCTGGGATCAGGCATCTTTACCTGTCCGAGACGGAGGTCTTGGTATACGTCGCGCGTCCTCGCTGGCACTTCCCGCCTTCTTGGCTTCAGCCGCAGGCACCACGTCGTTACAGGATTCCATTCTTAGCTCTTGCGACCTGCCCCCGTATGGCCCTTTGGAACAAGCCCGGACCCGCTGGTCAGCGGAATTAAATGCCCCCAATCCCGAGGCCCCAATATCCCATAAACAGGCAACTTGGGACCGCCCACTTATCCAAAAGAGTCTGGCAACCCTCAGAGCCTCAATAACATCCGAGTACCACGAAGCCAGATTTAAGGCAGTTTCTTCACCACACTCTGGCGACTGGCTTTTGGCGCTGCCCATAAGTGCCTGCGGCTTGAGGCTAAACGATGAGGCTGTACGCATCACAACAGGCCTAAGACTTGGGATAGACTTGTGCGCCCCTCACGTTTGCCCCTGTGGGTTTCTGGTCACTGCGGACGGCTCGCACGGTCTAGCATGCCATTTAGGCCCAGGGAGAACAGCAAGACACGCCTGTATCAATGACATCGTGTGGCGCGCCCTCGTGAAGGCTGGCTTTCCATCAACTAAAGAACCAGCAGGATTGGTTAGGTCCGACGGCCGACGACCTGATGGAGCAACCCTTATTCCTTGGGAAGGGGGTAAATGCTTGACCTGGGACGCCACAGTAATCGATACTCTGGCAGTCTCTTATCGATCCAGAACAGCCGTGGTCGCAGGTGCTGCTGCTGAGATCGCAGCAGAACGAAAGACCTCAAAATACAGTGATATTCTCTCGACACACTGCTTCGTCCCTCTGGCCTTCGAGACTCTAGGCCCCATAAATCAGGAAGGCTTCAGCCTCATAAAGAAAATCGGACGCCATTTAACTCAAGTATCGGGAGATAAGAGGGAGACTTCTTTCCTGTTCCAACGCCTCTCCATTGCCATCCAGCGATCTAACGCGATTGCCTTTAATGGCACATTCTTGGAGCCAGATTTAAGCGAAGACTGGCAACTCCAGAGAACAATCACCGTGCCTGAAGCCAAGATTAAAGAAAAGGAGAGAACCTGGAACTGGTCGTCGAAACCCAGCCGACGGGCCCCAACCGATCCTCTGGGTCAAGGAGCCACACCGCCTGTCGAAGGTCAGCCGGCGGGTCGAGGTCGAGGAGACGTCGACGCTCGGGTCAGCGAAGCCCACGACGCAGGCGCTTTCGAAGCAGACGACGACGGCGATGAAGAGGAGGGAGTTGGTGGTGCTGGATGTTCGCCCGATCCACACCGGAAGTTCTTGCGCCCCATCGAAGAAACGCCCACAGAACGCTCTACACTTACGCGACCGCTAACTCAGGGTTGCTTCTTCACCACGGCGCTTAAAGACAAGATCACGCGATTCGGAGGTGCAGCTAGTCGACCTGTTTCCAGTGTGCCAACCAGGACGCCACAGCAGCTCTAGTTGCTCCAGCAACAATAGATTTGTATCATAATTGAAGTGACACAATAGATTTGTTTCATAATAATAATAATAATAATAAAAATGTATGCTTATAATATGAGGAATTTGTGTTTTATTTAGCATAACATGCCAATGTATAACTTGAGTTAAGAACTTTCAGAACAACAAGATTTGTGCTACTTCATTTGGAAACTTTAAATAAAGTAAAGTAAAATAAAGTAAAGCTTACGATCAGAAAAAAATGTAATTAGGTTATAAAAAGTATCGCTATCATGATATGTCATACTTAAATGTTTTGTTTATTAATTTGCTTCTTCTAGTCATTTTATTTCCCGAGTCCAGACTTTTCATTAGTTTACGTGTGAAGGCGAGCATACTTACTGTTTTCATTTCCGCTTCTACCTGTGTTTTCGAACAGAAGTATCGCTGTCACCTTGATGGATAAGCGACGACAATAACAATGATGGAAGCTGTTATATAAATACCTATTGTTTTAAGGATCGGTACTTTAAGCTAAAAGGTAAAGAACTTGTTAGTAACAACTTGCTTAGCAATATTTTTTAAAATCTTGGAAACATTTCAACTGAGTTTGGGTGAGGTAGGAAAACGCTTGGGTGCCGTGATCAGAGACGCTACTATCATAATCATAATCTCGAGATTTCTACAGCGCCCGACGAAAGCTAAGTCACGGGAACTAGCTTATTCACAGGCGCTCAACCAAAACAAAATCGCTAGGCCTATGGCCTCCACTTGCGTGAAAAGCTGTTGTATTATTTTGTATTATTTTGTATTATTATTATTACATTTATGTATGCTGGAGGGTCAACCGAGAGGTCAGCTCACCATTCGCCACCTAGTGAATTCAGCTGTGAAAGTCTGACGGCGAGGGAGAGGACTGGTCACTGGTCACCCGCCCTGGTATGCCGAGGCCAAAAAATGAAGCCACTAACAGTTCGTCCCCGTGGCTGCCTATTAGGGTTAGCTTAACGGAGTGCTCTTCTTTTTCTTAGACATGTATATATATATATATATATATATATATATATATATATATATATATATATATATATATATATATATATATATATATATATATATATATATATATATATACACATACATATACATGGTTATTTATTTAGCGCCTTTTGGAACCTCTCAAAGGTGCTAGACCACCGCTAGTTAAAAGGTCAGAAAAACTTGTGACATAAGATGTCGGCTAGAACTTTTCCTGTTCAGTCTCTGTTGGAAGAGTAAGTATTTTTGGTGCAGGATTGTTTTGTTTGGACAGTTCAGTAGACGTATAACCAATTTTGGCTGTTTTGCAGGAATATGCATACATATACATAGTGACTTGCTTGTTTTTTTAAAACAGAATTTGAGTTTGAAGATCAAACAATAAACTGAAAATGGAGCACATAACATATGCTCCAAAGGAGGAGAACAGGGCAAAAGAGTCGTTGCAGATGCTCAAGTACTTTCTCTTCACGTACAACCTGTTGATTTTCGTAAGTAGCATTTTTAAGTATTCAAAAGGATACAATTTTATTACATTCAGGGACAATATGCATAATAATTTCATTGTATCTGAAGCTGGAGGGTGTAATTTTGAGGGAAAACACCCCCATGGCTTCTTCAGACTATGTTCCATTGATGCATTTCCTACATACATTTTCCTCCTGCCCATAGATAATTTGCTTGTTGGTTCAGGGTATCACTCCATGCAAAGACATTTCTTTTCCTCCACCGGTACAGGAAATCACCCTTTTAAAATAAATTCTCCCATTCATTTCACCGCTGTCCATGGGTATTCACATCGCCCACTGGTTCAGCAGTGTTTGTCTGCATTGATAAAGGCTGATTGCTTGCTTGTTACTAACTTACGTACATACTTACTTGCCTACCTACCTACCCACCCACTCACTCACTCACCTATACTTGCTTACTTCCTTTTACTTACTCACTCTCTCGCTCGCTCGCTCACTCATACTTACTTTTACTTACTTACTTACTTGCTTACTTCCTTATACTTACTCACTTTCTCGCTCGCTCGCTCGCACACTCATACTTACTTTTACTTACTTACTTACCCACTGACTCACTCACTCACACTTATACTTGCTTACTTCCTTATACTTACTTACTCACACTCACTCACTCACTTATACTTACTTATACTTGCTTACTTCTTTGTACTTACTTGCGTGCGTGCTTGCTTACTTACTTACTTACTTAAACTTCCATACTTCCTTAAACTTGCTTGCTTACTTACCCACTCACGTACATCCACTGACTCACTCACTCACACTTATACTTGCTTACTTCCTTATACTTACTTACTCACTCACACTCACTCACTCACTTATACTTACTTATAGTTGCTTACTTCTTTGTACTTACTTGCGTGCGTGCTTGCTTACTTACTTACTTACTTACTTAAACTTCCATACTTCCTTAAACTTGCTTGCTTACTTACTCACTCACGTACATACTGACTCTCCCATTGAATGTACATTTTTCCCATGTTTTTAATTCTTGCCCAAAGGTCCTTATTGCCTTCAAGTTGATGACCACAATTCGGTGAACAGAATCTAGTAATTTGGTTTTGCTTCAGATGTGTGGCTGTGTGCTTCTTGCGATCGGGATCTGGCTGGCAGTTGATCGGAACTTCCTCACAACGATCATCGGAAACGATTTGTATGCGGCTGCCGTTTTCCTGATTCTGGCCGGCGGAGGAATCATCTTCATCATTTCGTTTTTTGGATGCTGTGGAGCCATCACGGAAAGTCTTTGTATGCTGGGAGCGGTTGGTATTTTGATTTGATTATGTGTGGTTTGATTTGATTAACTGAAGATTAGGATAAAATTATATGTATAATGCTTATAAATATGTCTGTGTATGTATTTATGTATGTGTATATGTATGTACCAGTATTCACATAAATATGTATATGCGTGTATGTATATAGGAGTGTATGAATATATGACTATGTATGTATGTATGTATGTATATATGTATGTATGTATATAGTATGTATGTATGTATCTGTGGGTGTGTGTATATATATATATATATATATATATATATATATATATATATATATATATATACACACACACACATATACATATACTGCTATGTATACATGAAATATGAACTGTTCCAGCTGATGTATAAGAATTATCTTCAACTAAACTTAAGACAGAGATTTTTATACTGTTAAGTACCAATGTTCTAGTGCCTTTGCTAGGTACTTGAAAGGTGCTACATAAATGTACCTGGTCTGTATTATGACATTTGTATGTTTGTATGTATGTATGTATGTATGTTTGTATGTATGTTTGTATGTATGTTTGTATGTATGTATGTATGTATGTTTGTATGTATGTATGTATGTATGTATGTATGTACTGTATGTATGTATTATATGTTACTTGTGTGTTTGAAAATTCAGTAGAACCATTTCAGACTCTTTCAGAAGGACTGATATTTGATTTATTTTTGTTAAAAGTTGGTTATTCTCTGTTCCCTCTGACTGAATGTTTTGTGTTTGTTTTCAGTTCTTCATTGTCGTGTGTCTCATCTCTGCAATACTCTTAATTGGCGGCATATGTGCCATTGTCTTCAGGACGCAGGTAACACCTGTTCTGTTTATACAGTAAAATACGGTTCAGTAAATGAAGTTGAATCATACATGAATGAATATCTGTATATAATTATATAAATCTGTATATAATTATATAAATCTTTTTAACCTGTATATAATTATATAAATCTTTTTAACCTGAATGTACTAAGGTAGTAGTAGTTCCTCAGTTTAAGGACATCTTATGGCATCAAAGGCTACTGACGTCACCCCTCCTTTATTCAGGCTTGGGACTGGCACTACCCGACTAAAGGCAGTGGCGGAGTTGTACTAAGGTACCATATAATTAATATACAAGTATATAAACCTTTTCATACGTTAAGGTGTTCAGTACCAAGAATGACTGAAAAGTTTAGTTGTGCTAGAAATATTTGTTTAATTTATATAAATTATGTAACATTACTATTCTGGCTGAGTGTTGAGACAGTCTTTATTTTTTCCCCGAAATGCTTTAAAATAAGAACTGTACTTGCCAGTCCTTGTTTCACAAGGTCCTTATCTGAACAATTCTTGAGCAGATTGGAGACAAAGTTCGCCAGACTATGTCGGACACTCTGATCAGTCACTACGGAGTCGATTACCAGAACGAACGCAATCGTGCAGTGACCGATGCCTGGGACAAGGCTCAGGAAAGGGTCAGCTATTTCCTTTTGTCTGTTTGCTTTTCATTTGGCGCCAGTATCTAGTGACAAGCAACAATTGACGGTGTTAAGGAAAAGACACCAGAGCTGAAACTACTCTGCTAGGTGTCGCTAGTTATATGCACAAGTCATATGTATAGTTTGGTAATCGTAAACTCATAATTTCTAAAGCACTACTTTAATGGTAAGCGCAGCACCAGATTATTCACTAGCGCTGCCTCAAGTCAGTGGGTTTGTCCATAGATGCCATGTCAAGAACTAAGTCCGGTTGCCAGAAGATTAGAGAGAGAAGGGGAGAGGAGCTGTTGGGATGGGTAAGATTTTGTCTGCAGAAGTCGTACATGTTGTGTGATGGTTTATATCTGGTTGTACATGTATGATGGTTATAGAGGTTATGGTTATAGATAACATAGATAACACTGAGGGTTTGTTTATATGGTTAACCGTTTGGTTGAGCCACCTGCTTCGAATAACCTTCTTCTAGATCTTGTGTTTTATGGCTTTATTTTTAACCTTTTCTTTAGATGAATTCATTGCTCTTAGGAGAATTTTCTTTATGCTTTGAATTTGTAATCAGACATTTAAATATAATATAATTTTTTTGAAAATCTGTTTTTGTAAATCTAATGTTTTGTAAATCTAATATTTTTGTAAAATTTAATCTAATACTTTTTGTAAATCTAATGTTTTGTAAATCTATTATTTTTGTAAAATTAATCTAATACCTTTTGTAAATCTAATGTTTTTGTAAATCTAATGTTTTTGTAAATCTAATGTTTTTGTAAATCTAATGTTTTTGTAAATCTAATGTTTTTGTAAATCTAATGTTTTTGTAAATCTAATGTTTTTGTGAATCTAATGTTTTTGTGAATCTAATGTTTTTGTGAATCTAATGTTTTTGTAAATCTAATGTTTTTGTAAATCTAATGTTTTTGTAAATCTAATGTTTTTGTAAATCTAATGTTTTGTATCAATTAAATGTTTCAATAGTTTCTGTATGTGGCGTTTGCAGCTGCAATGCTGTGGAGTCTCAAACAGTGGATGGTATCTGTATAGAAAAAGTCAGTGGTTCAAAAACTTCGGAGCTCTTGAGGATCGACAGCTTACCTACGAAGGTAACCATGAATAACAAGAATTTTATTGCACCTTTGTGAGGTTCTTAAAAAGTCTCTTCATAAATGTTCAAATATATGAATGTCACTTTTTAAACATAAAATGCTTTCTAAATGGCGCACAGAGAACACTCATGTTGAGTTTATTCTCTAAGAGGTGCTTTATAAATTACAATTAGTCTATTGTTCTTACATTGCTTTTGTTGTTGGGGGGACTCGTTTTCACATTCCTCCCTTTCTACTACCTCACCTTCCATAAATACTGTTTCTGTCCCTCTTTCCCATCTTCCCTTTCCCTGAATTCATATCTTGCCTCAATTTATGAAATATTGGAGTGGCTTGGTGCAAGTTCCCCAATAATAATTGAGGAACTTGAACCCAGCTGCTGTATATTATCCCTTTATAAAACATAATTCCTGTAGAATATACCTGTATATTTGTGATAAATGCCTTTCCTGTGAAGTTAAGACAAAAAATTTTAAGTGTTTGATTGTTTCGTATTGAAGAACTTTAGATAAATTTGAACACGAAAAGAATAATTCTTTTGACATTTCCACTTTTGTTTTTTTTCAGAGGAGTCACGACCGTACGTTCCGCAGTCGTGCTGTGTCAAGGACCGTTTCTGGCGCTACGTAAATATTAACGTCTGTCAGAAGTGGCGGATAGGGCCGCCTGGGGCTCCGGTAGATGGCGCCATTAACCGTGCACTTTACTATGACGTAAGCATTATGCGTTGTTACCGACACAATAAAGTTTGTTTTTACTGCATTTTGTTCTCATATTGAAGTTTATTTACTTGAAATTGGAGAAGCAGTTTGGATTTTATAAGTTTTCATCATAAAAAGTATTAATCTGAGTTTAGCTGCCTTTGGGCGGTTAAACGACGCTATGTAAACACCAAGTTATGTCTTGGGCACGGAGAGTGATTTGCCCTTTCTCATCTGCATCTAACTTTTGTGTGTTATGTTAGATTCACTTAAGCCATAAGGAAAGGTATTCCACTTGTTGTTGTGGTTTTTACACATAAGCCGCAAAACCTGACCAAATCTTTAACAACTGATAACGATAGCCTTGTTACGTTACAGTATTACATATTACTGTACATGGCATATCTAGCGCTATATTGTTTTTATTGGGTTGGCTCTGGTAGCACCTGTGCAGGGTAGTGTAAACAATAGCCATGAATTGTGGTTTGATCATGACTTATGTAGAATGGGTAACACTCGGATGGTCAGATATATGGAGGTGTGTGATCGACACCAACGGTCAAATTCCACCACTAACTTTAGTCGGGTAGTGCCAGTCCCAAGCCAGGATAAAGGACGAGGGCTACGTCAACGGCCTTTGATGCCATAAGAAGTTCTTAAACATTGGATACTACTACTACGGTATATATAACTCCACCACTGCCTTTAGTTCCTTTAGTTGGATAGTGCCTGTCCCAAGCCTGGACAAAGGAGGAGGGTGACTTCAACAACCTTTTATGCCATAAGATGTTGTTAAACATTGGAACTTCTGCTACACCAGTGGTCTTTGAACCCATGGACGTCAGAAAAAAGGAAGGAGAGAAGGATGAAAGGACTGTTTTTGTTAGGATTCTGTTAACTTGAAAGATAACCTCATAACCATGGAGGGAAGCCTTGTTTTTTGTTATGGTTGTGTAATTGAATGATCTAACCGGCAGATTCTCCCTTCTGTTTTAGGGTTGTTTCGATGCGGGCCTTCATTATCTGTTGGCAAACGCGGTCATCCTGATAGGTCTGGGCATTGCCATTGCTCTTCTTCTGGTAAGCATTTTTGCTAGTCTCTGCCAGTGCATGCAGTCATCCCTACAAGCAATTATTTATTCGTTAATTATTTATTTGTTTATTGCACTTACATATCAGAGTCTGAGGCACAAGAAAAGTGTGTGCAAACAACTTGTCTAGTGTCAATATATGGAGTCTACTCATTAATCCCAGGAAAACACTTAATATGATGATGTTTTTGCTGATGAAAAGTTTTGCTGATAAGAAGACGTTATTGTTGATAAAAGAGGGTTTATGCTGATTGGATGACATTCTAAACATCACCCACTGTAGCTGCCACACTGTCTCTCTGCCTGACTTTTGGATCTTGAGCTGGAACCAAACCCTCTTTGCCTTTTGATTTTGTTTTGACTGAGCGCCTATGGGTAAGCTGGTCCCTGTGATATGGTTTTCGTTGGACACTGTAGGAAGCTCGGGATTACAATTACGATAAGGATTTGCTGAGATGAGGACTTATTGCTGTTAAGGAAACGTCTTTGCTGATAAGAGGGCATTTTTGCTGATAAGAGGGCGTCTTTGTGTTTTTCAGATTGTTGGTATTATTGTTTCGGCCATGATAATCATCACCCTCCGTAGGGGACCAAGAAAGGGACCAACAAAATTCAGCTGAGCATTCGATTCAGACAAATGGGGTGAATCAGGAATCAGCCTTTAACTTTGGATGCTTGTAGATGACTGTTCGTTTTCAACATAAAAGAAAACGGCTGTACATAAATGATGTCAAATGTTTAACGCCTCAGACTTTCCCATGCTATGCCCAGTTGTGTGCTGAAAGATTTGTTTCCTTAATTCAGTTTCAAACTTCACCCTCTGCTGTGAATTTCTTTATCAAGAGGAGCATTTCTGCAGTAGTGCTGTATAAATTTTTAATGTAGAGGGTTGAACATGGTCACTGGTAATTTTTGTTTACAGTGGAACATGGTCCATGTGATTTCTGTTCTTACAAAAGTGTAGATCTGCTAAAACATTGATCTTTAATTTGTGTCATCTATTGATCGCAAACATTTGCATTATGATCTGTTATTTAAAAATGGATCTGCCTCAAATAATCTGTTGAAACTAGGATCTGATTGAACAATAGAATCTTTTCAAATCTCATATGCTAGGAATAACATGTAATTGTGCTGTTTTTTCTGATTCATGTTTGATTATAAGTTCTGTAGTGATTTTTTGATTTCTGAATTTTTTTCTAAGTTTTCCTAATTTTAGAGAATTTTGAACTCAAGATCTGAACTGTATTTGCAAAAGATCTTTGCTATGTTTACAACTGTTGTAACCAGTTCATGAACATTGACAATTTCTGGTACTGTGTATTTAAGCACGGCTCAAACTGGAGTCAAATAACAGTTTCAAATGTTGTAACAATTACTAGCAAAAAGAGTACCAACAGTCACCTGTAGAAACAGGGCAGTTGATTTGTTGGGCAAGTACACCTGCACGAGCCGTACCAAAAATGACCTAAAACTGTAACTGTACAGGTTCTGCTGTGTGTACAACTGCTTAGCTCCATCAGTTGATGCCCTGCATTTACATACTGACATTGTATATTTGAAATCCTGGCAGCTTCAACTGCCAGGATTTCAAATTTAGTTCTCAGCTTAAGACTTACCGTTTTCAAATTGCTTATCTTCCATAAGCTGCCTCTCGTTCTTGTGGACTGACCTTCCGGATATTGACCTGATTGTGGTTTTGGCTTTGGTGCACCACTGGTTGATGTCTTGTGTATTAGACACCGGCACAATAGAAGTTACATGTACTATTTACAATTCAACTTAAAGCCATGCCATTTGTGTGGTTATATAGTTTTATTTACTCTGATTATTTGAAACATGAATAGATCTTCGTGTACCACAATTTTCTGCCTAATCATTCGTGTTTTGAATTCTGATTAAAGGATAATCAATGTTTATAACCTTAAATTGTTGTTTCGTGTGTCGCATATGATTGAGTGTGTGTGTGTGTGCATGCGTTGGAAATCCAAACAAAATTCAAACACATAAATGCGAAGGTGATAGTCCCACACAGTTTACATGGAACCCATAACAATCTGTGGGATTGAGTTGAAGGACTTGTCTCCAGTGAATACTGCTATCCAGTGAATGCATTACTGATAAGCCCTAGCAGTAACAATACTTCGAAATTAAAAACCAATCGTGGTACGGGATTTATTCGGCAAGTCACCAAATCTACATTTGCACCATCCTTTAACCTAGCCTGAGAGGCCACTATCGGTATGAAGTTTTAGTACCTTTAGTTTTCTTCGCCTCGGCTTATGAGAGCTGATGGCCAATCCTCTCCCCTGCCGCCTGAAAGCGTACTGTAAGGGTTGGCCTACTCATAGCTGAGTTGACTACAAGCAAGTGAAGCAGAAATCTCGAAACAAATATCTGCCCTGTGGGATTTGAATCCCGACCTCTCAATTGACAGTTCATCACGCTAACCACTAGACCATCGCAAACCCCTCCCCCAGCAAAACGGCAAACAAAACACAGGCCCGTCACGCGCCTGATGAAAATCAATTTGAGTCCTGGATGGCTTACAGCGATTCAGCGCTAAGCATAGGTTCCGAATAATTTAATTGAAAACTCTTGATTAAGCGCTTCAAATTTAGCTCGCGTTTACGCGCGTTGTTGAATATTCACGAACCAGCGGCGCTTGCACCATCTAGCGGTTGGTTTTGTGAAGTAGTAGAAAAGTTGGGCGGTTAGGAGTTCAATTGCGTGAAATAAAAAACCTTTTACGATGGCAGCTCGTGCGGAATTGGTGAAAAACGCCGGAAAGATGAAGCCTGAGGAAGCGTCCAACGCCAGCAATCCGAAAGTCTTCTTTGACGTCAAGATTGGCAACATCAAAGCCGGCCGAATCACATTCGAGGTGGGTCAAGGTTGTGTAAAGGACGCCGTCGTCTAGCGATCGTATGTTTCGTCGGGGGTTTTCCTTTAAATGCTTCCATCAGTCGGATCTTCTTTTAAAACCTCACTGTGTGCTGCATTTTAAAGGCCCGATGAGAGATACGAATGGAATCGGACGTTGGGATTTCGTTCGTAATCCTGGAAACATCTGCTGACCTTAACAGCGGTCGTGTTTTTGCAACGCCTACGGTGACCGAACAAATAGGGGTCTCGTTCATTAAAGTTATCAAGGGCCACACTGATGTGACTATCGAATATTTTTTGCAGGATAATGTTTTATTTTCGTATAATGAACATATAATTGACGGGTATGTATGGCTGTGGATATCTTACTTTTAAGTGGCGGTGAAGATCTCGCCCGATCGATTCATTGAAAAATGAGCTGGCCATTTGGTCGGTATAGAAAAACATACATTTACATTACTAAGACCCCGAGGCAACAGATATGCAACACTGGTTGATTCAAATAATAATAATTAGTGTTTATTGTTTAATTAGAAATTACTGAACTGCTTGAGCAGTTTCGGTTGTAAATACAAAGTAGTGCCGACATTTGACTTAAGCTGATTCGAGAATAGTTGCTCTTTGGAAAATGTTTCTTTTGAAGTTATATGCTTTATTTGTTCCAGCTCTTCAAAAATATTGTTCCAAGAACAGCAGGTAAGTGTAGATGGCCTGATTTAAACAAGCAATTATTTTATGAAGCTTACAATGCTAGCAGAAAACTTTATTTAAACAAGTAATTTCATATTAACAACATTGCTCATATATTTTGTCAGTATTGTAAAACTTGTTCTGGCCATACTGTAGTATGTGTTGCACTTGATATGGTTTTTTGTCATATGCTAATAAAGTCTACATAGATAAACAAATACATACATACATGTGTACATACTTATATAAAATAAATACACACATACACACATTATTACATGCATACACACACACATGCATGTACACATGTCGTAATACACAATCAGCATGTATATGTATCATTATACATTGCCCATTCAAAGGGGCATCGTTGGTGAAGGATCTCACCCGACAAATTCATTGAAAAATGAACAGGGTCGAGTCCATATGGTTGCTATAGAAACACGCTAACATTTGCGTTTACATTTGCTCTTGCAGAAAATTTCCGTGCACTCTGCACTGGCGAGAAAGGCTTTGGGTACAAGGGAAGCCGTTTCCACCGTGTAATTCCAGAGTTCATGTGCCAGGGTGGTGACTTCACCCGCGGCAACGGAACAGGGGGAAAGAGCATCTACGGGGAGAAATTCGAAGATGAGAACTTTTCGGTTGCACACTCAAAACCTGGTGAGTAATATGCCTGTCTTAATCACCTGTGGAATGTATGAGAGAACAGTAGCACAATAATATAGTAACACAACAGTCGCATGCTTCGTTATAAAACAAATGCAAATATAACACAGTCAGGGTTGTGGATCTTGAAATTTAGTTCAGCTGTAACATGACCCAGGGTAGGATGCAAAGGGTATGAGGGATGGTAATGCCAAGCGTGGACGGGGAGACAGAGGGTCCAAAGTAGGTCATATTTTGTGGACTAGGTTTATTAACAAAACCTGTCCATTCTGTCTGCGCTTGCTGATATGATTTCATATTTTGTAGGACTTTTGTCGATGGCCAACTCTGGACCAAACACCAACGGGTCGCAGTTCTTCATTACAACGGAGAAAACTGACTGGTAAGTTTTTTTAGCTCGGTTCTACCAGTACTCATTTTAACAAGTACGGTTAAATAAGTACTGAGGTAATCGGTTCTGTGATTACTCACCTTGCACTTTCAGCTACATCCTGGGTAGCAGCATTGATCCCTTGGATTTTGACTGGGCTTCTCGAGTGGATTATGAGTTTTGACTAAGGTTTCACTTGATGTGACATCGATTGAAATTTTATGCATTGTGAAATGGTGCTACAGAAGTTGTTTAAATTAGCACTTGAGGATATCAACACGAAGTGCAGTAACTGACTTTAAATACTGCAATGGCACTGTCAGTTTATATAGCCCCTATTTTAGAACTAACTACTCAGTTATATGTTTGTACATTGGCATTTATACAGTGCCTTCCACGTGACTTCTTGCCTGCTTAAATGATGCTGCAGAAACGAATTTATTTGTCTACTGGATAATGAAGTTACTTTACTCGGTTTACTATTAATCATAATCTCAAGATTCCTACAGCACCCAACAAAAGCTGGTATTGGAGCTGTTATTTGTCAGGTGCTACAGAATTAATTTTTGGTGGATGTTTTTCCAGGCTCGACGGAAAACACGTAGTCTTCGGTCAGGTCGTTGGTGGCATGGAAATCGTCAAAGAAATGGAAGGCCAGGGTACTGAGAGTGGAGACATAAAGACGGAAATCATCATAGAGGAATGTGGAGTCCTGAAATAGGGCCAGGAAAACAGATATTTCCAGGAACTGACAAGTTGACTGATCTGCCTTTGTGTAGCTGTAGAACTTTGTTTCGAAATTGGCCAGAATTTTGCTTTTGGCAAATGGTTGCAAAAGGTTAAGAGTTTTGATTTTGCAGTTGTTTTGCTCGTAGTTTTGTTAAGTGAAGCAGCTGAGAGAAGAAATGATTTAGTTAAAACGTTTGGCTAAGAAGTGCAATCCATTAGACAATTAAGCCAATGATTTGTAGGCGCTTGGCATAAAGCATATGTGAGTCAGTCTTTCAACTAGTTGTAGACGGCTGTATGTGGATCTTTACAGTTTTAAGTTGTATTTAGACTCGCTTTTTGTAGATAAGGTGTTCATTATACTCGGCACAATAAGAATTCCTCAATAAGATTTGACAAATGGTCGTCGTATTCAACTCGAGTCTTCCACTGATGGCTTAAGTCGTCATCGGTTTTAAACAAGAAAGAAGCCATGGATCTAATATCTGTTGGTTTTGAAGTAATTGATGCTTCAAGTTTGTGAATCGGTTTATTTACATAGATGTTAAGTCAGCAGACACTTGTCTTATAAACATCTGAACAGTTCAATTGAAAACACTTGTTTTGCTTATCGCTTTAAACTGTTTTTGTACGGCTGAATTTAAAATGAGCAAATACCTTGTATAACACATGCACTAAGGGACCATACTGTTGGCATTTAAAGATGTTCACAAACATTTTAAGGGCGTTTAGATTTTTCGAGGCTTGAATTCTAGACTCGATAACTTGAATAGGAATGAATGACTGCATATCATTTTCAAAATCTTCCTAACAGCTGCTGTCTTGATTTTATGTATTAATCTGTAATTTAGCGGAATTATTGGAAATTATTAATTATTTCTTTAATTAATTAAATTAATTATTCAAGATGTCTACTCCAAGGTCCAACGTTTAGGTTTTAATAGGTCTTTAATGTAATGTGCCCCTGTGCAGACGTTATCGTGCACTATACAATTGCAGCTACATGAAGACGAGTCTTGATCAATTTACTTTCTTCAGTGGTTCTTTTGCGGTTTCTTTGTTCAGCTCTTGATCCATTTGTTGTAACTGAACAGCAGTTGACTTGAGAAGGTCTTCAAAGCCTGAAATCACAATGGCACATTCTTCATTGGGTATTTTACAAATAAAATATCCCTGAAAAATTATAACTGAGAATACTGAAACTGCAATGGCACATTATAATCCAGTCTTGTCTAATGACTTCTGCAGTGCCGTTACCATTATGCACAAGGCATCGAGCAGTAGTGGCTACAAGAAAAAAGTGCTAAAAAATCATGATCTATCATCGAAGCCTAGTCAAAATCTAATAGGCCAGAAAACCAAAAAGCAGCTATGGTGGGTAAGCAAGTTGAAGTAGCTCATAAAATTTATTATACAGATGTTAGCATTACAGCAAAAGTCCACACCAAACAGCATTCATTAAGCATTAATGCCATCATGTAATATTTACATCCAGTCATAGAACAAAAGGTGATAAATACAGAAAGGATGATTTTTTCTGCTAACACAGTGACCCAATTAAAAAAACAAGTCAGGTTTCTACTCCCTGGACAAGTTGTTCGTGCACACTTTTCTCTGTCGCCAAGCAGTGCAATTTGGTAAATGTGTAAGCTGAGAAGTAAACACCAAGTCCTGTCCCTATCCAGGACTCTGAGATTCGTTCATTGCCAGCTCAAGGGCTGAACAGCAAGCAACGAGTGCCTCCCCTACGTTCGACTATGAACAAGAGAACTTTCCTCTTCTTACCATATCTACCCATTGCACCTGTACATACTTCTTTTGACCATGGTGTAATTAATGGTTTCACCTGTGCTTACCTGTGTCTTGCGTCACTTTGTTCAAGGCGTTGAGCACCATTTTCTGAGTCTGCAGAAGGGCATCAAGATCAGACAAGACTGGCGCCGATTCCTCCAACTCTTTTCTCAGACACTCGTTCACATACTTCTTCTAAATGATAACAGAAAGCAAAAAGCAGCAACATTTATCATTATATATTATTAAAACTATTACTACTTGTGCAACAAAGTAATTGTAATTGTAATTTTAAGATTTACCAAGCGCCTCTTAGAGAATAAACTCAACAAGTTTACGATTATAATATATACAGATACTCAAGGTTCTTACTGCTGCAATCTCATCTTGTAAATCTTTGATTTCCTTTTCGATTCTTTCAATGTCTTTGTGAGAGACCGAATGCAGATCGTGAATCTTGTCTTCCTGAAGGAGAACATGTGGGGGAATGCTCAGAACATTCTGCATCAGGAAGACCTACAAATAAATCGAAGAACAGTCATGGGCAGCTACACAAAAGTCTTGATTAATTACAGTAATTGTCTCTCTGAAAAGCCAAATGGGAGTTTCCCACGACTATCACCATATCAATATTCAGCATTTTACATCACAAGGAGGCAATCATGACAGCTTCATGACAACGTTTTAGGTTTTCAAGCACTGCGCACAAGAGGAAGGAAGGGGTCCAAAGCGGGTCACTTTTTGCGGATGATCTTTATGGACAACGGCCTGAGCCATTTGGGGAAGTTTTCTCTTTCTACCCCAAGAAATCGCTTTCTGGTCCAAGAGGATCCTTCAGTGTTTGCCTCACACGTGATACCCCAACCAATCCATCCACCATGTAACATAATGTAACATGAACACATAACCATCTAAGTGTCTCAGGATGGTAAAGCAACACCAGGCAACAGCAATGCAACCGTAATGCAACGGCAATGCAACCGTCACCAGCCTAAATGATGTTACAGTTCATCAGGAATAAAAAATGATTGCTAGCCACCTACCTCCATTTTGTCAAAGGCTTTATCAATTGACGGCTCGATAGCACGGTGAATGTTGGACAGAATTTCTTTAACCTCATCGTCACTAAGGTTAAAGCCACACTACAACAAAAAGGAAAGAATTACAAATTTGTTTTCAAAACAAACATGAAAAACCTCACATAACAAACAGCACATAACTGCCAACTTGTCAGACTATTGCTTGAATCTGAGAATTCGAAATGCGTCTAGGGAACTGAACAACTCGATGAATAATAATTCACTCATTAGATTCACACAATGCCACAAAATTACACTTCTCTGTGATTCTGTACATGTTACAAATTTTTGTAATAGTAATGTAGTTTTTTATTCCAAAGGATAAACTCTAACTTGGGATAAAAAATTAGTAAAAATTGTTTACCCATGTTGATTTTGGGGGCAAAGCCTAGAGGCATCAAAGCCAAAGTGTAATTTTCAACAGCTTTTCTTTGTCTCCTACCTAATTTGTTATTAATTTTTGCTTTGTTTTACCTTTGAGGTAAATTAATAGACTGAAGTGTAAGTAAATCATAATTAAAGGTCACCATGAATATAAATAAATTCAATCTAAAAAGTTAAGTCAATACAGACCTTTATTTTCACGCTGTTAACGGTTGGCCCCAAATAATCGGACATGTATTCAATGATGGCATTGTAAACTACAACCAGCATCACATGAATCATTAATTGCAACTGAGAATCACAAACTGTAACAACAAATCCAAAAAACACAAACAATGAATTACAAATTCTGGCTCACTGAATCACTCACTCTACAGTGAATCACAAAATATAATCTAATCTAATAACTTCTATGGCACCATTATTATAATACATACAGCAATAAAATTGATGGTCACTTCAAGTGAAATAGTAATCAAAGTCATAATCCATGGAGGAAGCCAGGTCGAATTCCGATAGGTCAGAGAAACTATCGGTCTTAGCAACAAACTAACAAACTATAATTAATCATTAACAGCAAGAACCACCTTAAACCATAAAGAAGAATTGCAAATCATGAATTATAAGCCAAAACACAAAAATACAAAACCACATATGCAAATCAAAAATCATAAAATTGAATTAAAGAATCCCATAAAAAATGACAGAGCCACAAACGGTTGCTTAATATTGTTTTAGGGCTTGGAAAGTCGCAAGCCACCAGTGATATGGACTCAGTAAAAAAAACTGTTTAATGGGCTAAAAATTTTGACTCACGTCCGTCAGAGAATGATTTTGGTGTGAAGCCAAAGAACTGTGTCTCGTATTCTTGCAGCTCAAGGGCTGATCGTAGATGATCCACTTGTGAACCAACTGAAAGGCCAGAAGCAGAACCAGAAGTCTGGTTGTTGGATGACTCGCTGCTCATTTTCGACGGCTACAGCGAGACAAAAAAATTAAAAACCAACGCAAAACTCCCGTTTCATAGCAATAACTGAAGGTTCACCGGTTCACCCGGTGCATACCCTACGTATTCCACGGTGCTCAGGGTGGCCCCCAAAAAGCAGCGCTATATAACTTATGTTCGGGTTTTCCTGGTGTACTTTGAGGCAACACAATCGCGTACCCGAAACACTAGAACAATGTAGCCGATGTAATTTCTTTTGTAATTAAAATATTAGCAATCAAGACACTTAACAACTGAACACTTTATGTACAAAATAAGACAATGAATGACTTGTGAAATGAATTACTATTTACATTTCAAATATAAACATCACAGACGGCGCCTAAAATATCACGTGACTTCTTATCCTAGAGCTCCCTCTAGCAATACAAGTAACAATATCAAGACCATAGAACTTTTAATAGTTTGTACCAAAACACAATTACCAGTAAATTTTAAGAAATCGTAATCATAATCGTAAATTTGAGATTTTTACAGAGCCCAATGAAAGCTACGTCGTCGGATCCAGCTTATTCACGGGAGCTCATTCAAAACAAATTCGCTATGCAATTTCAATAAGCAATAATTTTATAGACAAATTTGACAACAAAAAGCTTTAGTTGGAAGTTATCCCTATAAATGTGATTAAAGCTGTTGATATAAAACTCCAACAGCGAGAGGACAAGTGCAATGACGGCATGTCTAATTTTAGTTCATATTAAATAATATAGCATGGATTTTAAGTGATTTAAAATACATCTCATCTATATTAAAGCCAACAATAACATAATTACAACGAGTGTCAATTGACACATCATCAGTCTTGTAGCCTCTAATAATCGTAAATTTCATAGGCTAGATATGCGCTACAAGAACTTTGCCATTTATAGTTCTTGACTATTACGTTGCTATGGTGAAGTTTGATGGCGTTGGACTAGTTCATTTTAAAACATTTTGATTTGTGGTAAAGTGTATAATTTAAATACTTTTTATTCTTTGTGTGCAGACATAGGTTATGGAAATTACCACGTTTCAAACGCACTTCATTTGTTTTAGTTTAATGTAATTTGTGTTACAGAGTCATGGCCGCATTAATCGTATTGTCCGGTAACGTAAGTCGTAATCGTCGGATGATCCGATCATTTGCAGGCGCTTTATGAACTGTTTTGTTCAGTAGGAACTTTGATTACTGGAAAGATATTAAGTTAATATACGTAATCTCTTGTTCAGTACACAGTTGATCACTTGGAAGCTAAGCTTTCGAGATAGTAATAAAATGTAAACATAGTAATAGACAGTTTAATAATGATATTACTAATGTTTAACGTTTTTTTCCAAGAAGAAAATAATCCCAGAGAAATGATAGTGATCTATCGTATTTCTTTATTACAGTTATTATTAGCAGGCTGTGTTTTTAGGTTCTGTCTGAAGACTTCGCTTTTCAAAGACTTCTCGTGCATTGTTCAGAATGGCTGATATCTCCCCACCGAGGTCGGCCGTTGGATCAGAGGCTTCGGACCATCGATCCAGCAGAAATGGCAGTCAGTACATAATAATTAAATTAATTAATTAATAATTGAATAAGAAAACTAATAGAGGTGGACTCTAACTTTTTGGAAAAGTAAAAGTATCCTTTAAGTTTAATAAATAACAAATTAAATAATAACCTTAATTTTTCTTTACAGCAGTTTTGATTGTTGTTATTTCCATAAGTGTAAGACTAACAAGTTTAAATTATTTGGCAGAGAATGAGACCAGAGTTACGTTCAAGGGTTCAGAGGAAGCTAAAGATTCTCCGAAGCCGTCTGCAGTTGCAGGTTAGGAGACAGTCTTTGAATCTTTGTCTTGTGTAGGCAAGGTAAATGTAAAAGTAGGACACTTGTTTACGTAAACAATGCCTCTTTAGGAACTCCCAAGATGTGTGGCACACAGTCAAATCACTGAGGAACTCCCAAGATGTGTGGCACACAGTCAAATCACTGAGGAACTCTCCCAAGATGTGTGGCACACAGTCAGATCACTGAGGAACTCCCAAGATGTGTGGCACACAGTCAAATCACTGAGGAACTCCCAAGATGTGTGGCACACAGTCAAATCACTGAGGTGCAAACACGACCACAAGAATCCATCAAAGGACACCTTTTTAAACCTGCCAGCATGCTCTTTTCTTAGATAAGGTAAAGTAAGCTTATTTATTATGTACATCTAAAGCAGTAATATTCTTTTATTTATTCCTTTTCTTCTTCCTCTTCCTTATCTTCTTTTTCTTCCTCATCTGCATCGTGTTCATCTTTCATCTTCATATGTAAAGCAATATTCGTCATCTATTCCTTTCTTCCTCTTCCTGATCCTCTTTCTCCTCTTCCTCGTCTTCATCTTCCTCTTCCTCCTCATCCCCTTCAACATCCTCCACCACCTCTTCATTGTGTTCTTCTAAGATGTGGCATTGTCTGTAGAAAAACCGGATCCGAATGCAAATCCTTTCAAGATGCCTCCTGATAATGATATCTTCCTGCTGAGAGACAAGGAAAGGCAGCGAAAGAAGCAGGTAAGATCAAAGACCTAATGAACAAAAAACAATAAAAAGTAAACATCGTTCTCCTCCTATCCTGTTTAAACGATGCACCTATTTATACCTTGAAGAGGATTCTTTAAAGGTCCTTTAAAATATTCAGACACACACACAACATTACAAAATAGTGTATATTTAAACTTGTGCAGGAGAAAAGCAGTCCACTAACCAAGCCTCAGAGGCAGTAATGGGTACGAAGTGTCGACGACTTCCATTTTCTTAGCCTTGGCATATGAGGTGGATGGCCAGTCATCTCATTTGCTGGCTGATCTTGCCACTATGTGTACAGTCAGTGTACTCATTCTGTAGCTGAGTTTGCTGTGGGGCGCAAGTGAAACCAACATCTTGAGTTGTCTTTCTAGCATGGCAGGGATTTTGAACCCCGTACCTCTAGATTGACAGTTCAGCCAGCTAACCACTTCTCTGTCATGCTTTATGGAGCCTTCAAAACTACCACTGTGTCAATGTTCCAAAACTTTCCCAAGCAGCAAATCCAGTAACTGCAAAGAAATTTAGATTAAACATTTTTCTGTTATGACCGTAGCATCAACCTTGCTCATTATTCAATGAATTATTCGGGTGAGATCCTTCCTTGAGTGGGCACCGCTCCATTTAAGGTCCCCAATTATGGACTGTGCTAGGTCGAGGTTTAAATCTCTGAAATGCAGGGACTATCGGTATGCGAACCATTATCCTGATGCACGGAGGCAGCATTCTCCAACTTTTGTAGATGTTATTGACAAATGCAGCTATGTTTCAACAACTACGGGAGTCGATGAGCTGCTAGTTTGTGATTTACTGGCTTATTAAATTGCTTATTGAAGGAACGACTGCTCCAGAAAAAACTGAAAGTGCAAGACAAGACAACGTACGCGCAGAGAATGAATCGCAGAGTGGCATCCGTCATCAACACGCTGGAATTGGATGACGAGGGCGCGGATGAAGGGTCAGGTGCAAAAGGGGAAAAGGATGACCAGAAATTCACGCTGGAGATCACACGAGGTCAAATATGTCCTCATATTTCACACTGAAAATGACCTATAGCTATGTTACCTAATATAAACTAATCTAGTGACTTTCATAGCACTTCAAAATTTATGCTGGAAATCATCTTTAATTAAATATATCTAACCTGATAAAAATAACTACTACTTAATCTTCTATAGACTAGACTTCCATAGCACCATTACTTCAAAAGGCATCGATCAATGCTCGATCCAAGTGAAACTATAGTTTAAAAACCCAATTAAAATTCAGTTAGAAAAACCAGAAGTCAACAATGACAATGGAAGATATTCAAGTTGCAGCAGGCAGATCTTAAATTTAGACCAAATATGTCTTCCATATTCATTGCGGATGATCACCCGATGTTGAATTTGTTCATAACATTCACACTTGTAATCACTCAAATTTTTATATATATATATATATATATATATATATATATAATATATATGACAATTCACTAATTTTACCTGTAGCTGTAGTGTAACTTAGCATCTACAAATATTTTAATCTAAATTTGGGTAAGATAAAAACTGAAAAAATACACTTATGTAAATTAGGCAACTTGTTGTTAATTTTGGACTTATTTTTTCATGTACAGACAGACATATTGAGAAGGAATGTCTCAGTGATTATATCAACAAAAAGAGAGAAATGTTTTTAATACAGGTATTTTGTCTGTGTTTACAAATGAAACACTTTAGGAAGTCACTTCATGGAAATTATATTTGTATTGGTGTCATCATTGTTGTTGTTATTGTTAGTCACTTTAATGTGATAATTATCATCGTGATCATATTTGCCGCCAGAACCACTGCCATCATCATCACCATTTCCACTACCATCATCATTTTCATTCGCTACTTTCCACCACCATCATCATCCTTGCCATCTATCTCATCACCATTTTCAGTACCACCATCATCACCAAAATCATCACTATTTCCAGTCCCATAATCACAATCATCTTAACACCACTTCTGAAAACATCACTCTTATAATCATCATCACCACCACCACCATTTTCTTCGTCGCCATCTTCCCAACGATTTTAGAGTCACAGTGATAAAAGAATTTACCGTGATGCTACAGATGTTTTAATTCGTTCCTCAGTATTCTCTGGGAGTCAAAAGAGACGAGATGCGAAAACTGGAGGAGATCGCTGCAATGGAAGAGAGAAAACTGGAACTGGCAGAGCAGTATCTGGAAGAAGACGCCGCTTTATTTGACGAATTCCTCAAGGAAAACGACAAGAGTTCTGGAGATGCCATCAAAATGTAAACAGTAAACACAAGATGTAACTGTAACCATAATTGTTACAGAACATTCATATAGCACCTTGTTGGGATCTCTCTTGAATAAAGATGTGTTCTGACTGAACAATTTCCATGCCTCCCTTTTACCTTAAGTACTTTTACCTACCCTAAGAACTCTAACTTACCTTAGCCTACCTTTATCTTGCCTTACCCTACTTTAACTTAGATTCACCATTCTGTTTCTTTCTCTCTGATGTTGATGTAAACGTGATTTTATGTGTATTTACTAACCTACTGGTGATCAGTAGAAAACAGAAAGTGCCTGCATATTTTCACTGCCTTCCCTTTTCTGTCAGCTTAAATAAACACAATCCACCCTAACAGCTCCTCACCCCATTCTCTCTCTGGTCTTCTGGCAACCAGACTTGGTTCTTGACATGGCGTCTTTGGATAACCCCACTGACTTGATGCAGCACCCATGAATAAGCTGGTGCCCTGCGCTTAGATTTTAAGTAGCACTTTAGAAATTTTGAGTTTACAATTGCAATTATTTATTCAAGCGCTGAAGCTGAAACTAAGGCGAAGCTGGAGAAAGTCGCAGAAATCAAGAAGCTCAACGCGCAGATGATGGCCGTCCGAAGCGAGATCTCCAAATACGAAGACACACTCAAGGAATATCAACTCTATCGACAGTTCCTCGAATCTTTAAGCCCCAAGGTTTTGTCTGATTTCAATGGATTGTAGATGTTTTCTAGTCTGTTGTCATTCTGTTTTTGGCTAATACCTCTCTTTGTCAGTGTACTTATCCTCCTTGTTTTGCATATATGTATGCATCTATCAAGACAATTTATTTAGGGCCTTTAAAGTACCTGTAATCATAATTGCACAGTTATATAGCACCTCTTCAAGAAAACTAGTCAGAAGTCCTCCTGATCTGATAATACAAGAGCACGATCTAATAGAATGGTCTTCAATCGCTGGCAGAATAGAGGCAGAGAAGGGGAAAGAAGTTCGTGTTGCAGATCACGTGGCAGACTGTTCCAGAGTGAAGGACCAACCATGGCAAAGCTACCATGTTGCGTTGTAGAAGTACGGGACGGAGTGACAACCAGACTATCTAATGACTAGCTGATCTAGAAAAGTGTGTTCTAAGACAGTTTTAAAATGTTTGCTGAACAGAATCAAATACAGCAGTATGTCAATGATGTAGTTGAGTCCACCTAAGCCACGTCTGAGTCCAGGGGTGTCCGAGTCCGAGGCATGTCGAAGTCGTCCAACACTCGAGTCCGAGTCGAGTCACTAAAAATCGAGTTCAAGTCAAAGTCCATCGACATGAAAATACGATGAAACATGCAGTTCAAAGGCATTGAAAAAATTACAGCAGTATTTATGTGGGAAGAATTGTTATTGTAATTTGTCCAAATTACCTGTTAAAAACACTAAATTAGATAAAGTTTTGTTTGGTTTAGAAGAATCACCTATTTCTAATGCGTAAGTAAGCAAGCCTACAAGTCATATTGCTGTCGTGAGATCAAAATCGAGACTTGGAAACCGAGTCAGTGAGTCAAATTCGAGTCCAGAGGCTTCAAGTCCGAGTCCAAGTCATGACGGCCTGAGTCCACAAAAAACAGACTTGAGTCGGACTCGATCCGGACTCAAGTACTACATCACTGCAGTATGTAGATGCAGCAGATGACTGTTCCAAGATGAAGGTCCAACCCAGGAGAAGGCTCAAAGGGTTCAAGTTAACGTGCAGAAGCCCAGCATCTGCATATCTTCGTGAGAGCAGCGGAACGCAAGAACTGCCTATCAGGTTAACTCGAGACTGGAACGCGGAACTCCTTAAATTAAATGGCCTGACTCTTTTTGCGTCGGTGGAGTGGCCTTCTGGAATTTATGAGGAGATGCTTAGCAGCAGTAGCTACATAAATTCAGTCCTAAAATAAACTTTACTGACATTCAGTGGCGTAATTTGAAGTCTGGACCGGGAATAGTTAGGTCTTGTTGCATCTTCTTGTGTTGTCATCCTGTTTTATGAGCTCCAGAGTAGCAGCTTGTACTTTTAACGATTAATCTTGAGACGCCATTCTCTATCTTCTCTATTTCTATAGGCTTGGCTTGAAGAAAGAGCCAAAGAGGAAGAACTCCGACAGAGTCGCTCAAAAACCAAGCTCGGTAGGTAATCATCGATTGTTTGAACACTTGTCCTGCAATACGGTGTGTAGATTAAAATCACCGCTGAGACGGTTGCTGTGTAGAATTGCTTTGTGCTAACGGCTGATGCTTTGTCGCTTGTGAATAAGATGTTTCCCATGACTTAGCTTTTGTTGGGCGCTGTAGAGATCTCGAGATTGCGATTCAGTTAGATTAGTCAGCTAGGGAGAGGTCTGGCCACCTGCCCTCAGGTGTCGTGGCTAAGAAAACGATGTCGCTGAGACTTTGGGTTAACTTCAGAGGACTGCTCTTTTCACATTACATTACATATTTACTGAGCATCTTGTGTGGAATTGTTCAGATTCTGGTTCTGTTTCGGATGTTGATGCACGGACTGGCGTAGATGGAGCCTCGTCTAAACGCACCGTGGGCAAGCACATCGGAACAGACAAAACGGCTGATGGAAAAGGCGGAATAACTGCCACTCCACGGTCAGTTGCCAAAGTGCAAAGGTCATCAGATGACCTTGTAGAGGCGCTTGTATTAAGGCATTTAAAATAAATACATTAAAATACATTACAGCACTTTTGTGAGGCTGCAGTAGGTGCTGTATCAATCTTACTTAGACTACTTTACATCAAATCATGCTGTTATGTTTCCTTCATGCTGTTGTGTTATTGTCATCACAAGGTGCTATATAAATGTCCCGATGAATGCAGTGTAATGTACAGATTAACGTCTGAGATGCATTTGAAATCCCTGTTACATTACATTACTGTATTGGAAACCCCTAGTACAAAATTTACAACTTAACAATTAAAATTTAGAATAAATACAAATTAATAGTGAGTATTGCCCATTATTGCAGTCCAACTTTTCAAGCTCTAGCTGCCCCATGGGTATAGGTTCTGACGCCAATGGAAATGGTGCTATGCAAATTTGTCATTACAATTACAGTTACTGATCTGTAACATATTTAAGCAGGCAAGTAGCACCTATAAGACGTACTGGTATAAGTTGCCATTAAATATTTAGTTACATAGATACAAAGCTTACAATATTTGTTGTGGTCACGTTTAACCAAACCCTTTTGCCTATCGATTTTGTTTTGACTGAGCGCCTGTGAATAAACTGGTCCCTGTGATGTGGTTTTCGATGGGCACTATAGAAATCTTGGAATTACATTACGGTTTATCGTTAAATGCAACTTTATGGTCGTGACGATAACAGTGATGTTGAAGGCGATGACAATAATTATTTTCTAGAGAGTTGCCCGAGAGCGTGAGTGCTGGCAGCAACGAAGACCAAGAAGAGAGCGAAGAGGTAAAGAAATCAAAAGCATTTGTTTCAAAAGGATAATCTTTCTTTTCTTACTGAAGAAAGGCCAAGTAAACGTAAATGTTCGTGTTTTTCTGTAGCAACAGTATGGCCTCGACCCTACTCATTTTTCAAAGAATTTCTTGGGTGAGGTCCTTACCAACGCTGCCTGTTAGAATGGAGGGTAAAATGGCTGCCTCTAATGAATTAAATCATGTTTACGTTGCATTAATTAAATTGCATTACATTAATTACATTACGTTTGGTTTTTGCAAAGGAGCCTCAGCTGTTCTTCAGCGATCCGCAGCAACTCCTGGACATCTTTGCTGAACTGGAGGAACAGAATCTGTCGCTGATCCAGAACTCGCAGGAAACGGAAGAAGCTCTCGAGGAAATGAAACAGACTGTGAAAACGACTAAAACCAAAATGTACGCGGTCTTTCGCAAATGCAGTGTAATGTAAAGAGATGTAGTATAGGTAATCTAACGGAGTCATTTAACAGTCAAGATTAATGTAATATAGGTAACATTATTAATAGAGTCATTTAAAGGACTGATGTAACGTGAGTACTGTAACTGAGTCATTTAAAGGACTGGTGCAATATGGGTAATGTTCGTTTTAAGAGTATGCAAACTTCTTAACTTGAGGTACCACCTTTCTTTCTGAGAAAGTAATTATCCCAATGTGCTGATGCATCAATTGGCATACTGAATATGTTTATGTCTCTTGCAGGGAAAAGGAAACGGATATTTTAAAAGAACAGATTGATAAACTAACCACAGCAATCATGAAAGAGGAAGAAAAAGCCAAAGAACTCGAAACCAAAGCAAGGCAAGTCAAAATTTACAAGTTATTTATTATATTTATTGTATTTATTACATGCGCACAAGCAGTAAATCTGAACCTGATGCATGAGTTTGTGCACAAACAACTTGTGCAGGGTCACTACACAGTGTCCACACAGCAGACTCGAACCTGCAGTCGTTGGATTACAGACTTAGCGTTCAACCGAAAAGATCACCTTGCTGCCCAGTAGACCACCATGTAAATTTCAATTTAAACAGATGACAAACAATAGAAAAATTGTCCTTGGAGCTTGAAATTAAACGTCAGTTTTACATCATGAAGAAGAGCTAACCCCACAGCAGGCAGCCCTTGTTGTGAAATATTAGCGGTTTCATTTCCTTAGCGTCGATCTATGTAAATGTATGTTTTTCATGCAGCAACCGTATGGCCTCGACCCTGCTCATTTTTTAATGAATTTATAGGGTGAGATCCTTCACCACCACTGCCCATTTGAATGGGTGGGTCTTTGGTATTAGTATTCATTGTTTAACGACATCTATATTTACATCATAAATGTAAATATACAGATGTTTTCTAAGGCGACCGTATGATCTTGACACTGCTCATTTTTCAATGAATTTATCGGGTGAGATCCTTCACCACCGCTGTCCGTTTGGATGGGCACCACGCCATTTAAGGTCCCAGTGTACGGACCATGGTAGCCCGAGATTCAAATCTCTGAAATAAGCAAACTAGTATCCTTGCTCGCAGATGGCCACTGGTCAGCTGATAGGATATCTCGGGTAAAAGGATATTTCAGTTGAAGAACTGATGATATTCTAATGCCTGGAAGAATTTCCTCATAGTTTCATTTGTGGCTCAGCAACATATGTTTCATAGTAAACGTAATCTCAAGATTTCTACAGCGCCCAACGAAAGCTAAGTCGTGGGAACCAGCTTATTCACAGTGCTCAGTCAAAACAAAATCGATAGGCAAAAGGGTTCGGTTTCACTGGTTTATGCTTTGGTAGCACGTTTATACCGGAATGTATTTGAATCGTGTTTTATTTTATTGGCTGATAATTATTCTTGTTTTACTTGTTTGTGCTTTTGTAGGATGTTTTCGTACGGAGAGTTCAGATCGGACGATCAAGAACAAATGCTGGCCGAACTCAATACAAAAGTCGAACAGGTCTATAGAAGTTGCATCGGTGATAACGAAGCTAACATCAGGTATTATTATTATTTTTATTATTATTTATTTTTTAAAGCTTAGATAAAAGTTGCATCGCCGATAACAGAACCAAGCGGTCGATTTAAAATGATAGGTAATTTTTTTGGCACCGTTTGTATTACTTCATGGTTGATTTAAATTTGAAGGCAGATTTAATGTTAAAAACGGGTTAATTCAGTTTTAAATGAATAAATCAATACTGATTAACTACTAATTAATCAATAAATAAGGAACTACTAATTAATCACTAAACATTTCAGTTTTAAATCAATATATCAACATTGATTAACTACTGTTAAAGATGAATATTTAATTCAAATTTAAGAGAGTGGTCTTAATTTAATGTGGAAATTATTAAAGGTCTGTTTGGTTCGTAGCACTCTTCAGATGTTGACGAACATCGAGAATCGTCTCGAAGACCTTTTCCAGCAAATCGAAATGATGCCAAGAGACAAAGTGGAAGCCGCTGAAAAGGTGAGAGAATGGGATGATGCAATCATTGTCATCATCATCATCGTCATCTTCAGTATTTGAGCTGAAAAATAATTTTTCGTCTGCGTATCCTATCAAAGCCGAAATTTGTTTTGAGTTTTCTGCTCCACTTGTGTCCCCTAACCAACTCAGTGACCAGTCAGTTGGAAGATTTTTGTATTCATCATTTTGTACTCATCATCATCATAATTGTCATCATCATCATCATAATAATAATAATAATTGCCATCATCATCTTCACCATCATCATCATCATAATTGTTGTCGTCATCATCATCATAATAATAATAATAATAGCCATCATCATCTTCACCATCATCATCATCATCATAATTGTCATCATCATCATCATAATAATAGCCATCATCATCTTCACCATCATCATCATCATAATTGTCATCATCATCATCATAATAATAGCCATTATCATCTTCACCATCATCATCATCATAATTGTCGTCGTCATCATAGTAGTCGTACACTGTCATCTCCATCATCCATAACACAATTGTCATTAGTTTCGTATTCATAACTCTAGCTAATCATTATTATCTTTAGCATCATGTTATGGTGATCTTCATCATCATCATCATCATCATAGTTAAGTCCTTTCCGCATCGCAATCCCCTTCACTTGATTCTGTTTAAGGCAAAAGAAAAGGAGAGACGACTGAAACAGCGTGAAGAGAAGTTGGAACAGCAACGCCTTCACCAGGAAGAGAGAATCAAACGTGCCCTTGAAAGAGCAAAGGCTGAACCTAAGAAAAAGGTCAGGTCATGGGTCATTTCATAATCATTTCCAATTTATACATATTTAATCTAATCCATACAGTTCTCATCTATACAGTTCTAAATTACTTGAAAAAAATTCTAATCCAATCCATACAAATCTAATCCAATCCATCCAATTATAATCTAATCCATTCAATTTTAATTCATACAGTAGATGAGAACTTATCCAGTCCATTCATTTCTAATCCAATCAGTAGAATTCTAATCTAATGCTGTCCATACAATTCTAATCTAATCCAATCCGTCCAATTCTAATCTAATCCATTCAATTCTAATCTGATTCATACAATTCTAATCCAGTCATAGAATTCTAATCGAATCTAATCCATGCAATTCCAATCCGTACAATTATGATCTAATCTAAACTAGTTGACTCTAGCCATCAATAACAAACAAGAAGACAAAGAGGAATAGAGACAAGGCCAAGAGACAGAACTGTTCTGTAGAGGCAGACAATGTTTATTGTGCTGCCTTCGTTTAGCGAATGCTTAGACTGTCTGAAGATGGCTAGGTGTATTTAGGTTGTTTATGTGTTGCTCAGTCGTCTTTGATGTTGTGCTACATAAATTTCTGATTTATTAAGCTCCAGTAAGGAATTTCCTTCAACTGACACACAAAACTACAACTCAACTGTCTGGTTATGTTTCTTTGTGAGCAGGGCACGTGTTTGAGCTTGCCAGCATTTATGAACATTAATTTTTTGTTCTTATTGACAATTAACAACATTTAAGCTAGCACAGGAAGCGCCTTTGTGAGGTACTTAATAGGCGCTATATCAAGTTTCTTAATACATACATACATACATACATACATTAATACCAACTTACCAAATTGTTTACTAATTATTTTGGGATGTGCATGCCTGGTGGTTAGCACGTTCGACTGCCAAGCTAGAGGTTGAGTTCAAATCCCTTCTCGGCAGAAAGACGTTTCAAAATTTCTGATCCATGTGCCCCCACTCGTGAACTCGCCAATAAAATGAGTATGCTGACTGTACACTGTCAGTGGGAAGATCAGGGAGCAAGGCAGACAACTGGCCACCCACCCTTATGTGAAGAGGGTAAGACAGGGATATTTATCGTTTAGCTTCCAATGTTCATTGCTTCTGTAAAGGGCGATTTGTTTTTAAGCTAGAGTGCATTTAAAACCATAAATAGCTCTATCTGATGGGCTACATAACTTTGTTATGCTACACAGTCATACGAACTCATACCCATCATACAAATTCACCAACACTTCACCTCTTGCAATATCTACGCAGGTCTTTCACTCAAAACTGAAAACACTCCTCTTCCACAAATCTTCTTCCCTTCTCTAACTTTCCGATTCAATTCCGAACACCGTCCACCGTAGCTGTCCGGCTGCCTGCCTGACTTCTGGATCTTGACCTGGAACCGAACCCTTCCTGCCTATCGATTTTGTTTTGACTGAGCGCCTGTGAATAAGCAGATTACCGCGACTTAGCTTTCGTTGGGCGCAGTAGAAATCTTGAGATTACGATTACAGTCGGTAATTTTTTCCTATAGACGGGTCGTCGTCTTGTCCCACGGTCGGAGCCTCCCCAGCTCAAGAAACACGAGGACATCGACGCAGATGCAGCAAGTCGCGAGGAGGAAGAACTGGCTTATTATTTCATGCCGTGATGTTGAGCACAAAAACGGAAATAAACTGAAATAAACTCGGATTGTACTTACTTAACGCCATTGCGGATTGGCCAGCTCTCTCTGCAGCAAACAAGGGGATAATTTAGTATAAACAAGGGGATCGCCTATTATCTAGTTTTAAGGAAAGGCGGCGTGTGGGAATATTGACTAACACGGAAATTAGTGGGAGACCTAACAGACCCTTAGCAAAAAGTATTATGTGTTTCAAGGCCTTACATTTGCTGTCATTGAAAAGCACAAAAGGGTATTTATATGTAAATGTAAATCTCAGAAATTTTTTATCCCCACACAAACCCCGCTTGGGGGAGACCAGAATATACTATATAAAACCAAGCACGCAAGAGCCAGGTTTTTAATTAAAATGTAAATGTACACGGTTTTCTATAGCAACCGTATGGCCTCCACCCTGCTTATTTTTCAGTTGATTTTTTCGGGTGAGATCTTATACCACTGCTGCCTGTTTGAATGGGTGCCATACCATTTTAGGTCCTTGGCCAGTTTCGGTGCAGCTCATAATCCCGGGAAAGGGGAAGCCGGGAGATGGCTTGGTGCATGGTGCGTTCATTTACTATCTGATCTTAGGAAAACGTTAATATAGGGTTAATATAATTTAAGTACTGTCTTAGGCAGACACAAAGCTGGGGATTGTTACTGTCTGATTAAAGGGAAATAAAATGTAGGATTCTTCACTTACTGGATTATAATGTAAATATTACTGGCATGATGCAGGAAAGGCTTCATTTGCTATTTGACATATGAAAAATTCATGTGCAATCATTTGTTTATATCTCGGAAAACCGGATGCATTAATAAACCTGACTTGAATCTGAATTTGTGAATGTGTTAGCTTGAAAGTAAACACTGTACAGAACAGTTATTTTAATCTGAACTGGACAAGCATTAAAATTTTTGTATTTTTATGTCAATATTTCACAGCTTGGCCAACTGTAAATTACACACCTTTGAGAACCCCAGCAGAGGAAATTCACCCGACCTGAGTAAAGTTCCCATGTTCCAAGAGAAACAAAGGGAGGCACTCATTTCCTTTTCTTAGGCCCTGGAGCCAGCAATTCATGAATCCCAAGGTTCTGGACACGGGGCCAGTGCATCGCAGGACTTGCCGTTTACTTCCCAGCTTACACCAGTACCAAATCATACTGCTTGGTGACCGAGGCACAGCGTGCACAAACAACTTGCCGAGGGTCGTTACACGGAGTTGAACCCGCAACCGCATGATCGTTGACCAAACGCGTTACCGATAGACCACCATGTCGCATCTGACTTGAGGGTGTGTTTTAACGCCTTGTACAACATTGGCCGCGTAGTAGTCACAATGCCGGGATATACCAGTATTTATTATCACTAGGCCCTAACCTGCAGTTTTAACTGTTTTTTTGTTATGTAGGGGCCTAGTTAACCATGCACAGAACTCGTGTTTCCTGTTTATATGCTTTGTTCAAAACAAAACAGAATTCAGTGGAACAGTTTATCACGAAATAAACAAAAGTCTGTTTAATATAATTCCTCAAAATGTTTATACCACTTGTTGTCCAAAAACTAACTGCCTCAGTGTGTCAACTAATACCTCTAACGTTAATAAGTGATACCTAGAACGATGGTTACAACCTGAACTTAATACAGATACAGCTATTAAACCAGAATCATTTACAGTCTTGGATGCTCAAAATACTGAGATCATATGCTGAATTTCAGTTCCACTCTCCTAGATCTCATGAAGATCCGAGTAACGAAGAAAATCTGTGGAAATAGTTCCAAGTAAAATTTACCAAGATGTGAGTATGTTCATTTTGCTCTAATTCTGGTGACCTACATCCTAGATTTTACACAATGCTGTGAGCTGCACAACAAAAAATACTGACCAAACTTGCCACAAAGTTTCACACGCATGTCGGGGAATTTGTAAGACTTAGATATTCTGAGATCACAACTTCCAAGATATCAAACACAAATCTGCCATTTACATATCAAAATATCTTATATTTGGTATTAACCGTCACTTTTGTCATGCCTCATTCTTTTTTGCTTCACACTTGGTGCTGCGAAATGCGAAGTTTCATAATTTGATTGGTCACTACAGCTCTGTCCACTTCACAGGAATGGAAGTTCAGCTTGAGCTGGGAAGTGGATTTTACACTACATTGGCATCACATCTGGACACGACCAAAACTCCGAGCTCTTTCGTTTTTCATATGACAACAACTTATCAGCGGAGCGTTCCAAACGAGAACATGTAACAACAGATTACAAATCACATCACTTTGGGAGTAGCAAAAATCAAATTCGCCATCACAATTATCATGATCACATGACGCAAAGGAAAACGGAACGGTTAATTAAGTGCATATCTGAACAGAAAGCTGCAACTGTCTTCGAAGTAAACGTTCAACTGGAGGCGAGCAATGCACAGAAAACACGACACATTGTCGTGTTTTAACCATCGCAATAAAAGTACACCAAAAACATAACCTTACACAACTCCACAGTCACATGCCAGGTTTAACCATCGCAATCACGGTACATCAAACATAATTCTTACACAATTCTCGATATATGCCAGTTTTTTACATAAATGACATGAATACCAAATCCAAAATGTTTCAACACCACTTTCACAAAGACAAGTTTAGACACAAAATACCAATTTACACAAAAATAAATATAAATAATTTAGCTGAATACTTAGAACAAGATATTATAAAAGTAATTGAAATTTCATGCAAAGCAAAATTTATAATTACTAATTTAATGCAGACTTGATATAAAATTCCCATATTTCACAAAGAAAGAAGAGCAAAAACAACTTTAGTTAATGACTGTAGCAAAGCAGTTACCAGTGATAACAGTAACTTTAACTGGTTAAGAGTAAGGACGAAGTGTATAATCATCCAAAATCAATCCACTTGCTGAACTAAAATTACCAAATCCAGAAAATTTAAACTTTAAAATAATATATAAGATTACTACACACCACAGGCAAAATTTAAGAATTTAGTAAAAAGAATTGTTCACCTAAACTGTTAATTTCTGCACACTGCAAAACGTTTCTTAACCAAAAAAACTGATAAATGCTTTTCAAAGAAAGATGATGGCTTTTGACTCGTATTTATCTATCAAAAAGTTTATTAAAACTACAACTGCTTCTTGCTTTACTAAGAGGCAGAATATTCGGAGTAAACAAGCAAACTAAATAATTATTAAAGCGATGAGTGCAACAGTCTTCCTACTGACCTCTCAAATGGCAACTCTTACCTGAAAAAACATTCAGGTTTGAAATAGCTCTAAAATTCATTAACGCTCTTCTCAACCATGGTACACAAATTCTTGCACAGATGGATTCTATTTTGTTCAGATCATCTACTTCAGAAATTACATAGTCATTTCTAAAACTCGCAACCCAACTAATGAACCAATAAATATATAAATAAATAAAAAAGCAAAATAGTTAATTTCTAAACAACAAACGATAGAAAGACAGCCGGATCATTGAAGCACAATTAAAATTACCAATAACCAAAAGAGAAAATGTCAACAGAGTACTTAAGAAATACACTACCACTTAGAAGACCACTTAGTCACAAGAATAATTCGCACATTTTCAGTAACCCAAAACAAAAAGCCTAAAAACAATAAAAACAGGCAAGAGAAAAATTATTATTACTGGATAACTCGAAGCTTAAGTCGTCCACAATTCTACAATTTCTTACATTTTTACTGAACACAGCTCATCAAACTTGAAAAGGTTTTCCTAATCTTTATCACACGAGATTAGTCTCTACAGTTCCGGCACACACAAATAATCCCTGACCAGAACAACCTGATTTTTTGAAGTCGCAAAAATACGTGCGTACAACACATGCATATAGTAATTTAACAGTAAATAATCAGTCACAGTCCCTTGGTGCTCCAGAAATACTTTGCTGAAGCATGCCCTTAATCGTGAACCCAACCCAGAAACAAAGGCACATCGCAAATTCCTAAACCTGAGGGAAGAGCAAGCAGCAGGCACGCAAAAGAAACGCTCGTGATAAACATTTGCATAACTCACTACATCAACTACTGCAAATAAATAAGTTATTGTCAGTGATTAATTATTAATTAAGAAATTCCAACTACAGACGTTTTCATGTTGACTGAAACACACATCAGGGCATAACATCTTTTGAGCATACCCACGTGTTTTCGCTTCAAATAATTGTAATAAAAATAAATAAATAACTATGAAAATAATAATTATTAATATTTAGGCTTCATCATTATTTTTATATGCAATAATAAATGAACATGTTTATTTAAATATTACATATACATACATATATGCATATAAAGATAAATATAGATACATATATATGCATAACTGAATTGCAGCAGTGGCTTGGAGTGGCGGAAAGATTTTCTTTAGAAGCTATTTTTAAACTAGTGAACAAGAATAACACAAGAAGCAATTTTATCCAAGCTGTTTTGGGTTGAAGAAATATAAAAATATAGACAATAATATTTGGAAACAGAAAACGCCGACGGCCACAAATACTATCGGTTTCATTTCAAATCAGGAAATTGCACTTAACCTTAAAACAAAGAGCAAAAAACACTTAGCAGGCAGATTAAGGCGCTACATAAATGCGTGGACACATGGAGACATCTACAGATATTTGATTTCTTGTGGAGTTTGATGCAAACATGTATCTTTAGATTGCTTACAATTTTGTATAAGGCCATTTCAAAATTATTTTTAAAAATAGAGAACTTCTATTTTTACATTAGGACACATTTGAACAGACAAGATAGATGTTCTAAAATTTGCATATACTGCTTGCCCAAAGTCGCTTTCAATAAATAACATAATAAATAATAAATAAATAATACAAATCATAAATATTTATGCCTTGATTCTGGTAGTCCAGTCAAGACAAACAAATCTAGCACAAAAGTAATACGACTGAAAGATGGTACCACTTCGTGCGCGAGACAAGATGTTCTGGAGCCGAGTACAACTCCTTGTATATAAGTAAAAACTAAGACCAGCTTGTTGCATTCTTGCTATACATCTGTGGTGATTAAAAGTAATAATAATAATAAGTTACTTCTAATACACCAGTGTCTAATGCACAAGGCATCAGCTGATGGCACACCAAAGCCAAGCTGCAATCAGATCAATCAATATCGAGTAGGTCAGTCCACACGACAGAGAGGCAGCCTACGGTGGATAAGCAATTTGAAAGAAGGTAAGTTGAGAACGAAATTACCAAAGTAAGAAAGTAAGTAATGCATTTGCTAATATGCCATATGTCCGTTGACTGAGCGAGGAATCGTAGGCATGAAGCTATAAAATAATACACTTTAGAATGTGGTATCCATTTGAACTTGCTTATCCACCATAGCCTAGCTTTTGGTTTCCCTGACTAAGTGTATTTCAAACATGCTTCTCCAACGGATTGCAATTTTATTTTTTATTAAGGTTTCATCATTTGAAGCGATCATCGACTGATGCCTTGAGCATTATGATAACGATGATGTAGAAGTCATTAGATTATTATTAAGCATTTATTACATGCACAAGGTCAGTAAATCTGAATCTGAGGCATGAAGCAGTTGTGAGTAAAGGACTTGCTCAAGGTCCCTACACAGTAACTGCCTAAGGGAAGGCTCAAACCCATACTCTCCGCGTTACAAGCCAAGTGATCTAATCAAACAGCTACCATGCCCCCTAGATTTAGATTAACTTAGATTCCAACTTTCGCCGACTTCCAATTTCAGCGTGAAATATTGGCAAATAATTGCATTTAAATTTACTATTTCACCTGGATGAATCTTTAATTCACCCTTCGTAATACACAAAGTAAACTGTAAATGTAATTTAAGATGCATAACGTAGCACCCTGTTGTGCAAATCTACACAGACGCGCTGTCACAAATGTAAACAAACCGTCCTAAGGTCAAGAAGAGTTAACCACAATCCTGATACGTCTGATAATGTTTCTCTCAACAACTTAATACTTGGATCAAAAAAACAAGCTGTGGCGTTTATAGAGCCAAATAATGTCCAGAGTTTTACAGTTTACAGATTTTTTTGCAAACACCCACAACGGTTTTAGTTTAACATGCAAACGTTTTTGGCATTTATCTAGAATGCAACAAGATTCATATCAAGGCAAAAAAGGTGTTAGTTTAGGTCTAAAACCGTTTCGCTTTTATAACCAACATTCTAATTTTTTGCAAGAAAACTGTTTTGACCAAATTGTTTTTAACCATAGATGGTAGTTGAAGGCATTTCAGTCCAAAGATGTAAGGATTCAACATTTTGCACAAGTGTTTATCTAAGCATTTCACTGTTTAAAGCTCATCCTGTGTTTAGAGCTTTCCAGTGTTTAAAGCTTTTTGTGTTTAGAGCTTTTCCTGTGTTCAAAGCTTTTCAGAGTGTCTAAAGCTTTTCCTGTGTTTAAAGCTTTTCCTGTGTTTAAAGCTTTATCAGTGTATAAAACTTTTTCTGTGTTTAAAGCTTTTCCTATGCTCAAAGCTTTTCTTGCGCTTGAAACTCTTTGCTAAGAATCCAAGCAATGCATTTTCTTGTTGTGAAATGCCTTAGAAACCCTTATGTGACTCTCTTTCAAAGCCACAGTCCGAAAAGTCACAGACAGCACACGGCTGTAAAACAATTCGCTTAACATTTATCAAACAAACAAACGACAGTAAAGAAGACAGCTGCAGGGATCCACATTCAGCCAATAAGATCGGGATGACTGCGTCCACAACTACTAGTGCCGTCTGGCCAGGCAGACGGCACTAAGAACGGTCAAGGCAGCCATGGTGATTATCAAGCCTATGGTTGACCAGCCGATTTGCTCCGGAATGTAACACAGCACTGCCCTCTGTAAACAGAAAACAAACCCCATTGAAAACTGTAAAGATGTAGAACAGAAGAATCGTAATCGTAAAATCGAGATTTCTACAGTGCCCAACGAAAGCTAAGTTGTGGAAACTTGCTTATTCACAGGCGCTCAGTCAAAACAAAATCTATAGGCAGTCGGTTCCAGGTCAAAAGCCAAGGGTCAGGCAGGCAGACAGTCAGGCCGCTATGGTGGCAGGTATTGGGAACTGTAGCAGAAAGAGAGATAAAGGAAAGAAGAGGAATCAGGATAGGATTTGTGGATGAGGAGTGTTTTCAGTTTTGAGCGAAAGCACTGCACAATGATTCCAAGGGGTGAAGTGTTAGCAAGTTCGTATGATGGGTCAGATAACTGCTGTAATTCTGGTGGGAGTTTATTCCACAGGGATGTCTGTCCTCAAGAAACTGCCAGCGGAGACCCTCTCCCACTAAACAAACATCATTCATATAAACAAATACTAGTTCTATCAGAACTCCACCATCAGCCAGGCCAGCTCAAAGTGCTTCGCAAGGTTCTGATAACCTAATATTTGTAAAATGTAAACGTAAATGTACATGGATTTCTATCGCGACCGTATGGCCTCCACCCTGCTTATTTCTCAATGAATTTATCATGTTAGATCCTTCACTACCGCTGCCCGTTTGAATGGGCGCCACATACAGTGCCTTTTAAGAACCCATAAATACACGCAGTTATATGGCACCTTTTAAGAACTCCGGAAGTATAGCAGCGCACAAAATGACCTAGTTCTAACCAATCAGGCCAAAGACCCAACATCAATCAGTGCTGTGCTATTTTTAGGCTCCTTAAGTCAATTTCTCCGATGAGAGGTGGCTTGCTCGGATGAGGTATATTCTGCTCGATCGACTGAAAAACCGGTTTCATCAGCAGATGTATCTTATCAACGGCTTCTGTTATCAGCGCGTTTATCTTCAAGCATATCCACTTCCCAGCCTTCATTACCACTTCCCTCAGCCACGCACAGATCTTTCTTTAGTCAAAAAGAGAAATGGCGATGGCAACGGTATGTAAAAACGTAAATATTTTTCTTTAGCGACCGTATGGCCTCGACCTTGTACATTTTTCAACGAATTTATCGGGTGAGATCCTTCACCACCGCTGCCCATTTGAATCGGCGCCATATCATTTAAGGTCCCCGTGTACGGACGTCAAATGCTTACTTACTTACTGAAATCATTGGTGTAACCCTCATACGTCATGTAACTCTCACACATAACCTGAACTAAATCTAATGATTTATATAGCTCCGTTATAATTATGCACCAGTCAATGACCAAAGAGAACCAGTCAAAAGCAGTACTCCGTTGGAGAAGTTAAGTCGACCAGCTTATTCACGATCGCTGCGTCAAGTCAGTGAGGTTGTCCAAAGATGCCATGTCAAGAACCAAGTCTTGTTGCCAGAAGACCAGAGAGAGAAGGGGAAAGGAAACGCGATACCCATGACGCTACATAAATTGTTGTATTTACAATTGGAATTACATGCCTCCTTAACTCTGCTCAATAAATATTTTCAAAATACATGAACCTTAAGCTAAACAATCATGTGTTCAGTGTTTTCATACTAAAATGCGCTAAATAAAGCGTCCTGACACATACATACATATATAATCCCCGAAACTATCACGGCTGTCAAGGATACATCGTGACCTAGTTCGAGAGCGTGACGTCAAACAAATGCGCGCGACCAGGGTAGCAGTCAAGCAGACAAGAAATCAGGTCAACAGGGCCGCAGCCGTCTAAGCAGCCGAAGACATTTAGGCGGGCACGTCCGTTAGTCAGTCGATAGACCGGCCAGGTATATATATATATATACATATATACATATATATATATAATATATATATATATATATAATATATATACATATATACATATATACATATACATTATATATATATATATATATACACATATATACATATACATTACATATATATAATATGTATAGGTAGAGATACCATGGCGCACAAAGTAAACAGAGACAAGATGACGGCGATGATGATGGTGATGATGATGATGCCCTGCCCAGGTCCAGGCCAAGGTCTTCACCGATCAATAGTTTACCTGGACGCGGCAACCGGAAGGAGGAGGAGAGGCAGAAGGAGAGGCAGGAGAGGAGAGACAGGAGGAGGAGAGGCAGGAGGAGAGGCAGGAGGAGGAGAAGCAGGAGAGGCAGAAGGAGAGGAAGGAGGAGGAGAGGCAGGAGGAGGAGGAACAGGAGAATGACGATGAGAATGAGAAGAATGATAAGGAAGAGGAGGAGGAGGCGCAGAAGGAGAAAGAACACGAGGAAGAGGAGCAGGAGGAAGAGGAGGAAGATGAAGAGGATGAGAAGGAAGAGGAGGAGGAAGCGGGCGGAGAAGGAAGAGAAGAGGCGGAACAAGGGAAGGAGGAAGAAGAGGAAGAGAAGGAGGAAAAGAAGGTATAGGAGGAGGAGGAGAAGAAAGAGGAGAACGTAAAAGAGAAAGAGGAAGAGAAGGATGAAAACGAGGATGAAAGAGAGGAGGAACAGAGAGGAGGACGGCAATAAGAATAAGAAGTATGAGGAAGGAGGACTAATAAGTGTACGAGGAGGAGGATAATGAGAACGGAGGCTGAGCAGAGGGAGGAGAACGCTGACGGGGAGGATAGGGCGAAGGGAGGCAGGGCAGAAGAAGTAGAGCGCAGATGAACAGCGAGCGAGTACCTAGGTCCATACAAAATCGACCAGTGTGACTGCAGCAGCCGAACAATGAATCAGGTCAGTCACACAGGTGCATCGGCGCCCAGCCGCTGAATCTGACCTCATCATGAACGCTCTGCATTCATGTAGCGCCTATCATGCACCGCCGAGACGCGCTCTGCACTTGGCTCACTATGTCCCGGTGTCAACGACCGATCCTTGGATTTCAAAAGCCGCAGATAATGACCCGAATCGATTTACACAATTTATTCTTTTATTGATACTGACATAAACTTGGGGTCTACGTATTGAAAGTGAATGAGGAAACAAGGGACTTGGGGGTGATTATAAATAAACGTAAATGTACACGTGTTTTGGACCTTGACCCGGAACCGAACCCTTTTGCCTGTCGAATCTGTTTTATCAAGACTCTTGATCATACCTTGCTGACGCCACTCACGTCTTGATCCAAGAGGACAATTGTCAGCAGAGACAACGATGCCATACTGACAGTGGCTGATTTCAGAGATTTAAATCTTGGGCTGTCACTGTCCAAGCAGGCAAAGACCTTTATGCTGCCCTCTCATCTTTAGCTTTTGCTACCTTTACCTTTTACTTTTACCTTTGATCTTCACCTTTAGTCACTGCCTTTTTATCTTAAAATTCTGTTACCTTTACTCTTTACCTTTAGTTACCTTAACCCTTTACATTTTATCAACACATTTTGTTACCTTTTCCATTTATCTTTACCTTTAGTTACCTTTACCTTTTATCTTTAAGTTTTGCTACCTTTACCGTCCTTTTACCTTCACATTTTGTTATCTGCCTTTTATCTTTAAGTTTTGCTATCTTTACCGTCCCTTTACCTTCACATTTTTTCACCTTTACCTTTTATCTTTACCTTCTGTTACCTTTTATTTCTTTATTTATCAAATCCTCTTTAGAACTCACCCATCCTCCCTGATCGGCAATCCACTTGGCGATCCTCTCCGTCAAGATGAATCGCACGACAAATCCTACGATGTTTGAGAAGAATCCACGGATGCCACGCTGGATCACGTTCACAGCCATCCGATATCCGAAGCACAGCAGCGTTATCACCCGTCCCCATGTTATGTTGCCATCACGAAACAACCTGAACAACAACAGCGTTGTTCACTTGATACTTTTATTATTATTTCTGCATTTATTAAGCGCCACTATATAATGACAATACATAAATCAATGGGGCTAGCAATTGTGATGAAAGAACTGCTCAAGGTCCCTACTCAGTAGCCGTCTGAGGGGAGACTTGAACTTGTACTCTCCGCATTCCAAGCCAAGCGCTTTAAACAATCGGCTACCATGCCCCAGACGCACATAGCAGTTATGGAAATACTGAAAACTGAGGTTGCATCAGCATCAATGGGATTTCCTCTACAAATGTTCTTGGAATCATGGTGTCCAAATGATGCTTGGTGTCCAAATGGTGCCATGATGACCAAATGGTGCCACTGCAACCAAATAGTGCCACGTTGACCAAATGGTACCATTGCAAGCAAATGCTGCCATGGTGGCCAAATGGTGCCTTTGTGATGAAATGGTGGTCAACTGGTGGCCAATTGATATGATGGTGGAGAACTGACCAGTGGCCATTTGGAGGCAAGGTGACTGATTCGTGCTAAAAAGGCGCTATATAAATTGTCTAGAAACATACAATCATACATACATATGATCATTCATGTCACAAACACTTACTTTCTGGCAACTCCAGCAAATGCTTCGTAAGCCGTCTCTGGCGTCAAGTTCATAAGTCGTATCATCTGATTGAAATGCGACGAGTGTCGTTCGTTGATCGTGTCACCGATTATCGCCAACTGACGACCGATCTGGGCAGCAGCTCTAGACCACCACAACAACAGGCATTAGATGATAGATAAACAAGTAAACAATGTTACATTACGATAAACAAGTAAACATCAAATGTTATATTACGATAAATGAGTAAACATCAAATGTTATATTACGATAAATGAGTAAACATCAAATGTTATATTACGATAAACGAGTAAATATCAAATGTTATATTACGATAAACGAGTAAACATCAAATGTAATATTACGATAAACGAATAAACATCAAATGTTATATTACGATAAATGAGTAAACATCAAATGTTATATTACGATAAACGAGTAAATATCAAATGTTATATTACGATAAACGAATAAACATCAAATGTTATATTACGATAAACGAGTAAACATCAAATGTAATATTACGATAAACGAATAAACATCAAATGTTATATTACAATAAACGAATAAACATCAAATGTTATATTACGATAAACGAGTAAACATCAAATGTTATATTACGATAAACGAGTAAACATTAAATGTTATATTACAATAAACGAGTAAACATCAAATGTTATATTACGATAAACAAGTAAACACCAAATGTTATATTACGATAAACAAGTAAACAACAAATGTTATATTACGATAAACAAGTAAACAGCAATGTTACATTATGATAACCATGTAAACATTACATTACCATAAGCAAGTAAACAGCAATGTTACATTACCATAAACAAGTAAACAAAGTTACATTATGATCAGCAAGTAAACAGCAAATGTTACATTATGATAAACAAATAAACAGCAAATGTCATTACAATAAACAAGTAAGCAGCAAATGTTACATTACAACTGACTGTATGTATATTTCCATCTCGACATTTACCTCCTTTCCAAAATGCCTGCAAGCTATTTTGTTGGCGCTTGGCTTTGTGTTTTCAGGCACTATATCATTCTGTGATAGCAATTATACTTACAATATACAAGGCACCTTTTAACCATCTTATTAAAGGCACTTAACGACACGAGAAAATGCATGTGCAGATGTATGTATGGATGTAAGTATTTATGTGTGTATGGCAAGTGTCGATCCATGTATGTAAGTAAGTATGTAAGCATGCATGAAACTTGACATTTAGCACCTTCACATTGGTTAAAGCGCTTGGCTTGTAATGTGCAGAGTGCAGGTTCAAGTCTCCCCTTGGATGGCTACTGAATAGGGACCTTGAGCAAGTCCTTTACTCAGTTGCTCAGTACCAGTGATTGATGCTAAGTGATTAGATAGTGGCACCTAATAAATGCAGAAACAGTAGTAAAAAGACGGGTGATAACTGCTGTGCTTCGGATATCGGATGGCTGCGAACATGATCCAGCGCAGAATCCGCGGATTCCTCTCAAACATTGTAGGATTTGTCAGTTCCTTGGTAGTGGGAAAACAAGCAGTTGAAAAGCCTCCAACACAGAATATCATTGTTATTGATTATATATTATTATTATTGTTATTGTTACTGTTACTATTACTATTATAATTATTATTATTATTATTGTTATTATATTATTTTATGCTTAGTTGAAGGGGAGCTGAAACTCAGGACGGACTTGAATACAATGAGATGCTCCGACGTAAAACTCGTGGCACTTGGTGAGATTTAGTTGCAGCCTCGGGAGATTTTCACCATCTGCTGTTCCTGCTCTAGACCTACCTGTTGTCTGCATTCCAGTATTTGAGTTACTGCTCTGAGCGATGGTGGTCGATGGTGGTCGAGGTTGAGTGTTGCTGGTTCACTGTCGCTGAGGCATGTGTGGAATTTCTTTTGGTGTCGGCACGAGATAAAGCAGAACATGGGTTTGACTTACTAGTGAGCATCCAACACAGTTCAGCAAACAATCTGTTGAATCTCACATTCACTGCACTGCTGCGTCCTCCAAGATTGCCATTTGCAAGCCTGTTGACTGTTTTATCGATATTATTATTATTGTTATTATTATTTATCATGTAATATTACTTTATTATTTAATATTATTATAATTACTATTATTATTATTATTTAATATTATTTAATATTAATATTATTATTATTTAATATTATTATTATTTAACATTATTATTATTTAATATTATTATTATTTAATATTATTATTATTTAATATTATTAATATTATTAATATTTTTATTATTATTATTTTTTTTTATTATTAATATGCATTTATTACATGGTCAGTAAATCTGTATCCGAGGTGTTGCACAACAGCGAGTGAAGGACTTGCTCAAGGTTCCTACACAGTAACCTTCTAAGGGGAGGCTTGAACCCTTACTCCCGTCGTTACAAGCCGAGCACCCTATCCAATCTGCTACAAAATCTAATAGCAAAACATCGCGACAGAAGTTTTGCACATGGACTGAGAAATGTGAAAAGCAACATTTAAAACACAAATGCAAGCCGAAATTTCTCGGCCCGGCCCGGCAAAGCCCGCCAAGAGCTCAGCAAGACCCAGCCCGCTCTTTCTCGCGGGCTGGGCCACGTGGTCTGATGCTCATCTCTAATCCGAAACGAAGACATACAGTCGCAGCGAGCTGGGAGAGCATTCGTCTGGAAAAGGCCAATGGAACTGAGGCTTTTGACCGCACTCGTATCCATCAGCTGAAGCACTTACATCAGTCAGCAGGGCAGTTACACGACGAAGGGTCTTAGGAGAGCCATAAACGTCTGCAGCCAGCAACTGTTTTGCATTACTACTTGCGATTCTCTAACACTTTTGCTAAAATTATGGCCACCCTGCACTTTGTTGGTCCACGGTTTAATTAAGCGCAGGTTCTAAAGGCCAAAACCAATTCGCGTTTTTGTAAATGGGGTTCATGGCTAAAGATATAGATGGCAGCACAGTAAATGTGCAATATATTCAGATACAAGCATGCATATACACACAGATACATGTACACATTGTGGATAAGGCATGAATGCATGAAAACGCATGATCCTATAGTCAAATTTACATAGGTGGTATATGTAAAAGTGCTATAAAAAAGATGTACATGCAAAGGTCAACTTATATTACATCACATCAAATACAATAATCGTAATCATAATCGTAATCCCGAGATTTCTACAGCGCCCAACGAAAGCCACGTCACGGGGCCAGCTTATTATTATGGCTGGGATTCCTGAGTGACACAGTGGCCAACTACACAAGCGTTCTCTAGTAATCATAATCATAATCGTAAGCTCGAGAGTTCTACAGCGCCAAAAAGCCAAGTAGCAGGAAACAGCTTATTCACAGGCGCTCAGTCAAAACAAAATCGATAGGCAAGAAGGGTTCAGTTCCCGGTCAAGATCCAAGTCAGGCAGGCAGAAAGTCAGAAGGTCATAGTGGATGGTGTTTGGAACTGAACCAGAAAGTGAGATAAGAGGAGGAAGAATCAAGATAGACTTTGTGGTAGAGGAGTGTTACCAGTTTTGAGTGAAAGTAATGTTGAAACTGCAGATTTAAACTTTGCTGTCACATCAACACGATTGAAGCAATTCACAGCAACAAAACTAACGAGTGAAAAAGATCGAGGACTTACGAAAACGGCGTATCGGCAAAAGCCGTCAGCTCCGGCAAATTAGGAGTGTCATCAGCTTCTTGACAGTTACGATCTAAGGCATTCATTTGGTACACGAAATTCCTAAAGACGCTGTCCGTCTGCTGGGCAACATTCTCCTCCGTATCCGGACTCAGCTCGTTCGGAGCATCCTCCTTAAGGACCATGTGCGGCGTTTTAGGCGGATCGAAGTGATCGTTTGGATCATCTGCATGATCGCCTGGATCGGAGCTAGCCATGGCGTCTGCTTACGGCGTAAGATCTGTGTAAATCCACAGCGTCAACTGCCAGAGTTACTGCAGCACAAAAATCCAAAACACACAAAATTTGATCCAGCCGAACAAAATTAACCACCATTTTGTCTGTTTACCTGTCTTGTTTTGTCTGCTCCTTTGTCTTATTTTGTGAACTCAGTTAATTCATTATTGTTTGAAGATTCTTCATTGGTGACATAACTACAGCTATCTACAACCCGATCACGGATTATTCCAGAGATTTGAATCTCGGAATAGCACGATCCATACACAGCGATCTTAAATAGCATGGCGCCCATTCAAACGGGCAGCGGTGGTGAAGGATCTCACCCCATAAATTCACTGAAAAAGGAGCAGGGTCAAGGCCATATGGTTCCTATAGAAATAAGTGTGTAAATTTACATTTATCAAGCATCAGAACAATCATTTCTTGCACGATATGGTCTACACTTCCCAATTTTCTTAGCCTATAGACATTTTAGTTGAAGTGTATCCTTATTTGACTCACGTACTGCACTTGCTACTTCCTAACAGAAAGCTATACCACTATAAACTTATAACACTATATGAAGCTATAACACTATATTCATAGGTTAATAGTACGATCCTCGGTTTCAAGGTGCACTTCTGAACTTTGTAACGAGAGCATTATCAAATGTTCCATAATTTTTCACATTCAGGTCGATCATTTCCGCTTCAGGTAAAAAATAGGCCTAATAACGATGACGATACACAGCTTAGGAAGGGCCCGCCAATTTCACAAGAAGCTTAAAGAACTGAACCTCAGACACAGATGCAAGATGGCAAAGGCATTACCATACTGCCACTCAATGTTGGCCTCCCTTCAGTATCTGTTGGCTCAGCTGTGGTCAATCCTTAAGCCAACAAAGTCAGCTAATAGGGCAATATATCAATTCACATATTCATCAAACAGTCAGGTTCCAGGTTAGTCGGCCTATTTGCCGGCCAAGTGCTTTGATAATTTGGCTTATCAAGAAAAAACCCAGAGACAAGCTCCTCAGCTTTTGCAAAAACAAGCCCAATTATGCGACAACTTCTTTTTCAAAAAGCAATGCGCTTCTGATGATCGAATTCTCTAAGCAGAAGCTAAATAAATTTTATTCCACAAAAAAGAAGTTATTAGTGGAGGCAGGAATGAATTCTGAGCCAAACATTACAGTTCTTTTACTTCAGTGCTGGTAAGTATACAGTATTCACAGGTGCTCAGTCAAAACAAAATCTGTGAGGCAGGATATGTTCAGTGGGATGGTCAGTGGTATGGTCAATGGTATGGTCAGTGGTATGGTCAGTGGTATGGTCAGTGGTATGGTCAGTGGTATGGTTAAGCCTGTTCCAAGTCCAGATCCAAAGGTCAAGCAGGTAGAAGTTGGTCACAGGCAACATTTTAAGTGACAGTCAGTTGGCTAAACATATAATATAACTTCAGGTGACATTCATTAACTCAATTCAAAGGAATCCTTTTCAAACAAAATCGTTAATTCACTTCAAAAGAATCTTTTGAAACAAAATCACTAAATCAGTTCAAAGGAATCCTTTGAAACAAAATCGTTAAATCAATTCAAAGGAATCCTTTTCAAACAAAATTGTTAATTCACTTCAAAAGAATCTTTTGAAACAAAATCATTAAATCATTTCAAAGGAATCCTTTGAAACAAAATCACTAATTCAGTTCAAAGGAATCCTTTTGAAACAAAGAAGCACATTCAAATAAACAGCTAATTTATTATGGCATAGTAAATAATTACAAACATAAAGGGTAGATCAAAGTGAATATACAATATCTCAACCCAGGTATGCAAGTAAGTAAGAGGAATGAGGTGTAGCACAAATGATAATGCAGATGAAAAAAAACATCATTTGGAAGGGACACATTAAAGATAGAATAGCTACATTTACCAACATGAAAAATCAGCTAATGTCAACTAATTATGGTATAATTAAAATCAATTCACAACAAAATTGATTTATTTCAACTAAGATTTGGCAAAATCTTCCACTTTGTGTAAAATTCAGTTAATTAAAAAAAACTAAATCAGTTTCACTTCCATTTACAAAAGACTAAAGCAACTCAAGAGTTATTATTATTTCTGCATTTATTAAGCGCCACTATCTAATAACTAAGCATCAGTCGACGGCATAGAGCAACTGTGAGTAAAGGACTTGCTCAAGGTCCCTACGCAGTAAACATCTCAGGTGAAGAGGCTTGAACCCATACCTTCACGTTACAAGCCAAGCCCTCTAACCAATCGGCTACCGTGCCTAAGTACTTAAACCCGTTCAAGTTGAGCCATACGATGACCAAGCAGAGACTATACAACTCTGGCCCATTTCAGCCAATTTTCAACCGTTTCCTGGACAGGCATTTCGTATGGGCGCACTTATCCCAAACCAAAGCCCACCATTAACCTCTGCGCAATAGCCATCAGAAGCCAGGTCAGAGCTTGATTTATGGCCAGGATTATTTAAGTCCTATCATCGCCCAACAGCTGGCCTAACCTTTCACATAGCATAGCATAGCATAGCAATTGTAATTCTATCGGGCTCTTTTATCGCCGGTCTTGGCCCCTTCTGCGATGCATATCTATTCACGGCACAAACATCCAAACATTCGTAAACAAAAACCGACAAAAGCGCAAAATCGATGGCTAACTCTGTCCGTTTAAAACGTTTCAAACAACCGCAGAAGTGTTTGTTGGCTCGAATAACGCGTGCATTTCGTGGAAAAAATCCTGGAAATACACGGCCAACAACATTTTCAACATTTTTGAACAACATTTCGAAATTGCCGGAATCTGCGATGTTCCACGATCTGAGGGGGACAACACCTCAAGGTTCTGTTCTTTGTCCTGAAGGACAATGGCTCTATTCTCTTACCACCTATGTACCTCCAAAACGCGTTAATTAAACTGTTTATTTAATATAAACTTTAAAAAACACATTTTACATTCGTTTTTCGAGCTGATCTACTTTTCGCAACAACGGCAAACTTTAAGGCCACGCGTTTCCAAAACCAAGAACTGCAAAAAGCACTAACTTTGCCTGGGATATCTCGGAAATTCCGTGCGGGTTCACAGGATTAATATATTTCTCACTTTATTCTCTTTTTCCACGTAAAATGCGACAATTCTGATGTAACTTTAGCTCAAAACAAAATTTAACAAACCTTCGAAAGGCGCGAAATGTACGACAAAGGCGTTGTATTTACGTCGCGCGAAGTCACGTGCTGCGGGAGTTTCTTTGTTTGGGAGAATTGACGATTTCTTAGATCATCAACGCAATCATTCTACTTTGCTTTATTTTCAGCAATTCCAGATTTCTTACCTGAACCACGTAGTTTAGCTATTGTGTAAATTTTCCGTCCAAAAACGACTCGCTACGTTTGATTTCCCCAATTAGCGCTAATCGGCCAATTGGCCTTTTATCAACTTAGGCCTACACACACACGGGCTGTACAACGGCGCACTGTTTATTGTGCGTATGGGGCGCCGAAGTCGATTAATTGTAATAATTTATTCGAACGGGGCTTGTTTGACGAATGATGTCATGCACGCAGCAAGACGCGCGCACCTGACCCCAGATGTGTCATCGCGCGCGCGCCGTGACGTCATTGGTAAACAAACCAGAAACATGACATTGTCGATACCACGTGGGCAAGCGGATTATCACACCACGTGTGGTAAAGCCGGGTTCGCTTTAGCACCAGAACCGGTTTCAATAAAAAATAGGCTGCTTAGTATCTGATGCAGTGTACTTATATTTCTTACTACAAAATTCTTATTGCTCTTAATGCAAGATTTTCATCTTTCTCATTATCCTCATCATTACACTAAAGAAATCCATACTAATTAAGCTACCTGTTAATCTGGCTTTTGGTGGGATGAAATGTAGGCCCATGTGCAATAAGTTTATTCATCCAGTAACTAACTTCTAGCGGATTTGATTGACTAATCGCTGGTGAATAATCTCCCTAACCCAATTTATGTGAGGCGGTGGAAAATTATGAGCAGACAAAAAGCACAGATCCATAATTTAAAATCTCTTCTATTGTGCTCATGAATAATCTCACATTAGGTCTAGACACAAACCGTCATAAAACAGCCGGGAGTAGAAACAACAGGTGGCAAAGAGTTTAAATTAACCGAGGCCTCTAGGGAGTACAGTGTAAGGTAGCAGGACCGGTTTAACCACTAAGCAAACTAGGCGGCCGCCTAGAGCGGCACATTTCTGGGGGGCGGCAGAAAAGCTACATAAAGAAATATTTTTTAAACATTGCCGCCGTTTTGCCACCATTTATCAATAAATGAATTATTCGAAAATTTAAAATTTATTAAGTGCAATATTTTTGTTTTATTTAGAGGTAATAATGATTCGTAGATGAGTATAATGAACGACGATACTAAATTAAAGATGAAGCATTCGACTGCATTCCTGTGTGAAGGTTATATTAACTTAGTTAATTTAATATTAATTAGTTATCGCACTTACCGGTGGTAAGTGCGATAGGTTCGCCTAGGGCGCCAAATACTCTGGCCCCGGCCCTGTTAGGTAGGGCCTAGGTGAAGGATCTCACCCGATAAATTCATTGACAAATGAGCGGGGTCGAGGCCACACGATCGGTATAGGAAAACGTGTGGCCTATATTTACATTTACAGCCTACATCGATTCTTCCATTGCCCTCTGTTGTTCGTCGTTGCAAACAACTCCGAACACCATCTACCGTAACTATTAGAAGCTTTTAGAAGGTATCTTGAAGTGGCTCACTGTAAATTATTGTATCCTGCGCAAAGCATCTGCGCGCAAGTTGGGCATTGCGTCTCTTCTGGGCAAAATCTCCTGTTGCTTCCGTTTAGCCTATCCTCTCGCTCTCCCCTCTCCCACTCTAACTCCTTTTCCCTATCTCTCCCCTGCCCTTGCCCCTTAACTCTCCTTCTTATGTCCTCCCCTTCTGCCTTCTTCGTCTCTCTTCACCTATAGGGACCTTGAAGCAAATGCCAGAAATATTCTCATATTATTCGCCAGACAGCCCCACAGCCGGACCAAGCACGCACGCACGTTCGAGTCTAGACGTATAATTACCTGGATGATAATACATTACATTACATCACTGTAGGTCTATTAGTGACTCTGCGCGGTCAACTCGGCTCCAGCTTTTTGGAACTCCAGAAAGACCCCCACCAGTTCGCTCAGCCCCTTTTCTCGTCTGTCAATGCGGACACTCCTTCGCTCGCCCTCTCACCTGAACCTTTTCATTCAAGAGACAGGAAACTGAACTTTTCAACCTTATCCTGCATCCATTCCTGAACCATCTCATGACTACCATTATCAACAAATTCCACCGTAACACCATTCTTCTCTCCGGCTTGACCCCCGAATTCTGACCTGGCATCGAAACTTAACCCAAAACCTGGCTCTTGCAAACCTGATTTGATATAGCGCCGGCTTCACTGACGCAGCTTTTGTGTGGTACTGAGAAATACGAAGACTTAATTACGCTACCGTTAACCTGACTCCACCCAATGCGATTTGTCCAATCTCATAATCGCGCGCCGCCCGCGGTGCACGACGGGAAATCGGGTGCCGGCGTCCTTGCGTGTTAACCTGTTTCATTATGTTATTGTCTGTTCGGAAGTATATCGGTGTCATAAATTGTCGTAAAACGCGCGCAGGTTTTTTTGCTACGACCCCCGTAACAGCGTTTCAAGTGGCGAACAAATATTGGCCCTTTTTTCAGCAAGGGTCATGTTACGTCCGTTAGTTCAGGGCGATGGGGCTTAAAGAAAAGAGATCCGGTCACACGCCTTCGAAAGTAAACATTCTGTGGCTGATTTCTTATGCGGAACTGCAAATTGAAAAGCGGATGTGGAATGGCTGATTCTGCAGTGAAAACATTCCTCTTTTACAGATCCTATCCTGACACCCCTTCTTCCTCTCTCTCTCTCTCTGTCTCTCTCTCTCTCTGTCTCTCTCTCTGTCTCTCTGTCTCTCTATGTCTCTCTCTGTCTCTCTCTGTCTCTCTGTCTCTCTGTCTCTGTCTCTGTCTCTCTCTGTCTCTCTGTCTCTCTCTGTCTCTGTCTGTCTCTGTCTGTCTGTCTGTCTGTCTCTGTCTGTCTGTCTGTCTGTCTGTCTGTCTCTCTCTCTCTCTCTCTCTCTCTGTTCTTTCCAACCCCGAACACTCCCCCCATAGCTGCAACGCTGCCTCTCCGTCTGACTTTTAGATCTTGATCTGGAACCGAACCCTTTTGCCTATCGATTTTATTTTTACTGAGCGCCTCTGAATAAGCTGCTCCCCGCGACGTGGCTTTCGTTCGGCGCTGTGGAAGTTTCGGAATTACGATTATGATTACCAAAACTTGTGATTGACTCCGTTTCCAGACACATGGCTGCTATTTTGCTTAGGCCTAGGCCTACTTGTGGCCTGGCCTGGCGGGGTTTCGATCATGGCTTTGAAATTGACCCAAAATCCGGCTGTCGCGGATGTTTGAATTATGCTGCCAGCGAATTTTTCTCTGGTGTATGTCAGTGTAGGTTTGAAAGCGTTTAAACGTATCGTAATCGTAATAAAAGATTTATAAAGCGCCACTAGGATAAGCTCAGCAGAGGCGCTCCCAGCCGGACAACCCAGAAGCCCTGGGGCACAGAAGTGGGGAGCCGCTAGCGGAAAAGGAGGGAGAAAGGCAGAGAAGGTGAAAGGCAGAGAAGGAGAAAGGAGAAAGACAGAGAAGCAGAAAGGAGAAATGCAGAGTAGGAGAAAGGAGAAAGGCAGAGAAGCAGAAAGAAGAAATGCAGAGAAGGAGAAAGGCAGAGAAGGAGAAAGGCAGAGAAGCAGAAAGGAGAAAGGCAGAGAAGGAGAAAGGCAGAGAAGGAGAAAGGCAGAGAAGGAGAAAGGCAGAGAAGGAGAAAGGAGAAAGGCAGAAGGAGAAAGGAGAAAGGCAGAGAAGCAGAAAGGAGAAATGCAGAGAAGGAGAAAGGCAGAGAAGGAGAAAGGAGAAAGGCAGAGAAGGAGAAAGAATAAAGGCAGAGAAGGAGAAAGGATAAAGGCAGAGAAGGAGAAAGGAGAAAGGCAGATAAAAAGACAGGAGAAAGGCAGAGAAGGAGAAAGGAGAAAGGCAGAGAAGGAGAAAGGAGAACTGCAGAGAAGGAGAAAGGAGAAAGGCAGAGAAGGAGACAGGAGAAAGGCAGAGAAGGAGAAAGGAGAAATGCAGAGAAGGGGAAAGGAGAAAGGCAGAGAAGGGGAAAGGAAAAAGGCAGAGAAGGAGAAAGGAGAACTGCAGAGAAGGAGAAAGGAGAAAGGCAGAGAAGGGGAAAGGAGAAAGGCTGAGAAGGAGAAAGGAGAAAGGCAGAGAAGCAGAAAGAAGAAATGCAGAGAAGGAGAAATGCAGAGAAGGAGAAAGGCAGAGAAGGAGAAAGGAGAACTGCAGAGAAGGAGAAAGGAGAAAGGCAGAGAAGGGGAAAGGAGAAAGGCAGAGAAGGAGACAGGAGAAAGGCAGAGAAGTTCATGCCGTAGGTTGCCAGACAAAATCATTCCAGGCAAACCATATTCGTTCCATATGACTACTTATATTCTTAGGATGCCGTTGCTTGCCATCGAATTCGCGCATCGTTTTGTGTTTTCGCTTTCTCTCCACTTTTGTCGTTTAATTAACTTTCTGGTCGATCTTTATAGTCAGGTGGCTTTGCGGTGATGGTTCTGTTGAGTCTAGGAGATATCCCCCCTTGTAAGTGCCCCGGACATTCCCCCCGCCATCTCCCTCATGGATTCCCCCATTTTGTGGACATTTGGGGGAAGTATTCAGTTTTTTTATCCTATTGAAACGCCCGAGGGATGAAATCCAGGGGGAGATGATCGGGGGGAAAAGTCCGGGGGGAAATGTCAAGGGGAATTTGTCCGGATCCCGGTTCGTTTCAAGGGCGTCGACAGGTTTTTGAGAGTGGGGGCATTGACCGACCCGGCAGGGAACCAAAGCGATCTTCCGCCGACATGTAAGAGTGTTTAGGTGGATGTTGGTGGAAATTTAGGATGGATGGTGTTTGGTGTTTGGGAAAGGGCGAGTAGCTCACTGGCGTGCGTCAAAGCGCCTCCGGTGGTGAGAAATGCCGGTTCGCATAGCGATGGTGGCTTATTTCAGAGGTTTTAATCTCGGGTTAGGGTAGTCCGTCCACGGGACCTTAAAAGGCGTGGCACCCATTCAAACGGGCAGCGGTGGTGAAGAATCTTGGCCGATAAATTCATTGCAAAATGAGTAGGGTCGAGGCGATACGGTCGCTACATAAAACCGCGTTCATTTACATTTATTTTACATAAAACCGTGTTCATTTACATTTATTTTACATAAAACCGTGTTCATTTACATTTATTTTACATGAAACCGTGTTCATTTACATTTACATTTAAAACGTCTCTTCAGGAAGCTTATGACATCACTGAGCCTGACATCACTGAGCCTGACATCACTGAGCCTGACATCACTGAGCCGACTTGAAACATCATAGCTCTATGAATACCACACAAGATGTCTTACTCGTAGCATCCTCGGTTACGGCAGTCTTCGACATAGGATCCTAACAATTATTTTTGATTTCTGTTATTTTTTACCTAAGGTAGGAATGAGTATTGTTATTATTAATTAGCAACTTCTATAGCGCCGGTGTCTAATGCACAGCGCATCAACGGATGGCGCACCAAAATCAGTCCGTAATCAGGTCAGACCAAAATCAGTCCATAATCAGGTCAGACCAAAATCAGTCCGTAATCAGGTCAGACCAAAATCAGTCCATAATCAGGTCAGACCAAAATCAGTCCGTAATCAGGTCAGACCAAAATCAGTCCATAATCAGGTCAGACCAAAATCAGTCCGTAATCAGGTCAGACCAAAATCAGTCCATAATCAGGTCAGACCAAAATCAGTCCATAATCAGGTCAGACCAAAATCAGTCCGTAATCAGGTCAGACCAAAATCAGTCCATAATCAGGTCAGACCAAAATCAGTCCGTAATCAGGTCAGACCAAAATCAGTCCATAATCAGGTCAGACCAAAATCAGTCCGTAATCAGGTCAGACCAAAATCAGTCCATAATCAGGTCAGACCAAAATCAGTCCGTAATCAGGTCAGACCAAAATCAGTCCATAATCAGGTCAGACCAAAATCAGTCCATAATCAGGTCAGACCAAAATCAGTCCATAATCAGGTCAGACCAAAATCAGTCCGTAATCAGGTCAGACCAAAATCAGTCCATAATCAGGTCAGACCAAAATCAGTCCGTAATCAGGTCAGACCAAAATCAGTCCGTAATCAGGTCAGACCAAAATCAGTCCATAATCAGGTCAGACCAAAATCAGTCCGTAATCAGGTCAGACCAAAATCAGTCCATAATCAGGTCAGACCAAAATCAGTCCATAATCAGGTCAGACCAAAATCAGTCCATAATCAGGTCAGACCAAAATCAGTCCATAATCAGGTCAGACCAAAATCAGTCCATAATCAGGTCAGACCAAAATCAGTCCGTAATCAGGTCAGACCAAAATCAGTCCATAATCAGGTCAGACCAAAATCAGTCCATAATCAGGTCAGACCAAAATCAGTCCATAATCAGGTCAGACCAAAATCAGTCCATAATCAGGTCAGACCAAAATCAGTCCATAATCAGGTCAGACCAAAATCAGTCCATAATCAGGTCAGACCAAAATCAGTCCATAAGCAGGTCAGTAGTGAGAAGATCAGTCTAGAGAGAAGGAGCTAAACAGCCTGCAGTGGAAAAGCCAGCTGAAAAGGTAAGTCTTGAGCCGAGACGAAAATGACATAAGAAACTGAGCAGAATGAACAGATGCAGGGAGATAACACAAAATTATTATGTTATAATTATATTAAAATTATGGCTATGTTATACATACACACGTACATACATGCATACATGCATTAACACATACATGCATAACTACTGGTCATACGTGCATGCATACATACATGCATACATAGATATATGTACATACATACATACGTACATACATATGCATACATACATATACACATACATGCATACATACGTACATACATACATAAACACATGCATACATATGTACATATATATTAACTTACTAACATACATACATACATATATGCACACATATACATACATACATACATATATGTATACATATATACATACATACATACATCATACATACACACATACATACATATATGTATACATATATACATACATACATACATACATACGCATATGCATACATACATACATATATGTATACATACATACATACATAACTACATACATTAATACATACATGTACATACATACATATATGTATACGTACATACATATTATGCATGCAGTTGGACATTTGGTTAACCAGATGCAAGCGTTTGCATTGCAACAGACGTGAAATACCGTACTCAACGGAACAAACATATAAAAACTCAATCTGTATGCACTTATACGTATACATATATATGTAAGTGTGTGTGTGTGTGAGGGTGTGCGTGTGTGTGCGTGTGTGTATCTATATGTATGTGTGTGTATATTTGCATAATGTGCATTGTATATGCGTCGATCGTTGTTCGCATGGTGTCGCCAGAGTCTCTTATGAGCGTCGATCTTTACTGGTGGAGCAGATGTTCTTGGCTTTTTGTTGCCATTTCTGTTGCACATAGCGATTCGCCGGGACAACATAGCATAACATAAGAAGGGTTTCGAGTGGTTCAGAGCACATGTGGGCTGTTTTAGAGCCATGCAAATTTACCAGGAATATTTAATAGCCCTAAACTCCGCCACTGTCTTCTTTGGGGGTAGTGCCAGTCCCAAGCCTGGATAAAGGAGGAGGGCGACGTCAACGGCCTTGATGCCATAAGATGTCGTTAAACTGAGGAACTACTAACTACTAGTAACCTATCCTTCCTAGCTTCTTCTTAAAGGGCGCGGTAAGGTCCACTGAGGTAGTACTATCATTCAAACCATTCCACAAGTCTTCAACTCTTGCAGTGAAAAATCTTTGCTTTAACGTTCCTTTTGGTTTCGTAAAATAATTTACATTTCGAGTCGCCTTGTTTGGTGCTAATTCAAAGAATTTCTCCCATTGTGCTGCCTCCTTTCTAGTGATGATTTTGTAATCTTCGGTTAGGTCTCCTCTGCTCCTTCTTCTCTCCAATGTAGTTCCTCAGTTGAACGACATCTTATGGCATCAAAGACCGTTTACCTCGCCCTCCTCCTTTAAATCCAGGCTTGGGACTGGCACTACCCCCAAACAAGGCAGTGGCGGAGTTTCAACAACTGCCGATTGTAGTAGTAGTAGTTCCTCAATTTAACGACATCTTATGGCATCAAAGGCCGTTGACGTCGCCCTCCTCCTTTATGCAGGCTTGGGACTGGCACTACCTGGCTAAGAGCAGTGGCGGAGTTTTCTCTGCAATGCTGTCAGCCAACACCTTTTCAATCTTTCTTCATAGCACGTCTCACCTTTTCAAGAAATCCCACCCTGATCAGTCTTCCCATTTCTCTCAGCTTAAACACAACCCACTCTAGCCTCCTTTCCCCTCCTCTCTCTGATCTCCTGGCAACCTGACTTGGTTCTTGACATAGCATCTTTGGACAACCCCACTGACTTCACACAGGCGTTCGTGAATAAGCTGGTGCCCTGCGCTTAGCTTTTAATTAGCGCTTTAGAAATTTCGTTTTTACGATTACGATTACAGACCCTTGTAACCCAAAATTGTTTTCGTAGTCTCCTTTGCTCTTTCTCCATGTTTTTATGTCATGTTTCAGATATGGAATCCATACTTGGATACGGTTTTCCAACTGTGATCTGGTATGTTATCTGTACACCTAAGTATTGGATCCTTGATTCTGCTGGATATTTTACTGCCACAAACACGACCCTCTTCCGTTTCTAGCTTCGAATGACTTATCCGATTTACACATGTTCACCATCAATTAATTGATGTACGGGATCTACATAAGCCAATCTTTTGCGTGTATGTGTTTGTTTATGTATGTGTTTGTTTGTTTCTATGTTCGTGTTTGTGTGCGTGTGTGTGTGTGTGAGCTTATGTTTGTTCTGATAAGATGCCTTTCCTTCCTAATTTATGTATTTCTGTGTGTCTTTGACTATGCCTGTCTGTCTGCCTGCATGTTTGTGTGTCTGGATGTCTGTTTTGTGATTTCTGTGTGTCTTTGTTCATATGCACCTCTTTCTGTCTGACTATCTCCCTGTTTGTGTGTTTGGGTGTCTATGTCTGTCTGTGTGTCTGTCTGTCTGTCTGTCTGTCTGCATAAACCAAACATTACGCTAGTTTCGGCCTACATTACCTTAAGGCCAAAGTCTCTACATAAAGGACAAAATATTAGTTGTAGTAATCATTTTAAGAGTTAAACCGTAATAATTTCAAAAAGTAAACTCTAATATATAACGAACACAGAGTACTTGGTCGAAAACCAGATAACCCAGGGACATAATCGTGATTTTTCGGAGAAGACAGAGGGTGAAGATATATGGAAAGACTTGCATATAAAACTGGGCGGGTAAATAGATGGGTTGTCCAGTCGGTTTTGCCGGAGGGAGGGTGGCTGACTGATGACCGAACGATGAAGACTGAACGTTTTTTATTCCAACTGGGAAATAAACGAATGACGATTCCTCAATCTTTCGACACATTAAACACAACCATTTCTCCATTCATTTCTCTCTCTCTCTCTCTCACACACACACACACACACACACTCTCTCTTTCTCACACACACACATATATAAACTAATCATATGCTGTATAGCATATATATATATATATATATATATATATATATATTCATAAACTGTATAGCATCCATATAGAAAGGATAAAGAATTAAAGATACACAATTACATGTAATACATAAATATATATATATATATACATATATATAGAGAGAGACTATTGATATACTGTATGGCATATACATATAGAAAGGATAAAGATACACAAGTAATATATGTATACAGAGAGAAAGAGAGAAGGGGAGAGAGAGTGAGAGAGAGACTAGTGATATACTGTATAGCATACATATAAAATGCACATTAAATAAACATGCATATATATATATATATGAATTAATAATTCATACACATATAAATTAAATATTCATGTACAAACATATATGTAGATATATACTGTTGATACTGTAGAAAAGATATAGATAGTCGGACCAACATAGATACAATCCAATCTAATGTTTGCGTAAAAACTCTGTTGAGGAAATTGATAATATATGCATAGAAAACATATAGATTTATACACATACAGATGTAAATATAGGTTATATCTTAAGAATGTGTATGTATAGCCTATGCATGTGTATATAATACTATATACTAGCCTTTAATAAATTGGGCTAATTGATGTATGAATGACGTCTATTGTGTGCGTGCATGTGTGTGTGCGTGTTTGTGTGCGACTGTGTGTGTATGTGTGCGTGTGCGTGCGTTTGTGTGTTGTGTGTGTGTGTGTGTGTGTGCAGCATGAGATATATCAGAAGCCGGCTGCTTAAAGGGAATTGGACCAAACTGAATAGCTCTTGATTGTGACCAGTTCCATACCCATATTTCCTTCCGCTGACCCCTGATAACAATAATTCTTTTGCCATGGTACTCTAAACTTACCCATACACATACTTACCCTTACAAATACTTACCTATACACATACCCTTACACATACTTACCCATACACATACTTACCCTTACATATACTTTCCCATACACATACTTACCCTTACACATACCCATACATATACTTACTCTTACAATACTTACCCATACACATACTTACCCTTACAATGCTTACCCATACACATACCCTTACACATACTTACCCATACACATACCCTTACACATACCCTTACACATGCTTACCCATACAATGCTTAAAGTATCCCATATCCCACAATTGAGACGTAGGGGAGGTGCTCATTTCCTTTTCTTTAGGCCCTTGAGCTGGCAGTGGACGAATCCCAAGGTCCTGGACATGGAGCCAGTGCACCACAGGACTTGCCATTTACTTCCCAGCTTACGTCGCTACCCAATTACACTGTAGTGTGACAGAGGCACGTTGTGTGCGAACAACTCGCAGGGTCGTTACTCGGAATCAAACCCGCAACCAACGCCTTACCCATAGACTACCGTGCCCCACATCGAAAGAGATTACTTAGTGTTATGTTATCAAAGGATGTTTAATATTTCTTCAATGATTAAGGTGAGTTAACAGTTCCTTTCGGAAGGAACAATTCCATAAAACGGACGTCAACATAGGGCTACATTAAAATGTCGTAAAGCTGCTCAGTGCTGACAATAAATACATTTTCAGGGACGCCTCGTTCTCGTCTCAGAGGCCAGATGTCTCACAGGCCAGATGTCTCGGTCTCGTCTCAGAGGCCAGATGTCTCGGTCTCGTCTCAGAGGCCAGATGTCTCAGAGGCCAGATGTCTCCGTCTCGTCTCAGAGGCCAGATGTCTTGGGCTCGTATCGGAGGCCAGATGTCTCGGTCTCGTCTCAGAGGCCAGATGTCTTGGGCTCGTCTCGGAGGCCAGATGTCTCAGAGGCCAGATGTCTCGGTCTCGTCTCGGAGGCCAGGTGTCTCGGTCTCGTCTCAGAGGCCAGATGTCTCGGTCTCGTCTCAGAGGCCAGATGTCTTGGGCTCGTCTCGGAGGCCAGATGTCTCAGAGGCCAGATGTCTCGTTCTCGTCTCAGAGGCCAGATGTCTCAGAGGCCAGATGTCTCCGTCTCGTCTCAGAGGCCAGATGTCTTGGGCTCGTCTCAGAGGCCAGATGTATCAGAGGCCAGATATCTCGGTCTGATCTCGGAGGCCAGATGTCGCAGAGGCCAGATGTCTCGGTCTCGTCTCAGAGGCCAGATGTCTCGGTCTGGTCTCAGAGGCCAGATATCTCGGTCTCGTCTCAGAGGCCAGATGTCTTGGGCTCGTCTCGGAGGCCAGATGTCTCAGAGGCCAGATGTCTCGTTCTCGTCTCAGAGGCCAGATATCTCGGTCTGGTCTCGGAGGCCAGATGTCGCAGAGGCCAGATATCTCGGTCTCGTCTCAGAGGCCAGATGTCTCGGTCTTGTCTCAGAGGCCAGATGTCTCGGTCTCGTCTCAGAGGCCAGATGTCTCGGTCTCGTCTCGGAGGCCAGATGTCTCGGAGGCCAGATGTCTCGGTCTCGTCTCAGAGGCCAGATGTCTTGGGCTCGTCTCGGAGGCCAGATATCTCGGTCTCGTCTCAGAGGCCAGATGTCTTGGGCTCGTATCGGAGGCCAGATGTCGGGGGCCAGATGTCTCGGTCTCGTCTCGGAGTCTCTGGATCTTGGTCTTGCTTGGTCTCAGAGATCCAAGATCTCGATCTCGGTTCCGTCTCGTTCTTATCTAATCTAAAGACTTATATAGCGCCGTTATCATAATGCCCAAAGTATCAGTCGATGGTCGCTTCAAGTCAATATCGCAATCCAAACTCATTATCCGTTGGAGAACCCGGATCGAATTCCAACGGGTCAGAGAAACCAGAAGCCGGGTTACGGTGGGCAAGAAAATTGAAAAAGATGGACAAGACTTCTGGGGGCTCGTCTTTTGGTCTTGGCCCCTAGGGTCTCCTCGTGGGAATCCCTGCCCCAAGATTCTAATTATCTAATCCTTCATCCCCTGCCTGACGTTGAACTGAATATTTTGTATGCAGCTGATATTTCCAACACAGGCAGAGAGATTAATAATTAAGCAACTCGACTGATCGTTAGCGCTCTAATTGACGCAATATAATACCCACTGTATACCCGTCTGTCTGGCCACCTGCCCACATTTGGAAGGGCACTTGGAACCCAACCTGACCTTAGCTGCTTCCCATTTCCTTTCTGACTAACCGCCGGTGAATATCAGCTGGTTCCCCAATTTACGTTTTTGGGCGTTGACGAAATATGGAGATTACGATTGCAATCGCAACGGAAACCAAGTTAATTGCTACACAGAATCTGTCAATGAAAACTATCCAGATTCTGCTTTTAAGAACTAAATTAGTTTATCGTACAGTCGTAGAGCTCATGATATGGTATGATATGTGCGTATGTATATGTGTATGTATGCATGTATGTATGTATATTTGAATGTGTACGTATGTGTTTATGTATGTGTATGTGTATGTATGTATAAGTATGTATATATACGTGTGTAGGTAAGTAGGTATGTATATGTGCATGTATGTATGCATTTATGTATGTATTTAAGTATGTATGTATGTATATATGTGTGCATGTATGTATGTGTATGTATCTTCATACCCCACAAGTGAGACGTCGGGGAGGTGCTTATTTCCTTTTCTAGGCCCTTGAGCCGGCCAGGGACGAATCCCAGGGTTCTCAACCCCCACTGGTCCAGCGAATCGCAGAACTTGCCTTTTACTTTCCGGCTTAGGCCAGTACCAAATTATACTGCTTGCAATGGTGACAGAGGCACGGTGTGCGCAAACAACTTGCCCAAGGTCGTTGTATATATATGTGCTTATGTACTAATGCATGTATGTATGTAGTATGTATGTATGTATGTGCGTATGTGTGTATGTATGTATGTATGTGTGTATGTATGTATGTATGTATGCATGTATGTATGTAAATTTGTGTGTATGTAGTATGTATGTAGTATGTATGTATGTATGTATGTATGTGTGTGTATGTATATATGTATGTATGTATGTATATTTGTGTATATGTATGTATGTATTTATGTAGTATGTATGTATGTATGTATGTATGTGTGTGTATGTATGTATGTATGTATGTAGTATGTATGTATGTATATATGTATGTATGTATGTATGTATGTGTGTGTATGTATGTATGTATGTATATTTGTGTATATGTATGTATGTATTTATGTAGTATGTATGTATGTATGTATGTGTGTGTATGTATGTATGTATGTATGTAGTATGTATGTATGTATATATGTATGTATGTATGTATGTATGTATGTATGTGTGTGTGTATGTATGTATGTATGTATGTATGTATATTTGTGTATATGTATGTATGTATTCATGTAGTATGTATATAGTATGTATGTATGTATGTATGTATATATGTATGTATGTATATATGTATGTATGTATGTATGTATGTGTGTGTATGTATGTATGTATGTATATTTGTGTATATGTATGTATGTATTTATGTAGTATGTATGTATGTATGTATGTGTGTGTATGTATGTATGTATGTATGTAGTATGTATGTATGTATATATGTATGTATGTATGTATGTATGTATGTATGTGTGTGTATGTATGTATGTATGTATGTATGTATGTATATTTGTGTATATGTATGTATGTATTTATGTAGTATGTATGTAGTATGTATGTATGTATGTATGTATATATGTATGTATGTATATATGTATATTTGTGTATATGTATGTATGTATTTATGTAGTATGTATGTATGTATATATGTATGTATGTATGTGTGTATGTATGTATGTATACATGTATGTATGTCTCTAGAACTTTCCGACTGAAGTACTAACCCACGTGGCCTATCCACACTACATATGTGTATGGATGTCTATATTTGCATCAGTGTTTTTATGTATTAATAAACGAATATATGCCTTACGAAGACACTCAGTCGGAAGCCTTCAAAGTACCAATCAAAAGCGAAGATCAATCCTCAAAAGAAGTAGCGTAATGTAATGTACGTATACTTCCTAGAGGGCATGGTCAACTATACACGGTTCATGGTTTCGTAAATGGAGAGATATTCCCCGCAGCCTATGCGCTATTCAACGAACGAGTCTGTAACTGTTTCTTAGTCATTGAAACCATGTAGAAATCTCGAGTAATGTAATGTATGTAGGTCACAGTGTGGCAGTAATGGTGTAGCATAGGTTGGTGTAGTCTTCCAAATGGCCATGTCACCGTCCATAAGTGTACATTAGGGTTTCGTCGATCCGATATCAAGTGTCGCTTATGCGATGTTGACGAAGGAGCAACTGCTAATTTCTGACCGCAGTCCGGTTACATTGCCCTTATTAACATACACAACACGCAACGCCTTCAATATACACGATTATGTCTATACACTTGTTTATATATATATATATATATGTGTGTGTGTGTGTGTGTGTGTGTGTGAGTGTGTGCGGGTGTGTGTAAGTGTGTGTGTCATACACTTGTATGTATATATATATATGCGTGCATACTGTATATATATATATATATATATATATATATATGGGTGCCATACACTTCTATATATATATATATATGGGTGGGTGTGTCATATACTTGTATATGTATATATATATATATGTGTGTGTGTGTGTGTGTGTACACGTGCGTCTAGTTGTATAACTGTGAGTCCTGATCTCTCCGTTAATTGTACGATTCGGTTTCGATCTAATTACGAGAAATAAATGAGAAGTGCTGGGTGCCATGCGTCCAATCCTCATTTTTATTCCAGTCCTGTTCTGCTTATTCAATCTATAGTCCTCTTCTTCCTCTTTCTCCTCTTCCTCCTCCTATTACTTCTTCTCCTCCTCCTCCTCTTTCTCTTACTCCGATTAATTATCTTCCCATTTCTCATACTCCTCTTCCTCCTCCTCTTCTTCCTCCTCTTCCTCGTGATCTTCCTTTTCCTCCTTCTTTTCCTCCTCCTTTTCCTTTTACTGTTTATCAATCTCCTCCTCCTTCTGCTCCTACTCTTCCTTCTCCTCATTTTCCTCATCCTCATCCTCATCCTCCTCTTCCTCTTCCTTTTTCTACTCCTCCATCTGCATGCTGTCTCTCTCTTCATCCTCCTTTCTCCACCCCTTATACGGAAAAAGAAATCACTAATGCATCCGCTGTTTTCAAGATGGCGTACATCATGACGTAAATGTATATATATATATATATATATATGCATATATATATAAACACAACGTTCATATATGTATATATATATATGAGCAACGTGTATATCTAAATATATACGGGAACAGTTTTGTGACTAGTATATAATTTATTTAAGTATATATGGCTAACCGTCCGCATAAAAATATAGGCCCTATGCTTGAGTGGCCTGGACATAGTGTTATATATATTTGTATAAAGTAATAGGAGTATATATATATGTGTGTGTGTATACGGTTACCTATATACACTTGTGCATTGTGTATGTGTTTGTATGTATGAGTTTGCTATTAAAGAGATGGAAGTTCAAACGAATTGAGCTGCGTCACAAGGAATCGGATGACGTCACTCTGTCATTCAGTGTGTCTCTGCCTCTATTTCTATGACTCTATCTCTATGACTCTTTCTCTATGTCTTTGTCCATATGCCTCTGTCCCTATGCCTCTATATCTGTGATTTCATCTCTGTATCTCTATCTACATGCCTGCATTTCTGTGCCTCTATATGCCTCTATCTTTGTGCCTCTATCTCTATGCCTCTATCTACATGTCTATCTCTGTGCTTCTGTCTCTATGCCTGTAGCTCTATGCCTTTACCTCTATGCCTTTATCTCTATGCCTCTATCTCTATGCCTCTATGCCTTTATCTCTATGCCTCTATCTCTATGCCTCTATGCCTTTATCTCTATGCCTCTATCTCTATGGCTCTATGCCTTTATCTCTATGCCTCTATCTACATGTCTCTAACTCTATCCTTCTATATCTTTATGCTACTAGCTCTATGCCTCTACCTTTATGCTTCTATCTCTATGCCTCTATGCCTCTATATGCCTCTATCTCTGTCTCTGTTTCGTCCATGAATGCAGCTTAATTGTAAGGAAGGGCGGACCTGAAACGAATTCCCGATCGGTCACTTGGAAATTCCAAATATTTAGACTTCAAACCGAATTAATGAGACTCTCTTTCGCCAAAGAAAGGCAGAAGGCAGCTATGTCAAGACGCCAGCGACCGTGGACAGTTGGCTACTTATAGGAAGAGGATGAGGAATAAGAAGGAGGAGGTGTGAAGAAGGAGGAGAAAGAAGAGGAAGAAGAGGAATGAGTAGGGAAGAGGAGGAGGATTGAGGAGGAGGTGTAGAGAAGAAGAAAGAGGAGGAAGAAGAGGAATGAGGAGAGGCATGAGGAAGAGGAAAAGGAATGAGGAGAAGCACATGGAGAAGGGGAGAAAATCAAGGAGAAATAAGATCAATGAATAGGGGCAGGAAGCAGAGGATTGAGGGTGAGGATGTGGAGGACAAGAAAGAGGAGGAGGAAGAAGAAGAGCAATGAGGGGCAGGAGGAAGAGAAAAAGGAATAAAGATGATGAGAAGGAGAAGAAGGAGAAGAAGGTGGAGGAAAAAGAGGAGAAGAAGGAGAAGGAGGTCTCAGAAACCAGAGCGGGGACAGGCAGTGGAGGATAAGCTTGTTCTACCACCAAATTGACTTCGATCAGCTCTGAACCGATGCCGAACAAGCCAGCGTAGCAGCGCTGACAACCATTTTGTAAGATGGCGGCAGTCCATTGATCATTTGTTCAGCTATACATTGCTCATATTGTCAGCGAGAACATTCGCTGACACTATGGAGTATCCCACCATTTGAACGGTGGACAATTCTACCCAAAATGGTGGACCATTCCTCCAATAACTGGTGGAGCATTCCACCTTTTGGACTGCGGACTTTTCTACCAATAACTGGTGGAGTTTTCCAGCTTTTGGACGGTGGACCTTTCCACCAATAACTGGTGGAACATTCCACCTTTTGACTTAGGTGTTAGCACATTGGGGAAGTTTAGTTCTAGCACATTCTCTAAGTTTAATGCCAGCAAGTTTGGCAGAATGCGTTAACAAATTTCACAGAGTACATCATCCTCAGAACTTCAGCTCTAGCACATTTCAGAAGTTTAGTGCCAGCAGATTCCAAAAGTTTACTGCTAGCACTTTTCGAATAGCGCATTATTCTGAGAAGTTTAGCGTTAGCACATTTTAGAAGTTTAAGACTAGCAGATTCTGATAGTTTAACGCTAGCATGTAGAAGTTTAGTACTAGCAGATTCTGGTAGTTTAACGCTAGCATGTAGAAGTTTAATACCAGCAGATTCTGGTAGTTTAACGCTAGCATGTCGAAGTTTAAGACTACCAGATTCGGGAAGTATAGTGCTAGCAGATTCCAAAGTTTACTGCTAGCACACTTCTTAGAGTGCGTTAATCTCAGAACTACAGCGATAGCATCTCCGGGAAGTTTAGTGCTAGCTAATTTGGAAGGTTAGTGCTAGCATCTCCGGGATGTTTAGGGCTAGCAGATTCGGGAAAGTTACTGCTAGCACATTTCATACAGTACGTTGTTCCCAGCCGATTGGTTCGTTGTGATTCTGAGTTCGATATCGTCCTCCTGCATCGATCTTTCCGCCGGCAAACCGCAGCAGAGTCGGAGCAGGATGCGTCGGAACTTGCGACCAACGAGGCAATAGATGAGAAAGTTCACAGACGAGTTGAAGGTATGCAACATGTTTGCGAAGAGGTTGGCATATCGCACGGCCTCGTCGTCCAAGGAAACCTCCGAGTGGACGTAGTCGAGGAGTGTCACTGACAGACGAAGACAACAATCGGGCAGTTCGCAGACGACGAACACACTGACAACAACGACGAGCATCAGGGTGATGTTGTCTCCCGGTGTGCAGAGCCGAGTGAGAGACCGGCGTCGAACCCGCAACTCTCGCAGCGCGGCGATCAGTTTCGAGTTGAGGAATATCAGAACGAGGAGTGGCCCGAGGCTGCGGAAGGTCATGTGACAGAGGGTCTTGTAGACGAGGAAGTAGAGCGGGTTCTCGCGCAGGTAGGTCAGCTGTAGCTTGGCCACTGGGGTCCCAGTGCACAGTTCGTGAGAGTAGACAACTCGGCGCTCGAAGAGGAGTGGGATGTTGTACAGAACGGCCAGTACCACGACCCCCGAGACGGCGACTCGGCACTTCTGGATCGTGCGCATCTTGTGGCAGTTGAGGGGCTTGCAGATGGCCAGGTAGCGGTCAGCGGTGACCAGGATGACCACCCAGATCATGATCGTCTGCATGACAGAGGCGAGGAACCAGGTGTAGGAGTCGAGATGGAGGTGGATCAGGTGGATGTTGTAGCTGTACGTCTTCCAGAGATGCAGCTCGTAGGAGGTCTTCAGCGGTTGGATGATGACGCAGGTGGCCAGGTAGAGAATGTCGACGACGGCCAACACCTGTGCAGGTAAGAGATAAAGGAATAGTAAGTATGATGGTGTTTTAGTAGCAAACGTTGATTGAAATACTACAATCTGCATCGTTCGTTCGTTCGCCTTTTAGTTCCTTCGTTCATTCGTTCGTTTCATTCGTTCATTCTATCTGACTGACTGACCGAGCGACCGATTGACCGAACAAACGTCTGACTGACTGATTCACTCTTTCACTCACTCACTAACTCACTGACTCACCCACCAACTCACCCACCCAATCACCCACCCAATCACCCACCCAATCACCCACCCAATCGCTCGCCCAATCGCTCGCTCACTCGGTGACTGGCTGGCTGACTGATGGACCGACCGACCGACCGACCGACCGACCGACCGACCGACCGACCGACCGACCGACCGACCGACCGACCGACCGACCGACCGACCGACCGACCGACCGACCGACCGACCGACCGACCGACTCAGCGCATCACACTGTGCCGAGATAGACATATTCGACTTTGACCCAACCCCTTGACCTGTTCGTGGTAACAGTGGTGAACGTGGGTCTGGAATGCGTTTGGAATGGAATCTTCCTCGAATGCACCCGGAGTTCACCCGGCGTCTCTGAAGTCGTAATGGAACTCTGCTGAGTGATGCTAACCCGTCTTGTTTTTAGACCAAGCCTCACAGATGGTTTGTTTTATGGGTTTTAACAATTGTACAGCGCAGTTTACTAGCCTATTATTCATTTGGGTTCGACTCCGTGTAACGACCCTGGGCAAGTTGTTTGCACGCACCGTGCCTCTGTCACCAAGCAGTAGAATTTGGTACCGGCGTAAGCTGGGAAGCAAACGGCAAGTCCTGCGATGCGCTGGCCCCGTGTCCAGGGCCTTGGGATTCGTCCATTGCCGGCTCAAGGGCCTAAAGAAAAGGAAATGAGCGCCTCCCCTACGTCTCACTTGTGGGATATGGGATACTTTACTTTCACTCAAAACTCAAAACATTCATCTTTCACAGATCGTACCCTGACACCCCTTCTTCCTCTTATCTCTCTCCTCTCCTACCCCAAACACCACCCACCGTGGATGTCACGCTGTCTTTCCGTCTGACTTTTGGATCTTGACCTGGAACCGAACCCTTTTTACCTATCGATTTTGTTTTGACTAAGCGCCTGTGAATAAGCTGGTCCTCGCGGCGCGGCTTTCGTTGGGTGCTGTAGAAATCTCGGAATTACGATTACCATTATATAGTTATTCTGCGTTACTATTCATCGCTTAACGACATCTTGTGGCTGCCATCGCCGTTAATTACTACCACGCTAAATTGAGAGTTGGATCCTTCGATTAATTTAAGCGAAACGATAATTATATAACATTGATAATGACGGATTTAAAGGTGTCTAAGCAGAGCGTAATATTTTTGGTAGAAACGACGGACTGACCCCTGGCCCCGTGCATGTCCAGGGCCTTGGGATTCGTCCATTGCTAGCTCAAGGGCCTAAAGAAACGGAAATAAGCGCCTCCGCTACGTCTCACTTGTGGGATATGGGATACTTTACTTACATAGTTATTCTGCGTTACTATTCATTGGTTAACGACATCTTGCGGCTGCTATCGCCCTTAACTCCCACCCCACTACGTCAATTTCGGAGAACCTTCGATTGAGCGAAATGACTTTGATATAGGATGATAATGCACGATTTAATGGTGTCTAAGCAGAGCGTAATATAATGAGTACACAAACGATGCACTGGCCCTTGGGATTCGTCCGTTGCCAGTTAAAGGGCCAAGAAAAGGAGATGAGCACCTCCCCTACGTCTCACTTGTGGGATATGGGATATTTTACTTTGCTTTTATTCATTCGGACGACCTTGCTGAAAAAAGCGTGCGGAGTGTCGGCGTTACAGAGCTGAGCAGAAGACCAGCCACAGCTTGGAATATGTAGGCTTGGTCCTTTTGGCCATGGTAATATAGGCTCAGGGCTCATATTTACAATTTATATAGCGCCCGACACCAGTTGAATAACTGTTCTATGTCTGACTTGTTTCGCGATTTGTAAGATTTCTGTTGTCAAGAGCCAAAAGGCAGACCAGAGACTTGCCAATATAGTTTCAATCTGTAGTCTTCAACGCTGATCAAAGATTACGGAGTGGCCAAAGATTAGGTGAGAGAAGGACCGAAAATGGTGGAGAGAGGAGTCAAAGATTATTGGAGAATGACCACAGATGATGGAGAGAGTCACAGATGATTGGAGAAGGACCAAAAATGATGGAGAGAGAGTCAAAGATGACTGGAGAAGGACCAAAGATAATGGAGAGAAGGACCAAAGATGACGGAGAGAGAGAGAGAGAGAGAGAGAGAGAGAGAGAGAGAGAGAGAGAGAGAGAGAGAGAGAGAGAGAGAGAGAGAGAGAGAGAGCGAGAGAAAGAGAAAGAGAGAGAGAGCGAGAGAGAGAGAGAGAGAGCGAGAGAGAGAAGATTATTCCTCTGATAATCTCCGCTGTTGACTGCTGCATGAACGCTAAGTCATCCGCCGAGCGATAAGCTTAGTAGTAATCGGCTGAAGAAACAGACGCCAGTCGTCTAAGTTCATTTAAGTCTCACATATCTGCAACAATTGATCACATATTTTCCCGACATATTCCGTCATTTTCGTCAAGGCTGTGGCTCCCCCTCCGAAAAGAAATCGTACTAGCACGTGACCGGAAATCCCCACCCCTGGATACGCCCTTGTTCGACCACATTTACTGACTTATCTAGTTCAGCGAACAGAAAAACAGCGACTCGGTGAGTTAAGAGCCAATCAGTCTAACGCGGCAACCGATGGCTGACACTGGATGCAAATGGAACTCAGCCGCTGAAAACAGGAAATTGAACTGAGCCGATGGAAAGCTTTTAGCCTCACGCGGTGACAAAGCTAAGTGTTGACAACAAGGGACATGCGCACTCGGCCCTCCCCTCTCCACCCTCTTTAAGTTAATGTCTGCTAACTGCTGCCACTAATGTGGAAATGTACAAATTCTAGCCAATACTTACTGATACTAATACTCCTAATACTCCTAATACTATTACTAATATTAGTCTAGATTTGCTGATACTAATAGTACTAAAACTCTGTGCGTTTTTTCTAAAAAAAAGTTTCCGGAACTGAACAATTATGGAATTTTGTGCTAAAATTTCATTTTTATCAGTCAATACACACTGAAAACAGTGTAAAGTTGTAAACACTGAAATTGAATTAAAATAAGTTACATTATTATATTACATAATTAAAATAACTTAGTAACACAATTCTTTTATTAAAAACGAAATTGTATTTTATTAGCCGAAAAAGGTGCCAGAATGTCGTCCTGGAGCGTTCCGTCTGAAAAAAGCACTGCCTAATACTAATACTAATATTAGGTTAGAATTACTAATATTAATACTACCAAGACTTAATACTAATATTAACCTAGATTTGATAATACTGATACCCATAATAGGCCTACTAATACTAATACTAGCAGAGACTTACTAATATTAATATTCCTAATACTAATACTAACACGAATACTAATACACTAGAACGAATACTAATATTATTGCCTATGCTAAGACTAATACTAATATAATAATAATACCAATGCCACACTAATACTAAGCGGTGGTGTAGTGGTATGGTCGGTGCTTCGTAACCGGAGAGTCGCAGGTTCGAATCTGCATCAAACCACTGGGTAGCGACCTTGGACAAGTTGCTCATCCAGAATTGTCTGCGAGGAAGCCAACGGGAAAGCACCTCACTAAATTCATCCCCGGGTGGCATAAAGCCAGATGGACCTACCTTCGGACAGAGAACTCATCATCATCATCATCATCATCATCATCATCATCATCATCATCATCATCATCATCATCATATTCGTCGTCGTCGTCGTCGTCGTCATCATCATCATCATCACCACCACACCACCACCACCACCATCATCATATATCATATTATATCATATTATATCATATCATATCATCATCATCATCATCATCATCGTCATCATCATCATTATCATCTTTAATAATACTAATACTAACAATGATACTGATACTAATACTACAAACCTAGACTTGGACGTTAATCAAAGACCTGGAGGCATCATCATCATCATCATCATCACCACCACCATCATCATCATCATCACCACCACCACTACCATCATCATCACCACCACCACTACCATCATCATCATCACCACCACCACCACTACCATCATCACCACCACCACCACCATCATCACCACCACCACCACTACCATCATCATCATCATCATCATCATCATCATCATCACCACCACCATCATCATAATCACCACCACCACCACCACCATAATCATCATCATCATCTTTAATAATACTAATACTGCCACTGATACTGATACTAATACTACTACAAGCCTAGACTTGGACGTTAATCAAAGCCCTGGAAACAGCGAGCGATGGTCGACGCCTTTCATCGACGGCGCCTGCGGATAATCCGATGCATTCCCTGGAGGGCTCGCGTCACCAGCGCCGAGGTCTACGACTCATCTTGCGCATCCCTGCGTCGGAGATGATCCAATCAACGAGGCTTCCGGCTGTTTGAAAAAACATTGCACGTTGCGACAGCTCTATGAGCCATGATACCTTCCCTTCCCTAATTCCAAGATGTTGGAAGAGACCAGCTGGACGCCCTCGCCACACGTAGGGAACAGTGGGGCACGATTCTCGGACTACGCACGGCCTTGAGAAGCTCCCAGAACAGATCGTAATCGTAACCGTAATCGTAATTCCGAGATTTCTACAGCGCCCAACGAAAGCCACATCGCGGCGACCAGCTTATACGCAGGCGCTCAATCAAAACAAAATCGATAGGCAAAGGGTTCGGCTGGAAACGGTAACGCTCCAGAGGGGCGAGCCATAGTTGATGACTGCATGCATTATATTACAATTAATATCACCTTGCATTATATAGCGCATTTGCTATATGCTGTATGTACTCTAGGCCTCATACATACTTAAACAAAAATCATCTTTCTGGTCGGTTATGTAGTAATGTCTGAAAAACGCAGACACCAGTGAAGGTAAAGTGTGGCTGCTGAATGCTAGTATGCGCTTTTATTAGGCCTATTTTCTGGTAATTGTAATTTGCAACTTCTATAGCGCCGGTGTATAATGCACAAGGGGTCAACCGATGGCGCACCAACATCAAGCCGCAGTCAGGTTAATATCGGGAAAGTCAGTCTGCTGGAATGAAGTTACTGTGGCCTACCGCCAGACCTCAATGTATGACCACTTTAGTAGTGATTTGACTAAACCGTCAGACATTGTTTAACCGTGTAAATGTTTTGCTTCAGCGATCGTAACATGGCCTTGGAATTTGTAATTTATTAGGCCCCATTTATGGACCAGGCTGCCGTGAGATCCATGTGTAGAATTAATTATTGTTTAGCGACATCTTAGAGTTGTTACGGCCGTTGACGTCGACCTTACTCTTCCTGAGTCGCTAGAGATTAGTAGTAGTAGTTCCTCAGTTTAACAACATCTTATGGCATCAAAGGCCGTTGACTTCACCCTCCTCCTTTATCCAGGCTTGGGACTGGCACTACCCCCCCCCAAATAAGGTGGTGGTGGAGTTCACAAGCCAGATTGAATGAAAATGACAAGTATATAGCGTCGGTACTATTGATCGTTTAATTTAACGACATTTTGTGTCTGCTAGGACATAAAGCTTAACGCATAAAGCATAACGTCTACCTTTACTTACACGGATTTGAAATTATTTGGGCTATTATTAGTAATTCCAATGTTTAACGGCATCTTATTGCATCAAAAGCTGTTGACGGAGCCCTCCCCTTTGTGGAGGCTTGGGAGAGGCACTCCCCAATTAAAGGCAGTAGCGCAATTATATTTTCAATTGAACAATTGAACGAAACTGATGAATATATAGCGCCGGAAAGTGCTATTTAAAGGTGTCTACAGCCTATATTATTCCGCATTAGTATTCAGTGTTTAACAACATTTTGTGGCTGCAACGTCCGTTAACGTCGACCTTTCGATTCGACAGAGGTCTTTACCGCCGACTAAACGAAACTGATGAATATGTAGCACCGTAAAAACCGATGTAAAGGTGTCTAAAAACAGCCTATGTTATTTACAATTATTATATAACGTTTAACAATATCTTGCGGCTGCAAGGGCTGGTAACGTCGATCCCACCTGACGCATAAAGCATGAATCATCGATTATTAGTAGTTCATCAGTTTAACTACAGCCTATGGCATCAAAGGCCGTTAACGTCGCCCTCCTCTTTTATCCAGGCTTGGTACTGGCACTACCCCCCAAACAAGGCAGTGGCGAAGTTAAAACTATCGATTCAGCAAAACTGAAGTATATATAGCATCGTAAAAAGCCGATTTAAAGGTGTCTCAAAGGCCGTTAACGTCGCCCTCCTCCTTTATCCAGGCTTGGGACTGGCACTCCCCGACAAAAGGCAGTGGCGGAGTTTAAGCGATTTAAAGGTGTCTATATACAGGCCATATTATTTAGTATTATTATCCAGTGTTTAACGACATCTTACGGTTGCAAGGGCCGTTAACACCGTTATGTTTGACACGAGACATGAAAAAGCTAAAAAGCGTAAGCAATTTTTATATATATAGCATCGTATAACATCGATTTAAAGGTGTCTAAAAAAGCATATTTCTTATTAGTATTCAGTCTTAAACGACATCTTTGTGGCTGCCATGGTCATTAAAGTCGACTTTACGCACCTTTTAACAAAGTTTATAGTACGTGTAGATATGGTTCATCAATATCGGCGATTAGACGCGGTTGGCCGTTGTTGGGGGAACCATTCAAGAGCGTTTTACCTTATCCAGAGTTTAGCGACATCTTACGGTTGCCAGGGCCGTAGACGTCGACCCCAAAAAACAGTATGCAAAAATGAGGAACCTTTTCAATCACTAAGATATTGCCTCAATCTGTAAGCGAAGCGTCGTCTTCCTCTATATAAATGTGATTTGACAGTTCACGGCTGTTGGCGTTACGGCCACATTGGTGTAAATGTAAATGTACCCTTTTTTCTATAGGGACCGTATGGCCTCGACCCCGCTCATTTTTTCAATGAATTAATTGGGTGAGATCCTTCACCACCGCTGGCCGTTATAATGGATGCCACGCCTTTTGTATTAATATTCAGTGTTGAACGACATCTTGTGGCTGTTAGTTTTGTTAAAGTCGACAGTTATTATTATTTCCAAAGTTGAACGACATCTTATGGCTACAGTGGCCGTTGACGTCTTTAAAAATTCTTATTTAGTTAAAGTTTATTGTTCGTAATTTTCTGTTATTGTTTTTAGTTCGTTCGTCTTGCTATTTTCATTTCGTATTTCGCTGGTTTTCTGATGGTCCTTGTGGCATCTAGGTATTGTGAAGACCAGAGGCAGGTGATGGAATCCTTCTGTCTTGCTGATGGTCTCTGGCGTTGACTTCTTATTGTACAGTTTTTAACATATATATACATACATATTTTCTTTTAAGACTGACAAATATATATTTTTTAATTGGCCAGGTGGCTCCGCTCAACATTTAGATCTTTCCAAGGCCCACACTGGCTTCCTAGGTGGCCACATTTAATCTTTTGATGGCATCAACGGCTCTTTTCATGGCCATATCAGCTCTTTTCTGTTTTTCTTCAAATTGTTTTTTTTTTGTTTTTTTGCTTTTGTTTTTTATTAATTTTTTGGTGGCCCTGAAGGTTCTTTTCATGGCCACAAGGCTCTTTTTGTTATTAATTTTTTTGGCTATAAAGACTATTTTTCTATTAATACAACATAACATGCACTAACCAAAATTTACATGGTTTAAGATCCTTAGATACACAAATATATATATACACACATATATCACAGTTATTTACAACAAATTTATATGCAATATTAAATTGCTGATTCACATATATATGAAACAATGTATTTTAAACTAGATATTTGATACAAGTGTTTTTATCTTTTTCAAATAGGCCTACAGCATGACATGCACTTACAGGAAGTTACTTGGTTTAAGATCCATGCATATATATATATACATGTGTGTATATATATACATGTGTATATATATACATGTATATATATATACATATATATATATATATATATATATATATATATATATATATATATATATATATATATATATATATATATATATATATATATATATATATATATATATATATATATATATATATATACATACATCACAGTTATTTGCAAAAGAATTCATATACAATATTAATTTGCTGATACACATATTTAATAATGTATTTTGAAACTAAACATTTAATACAAGTATTTTACATTTTTTATATGCCTTCTTTAGAAATATACAAATTCAAAAATATTTTTGCTTATAATTTTAGATTTGCATGAAATCTTGATAGGGACATTTATATAGTACCTTTTATATATATTTATAATTAGTAAGTCGACAGTGAGTAGGCAAATACATTCATATAGGGTCGGAAAAAATTAATTTAAAGGTGTCTTAGCACAACTTAATATTTGTAAAAATAGGTGTAAATGCAGACGTGTTTCTATAGCGACTACACGGTCTCGATCCTGGTCATTTTTCATTGAATTGATCGGGTGAGATCCTTCACCACCGCTGCCCGTTCGAATAGATGCAACGTAATTTAAAGTCCCAGTTTACAGACCGTGCTAGCCAGTGTGTGTCTGCCTCTGTCAGACAACTTTGATTAAAATGTATATGTATATATAGGTTGCAAACACAGTTGTATTCGAAGAAAATGTATAATAGGCTACGCATGTACTGTAAACATGTGTATATAGATGTGTGCGCGTGTGTGTACGTGTATGTATGTGCGTGTGCGCGCGCGACCGTGTGTGCTGTGTGCTTGGGTATGCACGTGTACTTAAGCGTACACTTAAGTCTAATGAGAAACATAATTATACGTACCTCTTAAAGTGCATGTGTACTTAGATTTACGGACGTAAACAAACCCGTTTATCTGATCCATTTCTTTTGTGGTGTCCTAACGGGACCTGTGAATAACGATCGTTTTCTCGACTGCATGCATCGTAGGCTATCAGGTGACTCGATGTGCGTCAGTTAATGTGGAATTTTAAGGAATTCTAATCCGTTTGCATAATATTCAAATGTCTAATAATAATAATAATAATAATAATAATAATAATAATAATAATAATAATAATAATAATAATAATAATAATAATAATAATAATAATAATAATAATAGTAATAGTAATAGTAATAGTAATAGTAATAGTAATAATAATAATAATAATAATAATAATAATAATAATAATAATAATAATAATAATAATAATAATAATAATAATAATAATAATAATAATAATAATAATAATAATAATAATAATAGTAACAAATATTATTATATGGAGTGAAATGGAATGATTATATAAGAGAGAAATTGGGAGTTGCATGTATATCTGACCAGGTACAAGAAGCCAGGTTGAGATGGTATGGTCACGTGATGAGAAGAGATGAGGACGAGAGATGAAGATGCATTAAAAGAATTACGAGAGCAGTCGAGGGCGACAAAAGAAGAGATGCGGATATACGATTCAACAAGACCTAAAGCTCCTCAGAGACTCATGAAGAAGGAAGATACTGGAGATAGAAACAATTGGAAATGAAGGATCTGTGAGGGTTACCCCTCCCTATAGAAGGGATTAATTCCAGCCAGAAGGGGAGAGAGAGAGACAGAGAGACAGAGACAGACAGAGACAGACAGAGACAGAGACAGACAGAGACAGAGACAGACAGAGACAGAGACAAGGACAGAGACAGAGACAGACAGAGACAGATACAGACAGAGACAGACAGAGACAGACAGAGACAGACAGAGACAGACAGAGACAGAGACAGACAGAGACAGAGACAGACAGAGACAGACAGAGACAGAGACAGACAGAGACAGAGACAAGGACAGAGACAGAGACAGAGACAGACAGAGACAGACAGAGACAGAGACAAGGACTGAGACAGAGACAAGGACAGAGACAGAGACAGAGACAGACAGAGACAGACAGAGACAGACAGAGACAGACAGAGACAGAGACAGACAGAGACAGAGACAGACAGAGACAGAGACAGACAGAGACAGACAGAGACAGAGACAGACAGAGACAGACAGAGACAGAGACAAGGACAGAGACAGAGAGACAGGGAGAGAATAAATCACTGTATATTAAAAAATATACACTAAAATAATTATGGCAGCAGAGGCTTCGGACGACGCAGTGGGAGACGACAAAAGAAGAGATGGGGGGACATGATTCAGCAAGACCTAAAGCTCCTCAGAGACTGAAGAAGGAAGATACTGGAGATAGAAACAAATGGAAAAGAAGGATCCTCCCCTAGGAGGGTTTAATTCCAGCCAGAAGGAGAGAGATGTGGGTGTCATTTGAAACTCCCCGTAATCAAGCCCTGCAAAGAGAGCTCCTAATCTCGGGAACTGGTCTCCTTGCCAACGAACCTCATAATAAATTCTATATATATATATATATATATATATATAGCCATTAATATCGCATATAAATGCAGAAACAATTACGACTTATATAATGTTATGGCTTCTATAAATATGTGCTTTTCCGACATCATTGAGAATGGCTGATTAACGCAAACAAGACGACGATTGTCAGATATTAGACTCTGCGGAGGGACAACAAGAGAGAACGAGACAGACAGACAGACAGACAGACAGAAGACAGACAGACAGATAGACAGACAGACAGACAACAAGACCAACGAGGGCTTACCTAAACAAGGGCTGTAATTCTCCACAATATACTCTGTCAAGCTATGCTATGCTATGCTATGCAATACTATACGAGGCTCGGATGCACCATATACATTATTGTGCGCATATGTTGTGATATGTCTGTCTGTCTCTCCTGCCTCTCTGTCTCTGTCTCTCTGTACCTCTATTTCTCTCTATCTGTCTGTCTCTATCTATTTCTCTCTCTCTCTCTCTATCCCTCTGCCTCTCTCCTCGCTCCCTCCTTTCCCCTCTCTCTGTCTTTATCCCTATTCCTCTCTCTCCCTCTCGCTCCCTCCCTTTCCTCCTCCTCCTCTCTCTCTTTCTCTCTCTCTCTCTTTCTCTCTCTCTCATTCCCTCTTTCTATATATATATATATATATATATATACACACACACACATATATATATATAATTGTATTGTATTCTATTAAATTGTATTATTTCTACATTGGACTGAATTCCACTGATTGGTTAATATTTGATGACTGTAGCGATTTGAACGCATTGTATTTTATTGTATTGTATGGATCATCTTGTATAGTATAGTCCCGTAGTTTATTGCACTATATTATTTCTGCATTTATTAAGCGCCGCTATCTAATGACTAGGCATCAGTCGATGGCATGGAGCAACTGTGGGTAAAAGACTTGTGCGAGGTCTCAACACTTGACTATATAGCTTCGTCAAATCGATTTAAAGGTGTCTAAGCAAAACCTATTCAAAACCGCCGCCTGTTTCAATGGGCGCCACGCTTTTTGTATTGGTATTCAGGGTTTAACGACGTCTTGTGGCTGTTAGGGCCGTTAACGTCCACCTTCCTTGGTCAAGGGCACTGAAACCTCATATATTGGACGAAATTGATGACTATATGACTATATAGCTTCGTAAAGAGCGATTTAAAGGTGTCTAAGCAAAACCTATTATTTGTATTAGTATTCAGTGTTTAACGACATCTTGTGGCTGTCAAGGCCGTCAACGTCAACCTCTCCTTATACAGTGTACAAACATAACATAAGATAAATCGTAGTTTCCATACTGCTCCATAGTTTCATACTGATATTCACTGAAGGGATATAATTGATCGGTAGGACATAAACAGAATGTAACATATTCACAAACGTATGGCTTATGCGTCAGCGTTTATTTACAACGATTTAGCATGACTTGACGGTGTCACACGCCTTAAGTGATCCATTCTCTCCAATACAATTTGGGCAAGTGTCGGAAGCAACTACCGATTTAACGAAATTGACGAAAGTATAGTTTCATGAATAGGCGATTTAAAGGTGTCTAAGGACAATCTAATATTCTAAAATGTAAATGTAATTGTACAAGTTTTTCCGTAGCGACCCGTATGGCCTCGACCCAGCTAATTTCTCAATGAATTATTCGTGTGAGATCCTTCACCACCGCTGCCCATTTCAATGGGCGCCACGCCATTTAAGGTCCCCGTGTATGATATCCTCACGCACAGAGGCTCCTTGACGTACGCATTAACCAGTGTGGCTAATCAGACCAGCTGAAATACCATGCTGACGATTGTGACGTCGATGTGTGTCAGGTCAAGTGAGAAAGGGTTAGGTCAAGGACGGTCACTGAGAGCCACAACTGGTATGCGAACCGACACACAGGCCCTCGACGTATGCTTTAACCAATGCAGCTAACCAATGGGCTACCTTGCCTCACAACTACATTACATTGTCGTGGATCCTTGGTTGGTACTGTAGTACAGTGTATTGTAATTGTATTAACTTCTAATGCGCCGGTGTCTAATGCACAAGGCATCAACCGATGGCGCACCAAAGCCAAGCCACAATCAGGTCAATATCCAGAAGGTCAGTCCACAGGACAGAGAGGCAGCCTACGGTGGATAGGCAATTTGAAAAAGGTAAGTCTTATATTGTAAGTACTATAGCTTAGAAGAAGTGGGACGCGGTGGTGTAGTCGTATGGTCTGTGCCTCGTAACCGGAGGGTCGCGGGTTCGAATCTGCCTCAAGTCACTGCGTAGCGATCTTGGACAAGTTGCTCACCCACAATTATCTGTGAGGAAGGCAACGGGAAATCACTTCACTCATCTCATTCCGGGTGGCATAAAGCCAATGGACCTGCCTTCGGGCAGAGAAATCATCATCAGCATCGTCATCGTCATCGTCATCATCATCATCACCACCACCATCACCATCACCATCATCATTATCATCATTATCATCACCATCACCGCCACCACCACCATCATCATCATTATCATCAGCATCACCATCACCGCCACCACCACCATCACCACCATCACCATCACCGCCACCACCACCACCAATACCACCACTATCATCATCATCATCATCATCATCATCATCATCATCATCATCATCAT
>OZ029924.1:23887276-23899776 GCA_964023275.1 Norana najaformis
AACAGACATATACACTAGGTGGACAGACAGACAGACAGACGGAAACAGACGGATGCACTAGGCAGGACAGACAGACAGACAGACGGAAACAGACATATACACTAGGTGGGACAGACAGACAGACGGAAACAGACATATACACTAGGTGGGACAGACAGACAGACAGACAGACGGAAACAGACGGATGCACTAGGCAGGACAGACAGACAGTTAGACAGACAGTTAGGCAGCCAGGTGCAATGGTCCAAACGACTCGAAATAGCATTATCCCTAAAGAGTGGAATTCGTATAGTAGCTAAGCGCCTGAAATTCTCCTGACGCCTATGCAACGAATAACAGACGCCGCGGACATCGTATCCCAAATCAAATCAAATTTCTTCGGCAGCCGGGAAGCCCCTTTTGCGGAAACCCGTCCTTTGCTTTTGATTAAAAGGACCTGACATTCGTCCGAAAACGACTCCAGGTCGACCTAATAAAGACGGATGGAGTCTGCCAACGCCAGGAAGCAGGACAAGTATAAGCTGCCGACTGCGAACAGCGGAAATTGAGAAGTATTGTCATTCAATTCACGTGAAGAGCGAGGCTGCGCTAAACGGCCATGAGCCGTTACAGACAGCTGCTTTTAATGTACCGGAAAAACACGACAATGACCAGCACTATATTAGGTCGTTCAAGACGTCATTAGATTCGCCAATTCGATTGAGTGCTTGTGACTGTCTGTGTGTCTGTCTGTGTGTCTGTCTGTGTGTCTGTCTGTCTGGCTCTCTGTCTGTCTGTCTTTCACAGCTGATTGCTCCGGCCATTTGCTATCAATATTTTATAATTACGTTTAAAAATAAAATAAAGTTTAAGTTCATTGGAAACTCAGCTGGATCGAGGCCATACGGTTGCTTTAGACGTGTAGGGCCTACATTAGTGTTTAGGTTTATGTTACAACTTCGTTTTTAAAGGTTAATTTTAAGCTGAAACTGAGCTTTAAGGTGAAATATAAGTCGAAACAAAGCTGAAACTAGTTAAAAGTTAAGTAAATCTACGGTTAAAACTTTGGTAGGCCTAAATTCCACTTAAGTCAAAGCTGCAAGTAACGTAAGCCTAGAGTAGAAGTAGGGCCTAATAGTATCGTAATACCATGTATGTAATTGTAATCGTCAGCTTGAGATTACTACAATGCCCACCAAAAGCCAAGTTGCGGGAACCAGCTTATCACAGGCGCTCAATCAAAACAAAATCGACAGGCAGGAAGGGTTCGGGTTCCAGGTCAAGATCCGGGAGTCAGGCAGACGTCTAGACAGTCAGACGGCTACGGTGGGTGGTGTTTCGTATTGGAGCAGGGAACTAGATAAGGAGAAGAAGAAGGATCAGGATAGGATCTGTGGAAGAGAAGTGTTTTCAGGTTTGAGTGAAAGACCTCTGCAGAGATTGCAAGGGTGAAGTGTTGGTGAGCAGTTTCAGTGTTTAACGACATCTTATGGCATCAAAGGCCGATGACCTCGCCCTCCTCCTTTATCCAGGCTTGGGACTGGCACTACCCCCAAACAAGGCAGTGGCAGAGTTATTAAACACAGTAGCGGAGTTAAACGACTATATAGCTTCGGAAAATACGATTTAAAGGTGTCGAAGCAAACTAAATATTGTCCTTGACCATCGCTGCTTGACCGCACTAGCCCGATACATTCGTGGTAATAAGCAGTGTTTAACGACATCTTACGGCTGTCGACGCCGTTGACATCCACCTTACCTTACAGAAGTGCGATTGCTGTAACTAATGTAATGTAATGTAAATAGCATTTATATAGCGTCTTTCAAGCATCTCTCAAAAGCGCTGGAAAGCTATGGGTTAACGATAATCGCTGCCAAGGCCATTGATGTCGACCTTAACTTATCTAACAATGTGTAGATATTACTAGCTAACGATTATTAGTTTCCAGTGTTTAGCTAGTAAGATGTTATGGCCTTATACGTAACATATGCCGCTCCGGGCGGGAATTTCCATTGTCGATTAGTAGTAGTTTCCAATGTTTAAAGAGATCTTATGGCATCAAATGCCGTTGACTTCCACAATAGCATAGATTTTATTGTTATTCAATGACCGAAATTGACGGATATATAATGCAGGATGCAGCGATTTAAAGGTGTCTAAACACGACCAATATTATTTAGTATTAGTCTTGCGTTTAACGACATCTTGTAGCTGCCAGTTCAATGGACGTCTACCATATAATTATCGATATTAATATACAGCGTTGCAAAACACGATTTAAATGTGTCTAAGCATTCTAATTAATCTAGTTAGTATTCAGTGTTTGACGACATCTTGTGGCCGTTGAAGTTAACCTCATAGTGTTTCATCGTAATTAAATAATTATACAGCCGTATAAATATTTCACCATTGCATTGCATTTTATTATCCATTGCTTAGCGACATCTTCTGGTTGTCGTGGTTGACGTCAAATATCTTACGTTACCTAAGCGGAAATGATGGCGTGCAAACCAGCTTCCACTTGCACAGTGGCGCCACCGTGCAAGGTTCAGTTTAGGTGCCTAAACGAACTGGCTTGGGTAGCCGTGCAGCCTTCAAAAGGTCTCCCATCAAATGTTGCGGGTGAGCTGCTGTCCCAAGGTCAAGGTGGACGGCGTTGGCAGCCACAAGATGTCGTTAAAAACTGAATACTAATTAGACTGATTGAAATGCTTAGACACCTTTAACTCGCATTTTGAAACGCGATAAAATTGTGCACACGTCACGGTAGCAGTGATTTCGCCATATATGTCAATGGTACTGCCACCGCCTTTAGTCGGGCAGCGCAAGTCCCAAGCCTGGAAAAAGGAGGAGGGCGACGTCAACGGCGTTTGATGCCGTAAGATGTCGTTAAAAACTGGAACTACTAACTGTAATGGCAGCCACGGGATATCGTCAAATACGAAACTAATACTAAACGACATATTTTGTGTCGATGGACAACTTTTCGCTATGTTGTCAATTTTTTTGCTCCCATAGGTACCGTAAAATACGCCCAATTCTCTGTTTACGTAGCTAATGTGACCAGGATCATCATTTATTAACGAAAAGTGCCGCTGAATATGGTGGCCACATACACACAAATCGTTTAATGCTACTTAAGGGCCTAATTAGCCCGTCTATAGGATTATCCTTGGTGCATTAGGGCCTGCTCCTAATAGATATTAGGCCTACTTTATAGAATGATGACGCACGCCTCTATGTTTTGATGCTCGGAATGTTGGTTTATGAATCTATGATTCCAGATAAAGATGATGATGATGATGATGACGATGATGATGATGATGATGATGATGATGATGATGATGATGATGATGATGATGATGATGATGATGATGAACAAATGATGATTGAGATATGATGATAAATTGTAAATAATACCGACCACAACGATGCTGATGATGATGCTAATAATCACGACGACGATGATGATTATGTTGTTGTTGTTTTTCTTGTTGTTATTGTTTGCTGCTGTTGATGATGAACGACGACGACGACGACGACGAAGATGATGATGGTGATGATGATTATGATGATGATGATGATTCTTCTTCTTCTTCTTCTTCTTCTTCTTCTTCTTCTTCTTATTATTATTATTATTATTATTATTATTATTATTATTATTATTATGTTGTTGTTGTTGTTGTTGTTGTCGTTTTTGTAATTGTAATCTGATATTTATAAAATGCCACTGCAAGAATAAACTCACCGGGGCATTTTTGTTGTTCTTGTTGTTGTTGTTGTTGATGATGATGATGATGATGATGATGATGATGACGATGACGATGATGATGATGATGATGACGATGGCGATGATTCCTTCATGAACTCTTCTTGAATAAGAGAGCAAATATCAGCCGAAGTCCACTAACCGTGAAGGTAGTCCTCCATGTTGTCCCTCGTATCAACCTTCCGTCTCTCCTTCGACTTGACTGGCGCTATATACAGACGACTGAATCCGAATCGACGTCAAAGGGTCCACGTCACGAATCAATGACTTATTATTTCTACCAGTGAGTTAAGAATATCTAGCGCAACATAATTCTAGCTCCAGCAGAACGACGTCATCAAACGACAAGCTAAATATATTTTGTTCAGAATCGTTAACTAAACTTTCTTTAAACGAATCGGTGATACTGCTTGTAATGTAATAACATATTTATCTTGCTCTGTGCGTTAATTCGACGCACCGTCTTAACGAAATTAAGTCGTAGAAACGTGAGATGTTTTCCCTCTTTTTCTTACGCGCTCTTTGCTATTATATTCAACGTTTATCTAGCGCTATACGAAACGAAGAACAGAGCTTAAGAAACTGTAGCTGCAGACGAGGAGATGAAACTTAAAGAACTTAAGTCACAGATAATAACTCTTTAATAACTTTAACTATCGCTTATTAGATGGAGCTGTGATTCGATATAGCGCTATTACTGAAAAGCATCTGAGAATTGAAATCAGATCTTTGCTCTACTATGTCCGTCGGAAAGATACGGATGCGGAGCTGTGTAGCATCTCTCGTTCCATCGCCTCGGATGCTGAATGCGCGTGACTGTTGCGTGCGCCGAGCTAGACCTTTCCTGACGCCGACAGAGAAGGATGGCGAGCAGCGGCTGTGGCTCCGTCTTTGAGGTGCGCGCGTCAGCCGAACATTAGCCCCATGCAAGATAATCATCAACGTCGTTTCCAGCAGGAGAAATAGGATGAGGAAGAGAGGAAATAGGAGAAGGAAAAAGAAAGGAAGGAGGAGAGGACGAGTAGGAAGAGAAGAGGAGGAAAGAGAGGATGAAGATGACGATGATGAGTCGGAGGAGAAGAAGGAAGAGGAGGAGGAGGAGGAAGGAGAAAGAGAGGAGGAAGAGGAGGAAGAAGAGGAAGAGAAGGAATAGGAGGAGGAAGGACAGAGAGAGGAGGAAGAAGAGGAGGAGGGATGAAGATGACGATGATGAGGAGGAGGAGGAGGTGGAGGAGGAGGAGGAGAGGACGAGAAGGAAGAAAAGAGGGGAAAGAGAGCATGAAGATGATGGTGATGAGGCGGAGGAGAAGAAGAAGAAGGAGGAGGAGGAAAAAAAGAAAGGGAGGAGGAGCAAGAGGGAGAAAGAGAGGATAAGGAGAAGGAGGAGGAGGGAGCAATAGAAGATGAAGATGATGATGAGGAAGAGGTGGAGGAAGGAGAAAGAGAGGATGAAGAAGAAGAGGAGCAGGAGGAGCAAAAGTAAGAAGAGGAGGATCAAGGAGGGGAGTAGGAGGCGGAACAAGACGAAGGGAAGAAGAGGAAGAAGAGGAGGAGGAAGAATCTGGAGAACAAAAATGAGGAGTAAAAAAAAGAGGAGGTGGAGGAGGAGGAGGAGAAGATGGAGAGAAGGAGCAGGGGCTGAAGAAAGAGTGGGAGGAAAAGAGGAAACGGACGAGGACAGGAGAAAGAGGAGGAGGAGGAAAAGAAGGAGAAAGAGGAAGAGAAGGAAGAGGACTTACTGGTGGCCAGTGGTGGTGGATTTAGGGCTTGGGGTCCGTGACAGACGTAATCCCTCCAAAGCTTGGCAAAAATACAATATCCTATCCTGACATCCCTTCTTCCTCTTATCTCTTTATCTTCTCCAACCCCAAACGTCACCCCCATAGCTGGCACGCTGTCTCTCCATCTGACTTTTGGATCTTGACCTGGAACCGAACCGTTTGCCTATCGATTTTGTTTTGACTGAGCGCCTATGAATAAGCTGGTCCCCGCGGCGCGGCTTTCGTTGGGCGCGGTAGAAAACTCGGAATTACGATTACGATTACGAATATTTCTGGTAGCTTTCCTCAGAGACGTCGAATCCGGGAATAAGGCACGCCATGTGATGGAAATATCTCGGGGAAAAAGTGAAATTCGATTTTATGGAAAGAGAAAAGCTCAGATAACGCTTTAAAACGACAACTCATTTGTCACTAAATGTCGTCGGAAATTTAGAAGACAAAAAATTATTTCTGCATTTATTAAGCGCCACTATCTAATGACTACGTATCGATCGATGGCGCTGAGCAATTGTGAGTGAAGGAGAAGCGCGAGGTCCTTACACAGTAACCGTCTTAGAGATGGAGGCTCGAACCCGTACTCTTCGCGTTACAGGTCGAGTGCCCTAACCAATCGGCTGCCGTGACCTACATACAAGCCAAACATTCTATCCAATAGGCTACTGTAACCTATAAACAAGCCGAGCGCTCTATATAAACGGCTATTGTGACCTACATACAGGCCGAGCGCTCTATCCAATCGGTTACCGTGACCTACATACAACCTGAGCGCACTATCCAATCGGCTACCGTGACCTACATACAACCTGAGCGCACTATCCAATCGGCTACCATGACCTATATACAACCTGAGCGCACTATCCAATCGGCTACCGTGACCAACATATAACCCCAGTGCTCCCTAAGACGGTCAACGAGTGAAGAGTCTAAACTAATCAAATCCAAATAAATTCTAATCTAATCTTATCTAATGACTTATCCACAGCGCCGATTTTATCATGCACAAGGCATCATTTGATCCTCGCTTCGATCATCGCTTCAAGCGAAACTGAAGTCAAAAATCGAATAAAGAAGTTCAGTCGAAATTCAATACGACCTTTAGCCAATCCTTATATGCTGGTATAAATTTACGTAAACAGTAACCAAGACCGGATTGCATTAATGCACCATTGTATCGATTCATGTTTTGTCGTCATTAGTTACTTGGGCTATACAAACAACGCTATGAAAGCTTCGTCAGGTACTGGGTAAACTCATATGACCTTTTACGATTCAACTGTTGTCACATCAAGAGCAAAACTCATCTTTCCTTCTGTCCATCTGCCCGGCTGACAATAATTCTGTTTGCACCACTGCTTACCAGTATTAAGCCCATAAATATGAATGTACAGGTTTTCTATAGCGACCGTATGGCCTCGACCCTGCTCATTTTTTAATGAATTAATCGGGTGAGATCATTCACCATCGCTGCCTGTGTGAATGAGCGACACACCCTATGTATTAGTATTCAGTGTTTAACGACATCTTGTGGCTGCCAGGGCCGTTAACGCCAATCTTCCTTATATGGCTTGGGGACTACTCCAGCAAGTGAATGAAATTGACAGGTATATAATAGTAGTACCTCAGTTTAACGACAGCTTATGGATCAAAGGCCGTTGACTTCGCTCTCATTCTTTATCCAGGCTTGGGACTGGCACTATACTCCCAAACAGGGCCGTGGCGGAGTTTGGTAGTTAGTAGTAGTTCCTCAGTTTATACGAACAAGTATTAGTTTCCAGTTTTAACAACATTTTGTGGCTGCCAGGTCCGTTGACGTTGATCTTTCTTCATAGCGCGAAATATTAGGTGACCTTCGTAGCGGAACTGTTTGTTCCTTTTAGGTCAGCCCATTGGCACCACTGTATGTGACAGACTAAAATTGTATTTGTTAATTATTTTTGGTTGTCAATAAATCTCTCTCTCTCACTCTCTCTCTCTCTCTCTCTCTCTCTCTCTCTCTCTCTCTCTCTCTCTCTCACGACAGCTTATGGCATCAAAGGCCGTTGCCGTCGCTCTCCTCCTTTATCCAGGCTTGGGACTGGCATTACCCGAAACAAGGCAGTGGCGGAGTTCCTAGAGTTTGGTACTTGGACAAAATTGACATGTATATAGCTTCGGAAGGAAGCCATTTATAGGTGTCTAAGCACAGCCTGATATTGTTTAATCGCAAGCGTTTAACCCATCTTGTGGATTTCTTAGGCTGTTGACGTCCATCTTTCCCCACGAATATTTTTGTCCCACCACAACAGTATCAGTTGAACAAATTGACACATATATATTGTAGAAATAGCGCGATTAAAAGGTGTCTAAGGTCAACGTAATATTTATAAAATGTAAACGTAAATATGCATGATATTCTGTAGAGACCGTACGGCCCAGACCCTATTCTTTTTTCGAAGCATTAGCCCAGTGAGGTAGGCCTACTCACCACCGCTGCCCGTTTAAATGGGTGTCACGGATCGTCCGTCTGTTAAGGTATAGATCAGCTCTGGACTTCACATAAGTATTTGTGGGTTTCCGCAAATGAGATGCATGGAGCGATTTAAGAAGGAAATGTCCTTCTTCATTGGCGCCGACTGTTCTTCATGGACGATTCACCTTCTGAGAAACATCTGTTCTTGCCCATTTGCATTCAACCACTACCCCACCTAGTATGTTTGTATGCATCTATGTATGTGCATGTATCTAAGTATGTATGTACCAGTATATATATATATGTAAATGTGTATGTGTGTATGAATGTATGTATGTATGTATGTATATACCAGTATGTATTTGTGTGTATGTATGTATATACCATTATGTATTTGTGTGTATGTATGTATATACCATTATGTATTTGTGTGTATGATGTATATATACACCCATACATGCTTGTATATATGTATGTATGTATATGTTTGTATGTATGTATGTATATATCTATGTATGTATGTATGTATGTATGCATGCATGTATGTATATATGTATGTATATATGCATTTATGTATGTATGTCTGTCTCCAAGTATGTATGTATGCATGTATGAAATGCTTTGTGAGGTACTGAAAGGCGCTATATTAAGTGTGTGGAAGCACACGTGCACACACACACACACAAACATATACGTCAATGTTCTGCCGGTAACCGCCACAATCCAAAACACAATCGAAAACAACACTATGCTATGCTATGCAATGCAATGTCCGTTCGGATGTGATATACATATCGTGAATGCCTTGTTACATAATTTACCAATCGTTTATCGGCTGAAACGCGCGCAGACACATACACGCACACACACACACACGCACGCGCACACACACATATATGTATATATGTATATATAACTGTATATCTGCACATATATATACACATACATATACGTTGAATATATATACAACGTTGTAACCGGAACAGTAGGCATAAATTATATTCATGAAGAATTTATGCACTCATATATATATATATATATATATATATATATATATATATATATATATATATATATATATATACAGGAAATTTCGTGGAAATTCGTACATAAAAGCTACTTTCTTCGTCGAGACAGGAAAGTTTGATAAAGAGGCGACTGGTGGCTCTTAAAAGCAGGCGAACTTAATTGAATTTGGCGCAGTGGTTTACTCCACCACTCGAACTACTTTCAGCGATGTGTCTATTGTGCTGTGATATCGCTGGCATCTGTTCTCTTTTCTCTGTGTCTGCGTATGTCTCTGTGTGTGGGTGTGTGTCTGTGGGCCTGCCTGCGTGCCTGTCTGTGTCTTTGTCTGTATGTGCCTGCGTGTGCTTGCCTGTGTGCGTGCGTGAGTGCGTCTGTCTGTCTGTCTGACTGTCTGTCTGTCTGTCTTTTTACCCTAATTCTCTCCCATCTTCCTAGTTACGTCTGTCTTAGGTTCTCTACTCTTTTATCCTTCTTATAAATTGCTCCCACTTTTATTTCACTTTATCTCCTATTTTTCTCATTAATTTTCTATTTTTGTCTCTCTCGTTCCCATCAACCCTTTCTATGTCTTTCTCTCTCTGTCTTGGTGTAACTCCCCTCTCTATCTCCACAACTTTCTCCCACTTCCTCTAGGTCCAATTGCTTCTTTCCTTTCTTCCTTCCTTCCTTCCTTGCTTCCTTCCTTCCTTCCTTCCTTCCTTCCTTCCTTCCTTCCTTCCTTCCTTTCTTCCTTCCTTCCTTCTTTTCTTCCTTCCTTCTTTCCTTCCTTCCTTTCTTGCTTGCTTGCTTGCTTCCTTCCTTCATTCCTTTCTTACCTCTCTTCCTCTCGATCTCCCTCTTTTCCTCTGTCTGTGTCTGTCTGTGTCTGTCTGTTTCTGTCTGTGTCTGTCTGTTTCTGTCTGTGTCTGTGTGTCTGTCTGTCTCTCTCTCTCTCTGCCTGCCCCTCTCCCTTCGAACTTTGGTCTTGAATATCTTGATAATAGTTGTACTTTCAGAGAGCCGCCTTCACCGATTAGACCGCTAGCCATCTGGATTATATTAACTATTCTTGCCTCATATGCTTCTGCTGCCGGTGCTGCTGTCATCTAGCGGCGTAATTCGCAATCAGAACAACTATCAGCTACCGGTGTCTATCTGGATTTGCGATTGGCCAGGAAGACTTAAACCCTGGGACTTTTAGAATGCGCCTTCTTTGAAATGGTACATAATCCGTGAGTGGTAGCAGCGAGGTATAGGTAACTGAAACCCTGCGATATCAGTACCACTTTTTCTAATTGGACGTGGTTCGCTTTCCTCGGAAATAAACTAGGCCTACATATTTAACTGGTAGTTAAATTGCTTCGCAATATATATACATACATATATATGTATATACATTAAGTATATATTATGCATATATGTATTAAGTGTATATATGTACTTATGTGCATATATCTACGTATTTATGTATAGATGTATATGCATAGATAAGTATATATGTATATATAGTATATGTATGTATGTATTTATGTATTCTATAATATGTATGTATGTGTGTGCGTGTGTGTATGTGTGCGTATGTGTGTGTATGTGTGTGTATGTGTGTGTATGTGTGTGTTTGTGTGTGTGTATATGTGTAATTGTATCATTTGTACAGTTGATTCTGTCGGACTGAACCCTGGATTTTAGACTGAATAACAGATTTGCTAGGCAGAGACCATCGATTGATGCATTGAGCATCTGATAAGTGGCGTTACATAAATTATTATCTTAGATTAGATATGTAGTAAAGAAATCAATATTTCTTATCATTTGTTGGGGGCATCTATACTTATAAATGTGTGTACACTTTCTTGGAAATAATATAATATACTGCAGAGAGAATCCGCGCGCTAGTTCGGGAAAATTACTCTTCTCCATGAGGAAATCCTCTGTTGCTTCACCTTAGCTACAACCTTTCTTGTTCTAATATTATTCGTGAGATGGCGCCGGAGTTATACGTCGCCTATTCTAAATTATCAAATAGATCACGGGCAATAAATAGGTTAAATTCCTTTGCCTTGTTTTTATATTAAACCATATTTTATGCAATTTATTTTAAAATAATTAATATTTTATATAATTTATATTATAAATGACAAGTAGTGGTCTTTCCAGATGCTTTACATCTTCTGTAGAAAGTTTTTAATCCAGATGGATCATATGCACCCAAGGAAAAAAGTTAATTTGTATAGTATTTTGCATTCAATTTATATGTATGTGAAAAGCAAACCAAAATTTCAGGCCAATCGTGGACGACACAGGAGTAAGTTCATCTTCGGGCATTATCCATAAGGGACGTTTGCAGATGACCTACTTTGAACGCCTCCCTCCCCTTGTCCTCAGCGCCTCTGATGAGTCTGTTCTTGAAGTGGCGCTTTATAAATGTCAGATCACAATTACAATTACAATTGTCTGCAGTTAGCATGACCCTTCCCAGTGTCACACTGCAGACGTCTACGGTAACCGTCTAAGGGGAGGCTCGAACCCGTGCTCTCCGCGTTACAAGCCAAGCGTTCCCTATCCAACTGGCTACCGTGCCCTCTGTTTTATAAAAGGACAATCCCTATGAGGTTCGAAACCCAGTGTCATCGCTTTTGAAAAACTGACAGTTCTTTAACAAGCCACGCAACTCGTTAGGTCCGGATTTTCGGTTGTAGAACCGGTATCGTCATGTGTGTGCTTCAGCCAAGAAAAACATCAAGTTATTGCAGAACCAGGCCTCTTAAAACGACTCCTGGAAGAGGTATTTGGGTCTAAAAAAACTATCAACAATCCATTATTCTCTGGCCGATTGGTTTCTCGGAAACATTTGTCTTTTCCCGACATATCTGGCCTCTTTTGCTTGTATCTTTATTGGGGCGCTAAATAATTGTTCTGAGTGGATGAAGATATGAATGAGTGAAGATATCGTATCGGGTTGAGACTAGACAGATTGCACAATCGGTTCATTCAAGAACTCCGTGTATGTTATTTCAGCATCTATTAAGCGCCACTCTCTAATGACTAAGCATCAATCGATGGCGCTGAACAATTGTGAGTGAAGGATTTGCCAAGATCCGTACACAATAAACGTCTTAAGGGAAGCCTCGAACCCTTACTCTCCGTATTACAAGCCGAGTGCTTTAATAGATGGGCTATCGTGACCTACATACAAACCAAGCGTTCTAACTCATAGGCTGCCCTGACCTATTTACAAGCCTAGCGCTCTAGTTAATATACTATAGTGACCTACACTCAAAGTCAAGCGCTCTAAATAATAGGCTACTGTGACCTACATACTTGCCAAGCGCCCTAACCAATAGGCTACCATGACCTACATATAAGCCAAGCGCTCTAACCAATAGGCTACTGTGACCTACATTTCAAGCTGAGCGCCCTAACCAATAGGCTACCATGACCTACATATAAGTCGAGCGCTCTAACCAATAGGCTACCGTGACCTACATATAAGCCAAGCGCTCTAACCAATAG
>OZ029924.1:23904776-23909776 GCA_964023275.1 Norana najaformis
GACTGACGTCATGCTGAGAAAATAGCTCTTAAGATGTATAGTCAGAGGGTTGACAGACTTATCGCATTACCTTATGGTAAGCTATTTGTAGCTTTGATGGTAGCGCTAAAAATACGTGGGTATAAAGGCCATTATGCGTAGTAATACAGCAGCCTGTCTGAGCTTAATCGCAATCTCGCGAATTTCTATAGCGCTACTTTAAAGCTAAGCGCAGAGCGTCAGCTTATTCGCGAGCGCTGCGTCAAGTCAGAGGGGTTGTCCAAAGGTGACATGGGAGGAACAGAAAGAAGGTGAATGAGGAGCTGTTACAGTGGGTTGTGTTTTTTGGTTGAGAGAAATGGGAAGGCGTCGGATTGGATGGGTCAGGGTAGGAGTCCTTGAAAAGGTGAGATTTCAGTTTTGAATGGAATGCCTGAGATGTTATACATAGGGGTCTTCGTAATCGTAATCGTAATCGTAATAAAAACTTATAAAACTTATAAAACTCTTGAGACGGATGATGATGGGCGAAAGACAGAAGGGACAGAGGAACGGAAATTTTGCGAAATTCAGAGGGAAAATCGGTACAGAGCCGAGGCGCAGTGTGGCATATAGATCGTTTGGTTAGAGAATTTAAGATGAGTAGCTAAATGTAAATGTACACATTTTCCTATATCCATTGTATGGCCTCAACCCTGCTCATTATTCAATGATTTAATCGGGTGAGATCCTTCACCACCGCTGCCCGTTTGAATGGGTGCCACGTCTTTTGTATTAATATTCAGTGTTTAACGACATCTTGTGGCCGCCAGGGCCGCTAACGTCGAACTTCCTTTACCCTGCTGAAAACGGAACCCGCCATTGAACAACACACACAGTTCAATGGTTTATTGTCATCATATGATTACAGCGATCGTTGACGAGATTACAAAAAAATGGATTTAGTATTTAAAGTACTTGTTAAAGAATGTCTGGCATTATTTTAGAAAATGTCATCATTTCTTTTATAAAGCAATTAGAAATAACTAAAATTTTACCATCATATATTGACATACACAGAATTTAAGAACTTCTTAATTATCAACATGTAATGTAATCTTTTGGGAGATTATTGAATCTTTCATCTATCCAGGTTATAGTTCATTGATAATTCATTAAACCTAGGCATAGGCCTAGACAATCATTCATTCCTATCATAATAATACACGAGAATCTTTTCAAAGGTAATGTATTCTGAATAATACACTTATAATGGCACGCAGAGTCAAGTATTTAAAGCTCTTTTATCTGTGATTAAACCAAGATTATCTTGTTTCTATTCAATAATTTACAAATGTATGGCATCTGTTTAGGAGCAGAATGCCCAAACAATCAATATCCAACAAATATAATCAAACAAATGAGATTCTTATCCAACACTTAATATATATATATGAAATTTGATACACAATATTTAAAGAATCACTTCATTCCCACTAAACACAGAAGTAAACAAATTATAAACAACAAACTTGGTATTCAAACGTAACATCTTTTTATGTGAAATTCACCATTTTTTTGACTTATTTACAAACAAAAATGACATCTATTTATATAGAACGTAGGAAACAGCCATGCACTTCATAAATCGCAGCTGTGAATAATTATAATACAATAAAAGGATAAATAAATATTACTAATTATTACAACATTCCTTTTCAGCATATCCCTCGACTGCTGAATGCACTGGTAAATGTACAGCACCCTCTTTTTCGGCCTCGGTTGTGTTACGCCGCTATATAAATCATCATCATCATCATCATCATCATCATCATCACCATCATCATCATCATTATCATCATTATTATTATTATTATTATTACTATTATCATCATTATTATTATCATTATTATTATTGCTATTGTTATTATTGTTGTTGTTGTTGTTGTTGTTGTTATTATTATTATTATTATTATTATTATTATTATTATTATTATTATTATTATTATTATTATTATTATTATTATTATTATTATTACAAACTTTTTCAAAATCTGAGGCCCTTTACCACGCGAGGCCCGGGCCAAATAGCCCTGCAAGGCTGCAACCCCACCTCGTAGGATCTGAACTATTATTTAATGTTGTTTCTGTTGCCATGTCTACGCTTCAGACGTAGTATGGCAAAACCTTCACATAGAACCTCAGCCTTCTTCCTCTTACATCTCTCTCCTCTCCAACCGCAAACACTACCACCCGTAGCTGCCATGCTGTCTCTCCGTCTGACTTTTGGATCTTGACCTGGAACCGAACTCTTTTGCCTATCGATTTTGTTTTGACTGAGCGCCTGTAAATAAGCTGGTCCCCGCGGTGCGGCTTTCGTTGGGCGCTGTAGAAATCTCGGAATTACGATTACGATATTGTCTGAACTATTATCTAGAGTTGTTTTTGTTGCCATGTCTAGGCTTCAGACGTATGGCAGAACCATCACAGAGAACCCCAGCCTGGTAGAAGCAGATAGCGATCGCGTAACCATGAGTTGTTGACGCAACAGAATGCGTCCACGCGGGTATCAAACCGTGGCAAACTCTTTGGCCCTCTGGTGATGGATGGAACTCTATTATCCCATAGTAATATCCAGCGAGAGACTGTGTAGCGGCACAATCCCGTTATATAGCTTTCGAATTACTCTGCACTGGGATTATGTTCGTTGCGTGGACCGGCGTATGAATACATTGCCAGCCGAGACTTATGCAAGATAGATCGAGCAATCAAAATGTTTCGGTTTCATACAAATAAGCTATATTTATATATAGCCACCCTTAATATGATATATACATACTTAAATTCGCCTAATATATTAGGTCTAAGTATATATATTTATTCAGTCCTCTTTGATTAACTCATAGTTTAATAATTTATGCTGTATGTGTACTTAAAAGGTAAATATGTTTACATATATGAAGAATATATCAGATTAAGTACATAATATGCTTAATACAATATATGCTTAATATATAATATATTGCAATTTCTGCATCGGCATTTCACTCAAAACTGGAAACATTACTCTTTCACAGATCCTATCCTGTCTCCCCTTCTTCCTCTTATTTCTCCCTCCTTTCCAATCCCAAACAGCCCCCCATAGCTGCCACGCTGTCTCTCCTTCTGACTTTTGGATCTTGACCTGGAACCGAACCCTTTTGCCTATCGATTTTGTTTTGACTGAGCGCCTGCGAATTAGCTGGTCCTCGCGACGTGGCTTTCGTTGGGCGCTGTAGAAATCTCGGAATTACGATTACGATTATAGATGATGTGCTTATTAATATATTTAATATATTTAGTATATTTAATATAATATGTATGAATAGCTCGGTTTGTTAGTGTATAGTTTGACAGACTTAGGATTTGATGAGACAGCGCCTGAGCTGGCATCCGATTTATTAGAGACCGCTGACAATCCGGTTTTGTTCAGCCGTATCCAGCGAACAGCTTCTGCTTTAACGCGCAAGTAACAGATGGCGCTGTGCAATGGTCTGCGGTGTGGCGCTAGTCATGATATTTCCTCCTTGGCTTCTTCGTGCAATATGGCTGCCCGCGTCAAAGGATCAGATCGTGGAATTAATTTATAAATCATCAATAGTCTTGCCGATCGTTTGCTGTGATATATTTAAACTTTTTGCACATTTTATTTTGCAAACTGTGACGTGAATTTCTTGTTATTTCGTTGCCTTTATTTCGTCAACTATTGAAAACGGTTTTTTCGACCGTGGGTTTGTTTTATAGTGCGCACGGTGGTCTATCGGTAACGCGTTTGGTCAATGATCTTTCGGTTGCGGGTTCGACTCCGTGTAACGACCTTGGGCAAGTTGTTTACGGACACCGTGCCTCTGTCACCAAGCAGTAGAATTTGGCACTCGCGTATAAGCTGGGAAGTCAACGGCAAGTCCTGCTATGCGCTGGCCCCGTGTCCAGGGCCTTGGGATTCGTCCACTGCTGGCTTAAGGCCTAAAGGAAAGGAAATGAGCTCCTTCCCTACGTCTAACTTGTGGGATATTGGATACTTCACGTACAGAATTAACCTGCGTTATTACCCATTGCTTAACGGCATCTTACGGCTGCTTTCGCTGTTAACTCCGACCTTAATTGGTGCTGATAATTGTAACCCTACGATTGAACGAAATGACTTTTACATAGTATTGACAATGACGGATTTAAAGGTGTCTAAGGAGAGCGTAATATAATGAGTACAAATGATGCACTGGTCCTTGAGATTCGTCCACTGCCAGCTAAAGGGCCAAGAAAAGGAGAGAAGCAACTACCCTACGTCTCACTTGTGGCATATGGGATACTTTACTTTACTTACAGATTTAACCTGCCTTATTATCAATTGCGTAACGACATCTTGTGGCTGCTATCGCCGTTAACACCGACCTAGTGAACGCACACAAGGAGCAAAGTCGATTGAACAAATGACATTCATATCTGATGACCCCAATCGACTGCGACTGCGATCATCAAAATCCGCCAATATCTTTGTACCAGCAACTAACACTAGAATGGGTGATCGGGCCTTTCGGGTCGCTGGTTCGCCGCGTGCCTGGAACAGCCTTCCGGCATCCATTCAGCAGTCCAAAAGGGCCAACTATTTAAAAATCAGTTGAAATTCTATTTACTTCATAACTCCTAGTTTTTGAGCTGACCTTTGACTTTGTAAAGCACCCGAGAAGTAGTTCCTCAGTTTAACGACAGCTTATGGCATCAAAGGCCGTTGCCGTCACCCTCCTCCTTTATCCAGGCTTGGGACTGGCACTACCCCCCAAACAAGGCAGTGGCGGAGTTCCCCGAGAAGTAGCATGCTATTGACCATTTTATATAAATTGTTGTTATTACAATTACAATTCATATAGCGTTGGCAACGAAGAATTTAAAGGTGTCTAAGCAGAGCGTTATATTATTGGTGCAAACAATGCACTGGCCCTTGGGATTCGTCCATTGCTGGCTCAAAGGGCAAGAGAAAGAAGCACCTCCCCTTCGACTCACTT